>BPTQ01000006.1:330534888-330569123 GCA_019973895.1 Chrysanthemum seticuspe
TAGTCCTTACTCAATGCGGCATAGAAGTTATTTAGCACCAATGCGGCATTAACACCTTAATCAATGCAGCATCGAACGTCGCCGCACCTTGGAGTAAACTGGATTAATCAATGCTGCATTAGGATACTCCCTCAATGTGGCATTTGAAGGCAAATCAACCAAAAGACTTGGTACGAAGACAATGCCGTATTACACTCTCCCCTCAATGCGGCATTGTAGAAGTTTTACTTATATAATAGACTATTGCGATGTGCGCAGCAAGCCCCAGTTCCTTTGAAGGAAAAGAAGCTCGTTCAAAATATTGTGGGATCCGTCACTTGGATTAGCAACATCACATCATAAATCCCATTCGGTGCCCATAACTATAGCAAGAGATCCCCTTATCCTTACGATCATTCCTCAATGATGCGATTCCAATTCCAACTCCTTCTAATAAAAAATAGAAAAATACAAAATACTTTACCTTTCCATGCTTAGAGCCCATAACCTAAACCCCCCAACCATAAAGATGGCTAATGAGATGATAATAGATTAATAGGATAAAAAATAATCTTCCTCAACCTTAACCTTAGCGTAGTAACTCCTTACTAGCATTCCTATTCCCCTAGAGAACGATATCAATACCCGTGGCTTACCCTAAATACTACACTACAACGATTAGGTTCACTGCCTAGGGTGTTATAAAACTTGCTCGAAGAAAAGGAAGTTTCCTTGACCCCGAACGACGCGTGTAGCGTTATCAGATAATATATTCATTTTGAAGATGTTACGGCGTAACTCCCCTCTCACATTATGCCGTAACAGAAGCATGGTTCAGAAAACCAACTAAACGGAAGTTTACGGTGTAACTCCCTCATAGGATTACGTCGTAACTAATTAGGTCAAATGAGGTTCCACGCCGCTGCAAGCTACGACGTAACTAATTCCACAATTACGGCGTAACCACGATTTATTGAAGATACGGCGTAACTCATTCCTGATGTTATGTCATAACCAGCTTTTCCAGAGCAAATTATGAAGAAATGAATGTTACGGCGTAACTCTTAACTTAGGTTACGCCGTAATCAGATCTGGCCTATAATTACCGCCCAAATTCCATCATTTCGAATCATCCCATTTCACACACAACATCAGTGAACGTGAGTAGAAGTTAAAGGCAGATCTTGAGGAGCATACGGAGCTATCTCTAAGGGAGAAATCACTCCCCTACGATAAGCATTAGCATTTTATCTTTTCTTTACTTTCAATTCATGTATTTCGTAATATTAAATATTGAATCGATTGTTTTAGTTAATATGAGTGGCTAAGCACCTCTAGTGCTAGCCTAGTTATGATTCCTTAATTGTTTTGTTTATGTTTATATTGCTTCCATATAATTGTTTCTAGTGTATGCATGCATAGTTTGTCGGTAGCTACCCTTGTTTCGGTAGTTTTGAATGCCGGTAGTGGCTAGTTACTTAAGAGATATGACCAATTGACCCTAAGTAGTTAGACTGAGTGGGAAGGGTAAGAATTGACCAACTAACGACCCTTCTTCGCTTGTGCGATTTGACCAACTGATCACCTACCATTTGGATGAACTTAAGAAGTCAGGGATGAGTGTTTAAGATGCTAGCTCCCGGGCACTCATTTTTATGAATCTTGCATGTAGCGGTACTTAATGACTTGGCTTAGGGGACTAAAAACAACTGGACTTTCAACGGGTCACCTGCGATCTCCAGTGGAAACCTTTGATATTAGGTTAGGACGAACTGACCAAATGTTGTCCTAGCGACTTTTACCCCCACTTGAAGCAATTAGAAGTAATTAAATGTGAACTTAACATGATAGGATGACTAACTAGGTTAGCACACTTCTCCTCTATTGATCACAACCCTTGCCTTTACTTGCTATCTTATTTTCTTGTCTTTAGTTTTAATTAATCTTTTCCACCCATTAAAATCTGTGACACCTAGACTTAGTTAAAATCCGCACACATAGCTCTTGGGACGACCTCGGTTTTACCGAATACTATACTACACACGACCGGGCACACTGCCCGTTAGTGCATTAGGTTAGACCATAGGTATAACGAGACAATATAAATATTAAAACCTGGTCAGTAAAACCTGCATCAAGCAACCTAGGCAAAACTCTCACAGTCCGAGAGGCAACCAAAGAAATTGGAATAATATGATGCCTCAAAGACTAGGAAGTAATTTTGAGATGTTTAATAGCCTGTTATGTGTGTGAAAGTTTTGACCATCTGTTGATTAATTGCCATCACCATCAAAAACAGTTTTACAATCAAAAAATGGTAAATTCTGTTTGGAACAATGCTAATAGAGTGAATCATAAGAATTTTGCTAAAAAGACTCACCCCTTGCTAATAAGAACATGGTTCCAAGAGAAGTATTAATGAAGCCTGGCCTAATATCAATTAATATTACTCGACAAAGTGTTTCAAAAACAGCAGTATTGGTTAATATTGCAAGACAAGTTAATACTGCTCACACAAAAACAACAGTGAATGTTGCAAGACCAATGTCACATTTTCTAAAACAGCACATTCAACTGTTACAAGGCCAATTCAAAACAAAACAACATCTAAAAATGGTAATCTTAATCAAAGAGTTAATACTTTTAAGGGTAACAAAGTTAATACTGCTAGACCAAAAAGCAGTAGTTAATGTTGTTAAGGGAAATATGGTTAATCCTGTTAAGGCCTCAGCTTGTTGGGTTTGGAAACCAAATATTAAAGTTTTAGACCATGTTTCTAAATACAACAGTGCATCAATCACCCTAAAGAAGTTTGATTTTATATTGATGCACAAGGCAGATCCTAGTCAGTGATGGCTTGGGTCCCTAAAAGAGACTGATTTTCTTACCTTTGTGTAAGGCAATCCACAGATGGATTTACAGGATCAAGGAGTTATTGACAGTGGATGCTCAAGGCACATGATAGGGAACATGTCCTATCTTTCAGACTATGTGGAAATTGATGGAGGACATGTTGCTTTTGGAAGGTTATTACATTTACTTGGTATTTAGTAGAATATACTATGTATAAATAATTTTTTATATTCTCTTTATTCTATATGCATCGCGTCCAAAATGCGCTCGCATTTTCATCACCCATCGCGCATTGGTCTCTACGACCTTTAGTGCATTGGATCGCAGAACGCGTTTTTAAACCAAGGTCATAGTCGCTATTCCTCAATAAAAATAGTTGTTTATTGATAAAAAAAAATTATTTATCATGTGTGTTGTTCATCAATTAAAAGAGTTGTTCATCGATACAAAAAATTGTTCATCACTATTCGCTCATCACAAGCGTTGCTCATCAAGAAAAATAGTTTTTCATTAATAAAAATAGTTGTTCATCAATAAAAAGAATTGTTAATTGATAAAAAAAAAAGTTGTTCAATTCATTATATGCGTCGGTTATCAATAAAAAGAGTTGTTCATCAATAAAAAGAGTTTTCATCGATAAAAATAGTTGTTCATCAATAAAAATAGTTTTCAGAGTTTTTCAAGTCTTTTAAGTGATGTTAACCCCGTTGGTATGATGTATTATTCAACCACAATATATAGAGAAAATATGAAGGAAACCCTAACCGACCTTAAACCCACAGACGAACTTGCGCCTAGCCTAATTTATTATCTAATACTCCCTCGCAATTTACGTGGTGAAATCGTGAAAGCTCAGATTGGAGAAAAAAACTAAAAACTAGAACTAATTTGTTGTTGACATCATCCAACAGCAAGCGGAGATAAGTCTTCGAACTGCAGCGCTAAAGCAACATAAATACTAAAGATTGTTGACCAACTAGAGCTATTACCAATAGCAATATTGACTTGGACTTTGTTTTTGAATCACAAATGTTTGTTTATGTAGGATAGTTAGGATTTTGGATAGGGATACCTTTTTTACAATTTTTTATGAACTACAAACTTGAATATGGAGGAACAGATTGGTGGTGTGTTTGTTTATTAGCACAAACAATTTATGGAAACGTGGATATGGATTTTGATTGGTGATGTATTTTTTTATGAGCACAAATAGTTGATGGAGAGGTGGAAACTGGAAAAGAGAGAAAATAAAAAATAAAAAGTTATGGATAAAGATTTGATGGGGTGGCATAGAAGTAGTGGCTTAGGACGGCCGGCTAGGTTATGGATCATACCCGCTCTCATACCATGTAAATGATGTTAACCTCATAGGTATATATAGAAAATACATGAAGGAAACCCTAACCCACCCTAAGCCCTTATACGAACTTGGGCTTAGCCTAATTTATCATCTAATAAATTTATCATAGAGGTTGTTCATCAATAAAGAGAGTTGTTAATTAATAAAAAGAGTTGTTCACCAATAAAAAAAAGTTTTGCATCAATAAAAATAGATGTTCATCAATAAAGAGAGTTTTTCATCAAAAAAAACTGTTGTTCATTAATAAAAAGTAGTTGTTCATCAATAAAAAGAGTTGCTCATTAATAAAAAGCATTATGCATAAAAACTGTTGTTCATCAATAAAAAGAGTTGTTTATCAAAGAAATAGTCGTTCATTAATAAAAAGAGTTGTTCGTTAATAAAAAAGGTTGTGCCTCAAAAAAGTTTTTTATCAATAAATAATTGTTGTTCGTTAATAAAAAGAAATGTTCATCAATAAAAAACGTTGTTCATTAATAAAAAGATTTTTTCATCAATGAAAAAAATTGTGCAATAGAAAACGTTATTCATCAATAAATAAACGTTGTTCGTCAAAAAGAAAAATTTTCGCCATGAAAAAGAGTTGTTCATAAAAAAAAACGATTTCATTAATAAAAAGAATTGTTCATTATATGCGTTGTTTATCAATTAAAAATTGTGTTCATCATACACTTTGTTTATCAATAAAAAATGTTGTTCATTGTTGGCCTTGTTTATCAGATATAAATTGTGTTCATCATCAATATGAAAACATTAAATATAAAATTAAACTTTATTAATCTTCAATGAGAAAAATTATGTATTAAATTTAAGGAAAAAAATGGTATATTAAATGTAGAAAAAAATGATAAGAAAAGAAAAAAGAAATTGAAAAGTAAGTGAAAAAAAGAGGAGCTAAAAAAAGAAAAAAAGAAGTTTTTTGTGGTTAAGAAGTGAACTTTTATTACAATTGGTTTTAAGAAAATAGATAAACCAATCAAAATCAAGTGTTATAAATCTATATTTTTAAGAATTGTCTTCATCTTTTTCAGAAATCTCATTCAATCATAGTCATTTATTATAATCATATAATAACAATTGAGTTTTTAATCACAGCCTTTAGGGTTGTCATTAGTCAAAACAAAAATGATAAATGGAGTTAATTAAATAAACCTAAAAGGTGATATACCGTATCAATGACTTGTACAGTTACCGTATAAATGACTTGTACAGTAACTGTACAAATCATTTATACGATAGATTGTACAGTAACTGTACAAGTCATTTATACGGTAGATCACCTTTTAGGTCTATTTAATTAAGTCAATATATCAAGGCTGTTAGCAAAACTCAAAAAAGAAATTAAACACTTGTCAACTGCTCATTTCGTTTGAGACTTTTTATAAAATTTACCCAAATGTAAACACGTGGTATTTTTTAGACTTTGTAAGACAATCCTATAAAAAGTCAACCTTGCGTTGGATAGAATACTGGTAAAAGTGTAAAACAATTTTATCTATACTACTTTATAATACATTTAAGCCTTCTAAAATTAGAATGCTTAAAAATTCAGACTTTTTTACTTGCTTATTATGGAAAGATATATTATAATGCATGTAAAAGTAAGATAAGGAGCTCCAATCATGAGATGACATGTGTCACTTCTTAACAAACTCCAAGGCTAACTTCTAACAAACTCCAAGCCTAACTCCTAACCACCAAAAATTAAGATAAGAAGCTCCAATTATAAAATGACATGTGTTACTTCTCAACTAAAAATTCATCTTTATTTTCAAATTAAATTATCTTTTTATCTAATTATTTATATTATAATCTAATTTCACCATATTTTCTAAAATTTTATGCTCTTTAATTCAACATCTATTTTAATATATTTTTATGAGTTTTTAGTTTTTATATTTTTAGTGGGTTTATTTTATTTTAATTCAAAATTTTACAACTTTAACCTTTATTTCATTTATTCCAATCATATTATAGTCATCGGGTACCCGCCGCCGCCCTTCTAGTAAGAAGTAAACCATGCGTCGGAGTATTAGATTCATATTCAATACCCTCAACCCTATCGGAAAACTTTCTTCTTACCGGCTCAGAATGAATCATGAGTACTCTATTGGACCAAAGCATACCGAATCTGGCAATGGATTGGGCATTCCAAAAGTTAGAAAGCAAACGGCTTCTCAATCGGCTAAAGCGTCCACTACTGCTTCAACAATCAATAAAAGAGTGGACGAAGAAGAGGAGGAGAAGAAAAATGATAGCAAGAACATTCCATCTCAATCGGTTACAAGACCAATCTCATACAACGACATTCCGGTTAGACCAATCTCAGACAATGATATGTGATTTGATTATGATGTTTGAATGTTTTAGTTTGGATTTTTGTTGTTCTTTTTTTTACCTTCACACTCTGTATTTCCCTTGTTCGGATTTTTGGATCTTGAAATAATCTTGTAACTTGTTTGTGTTTCAGTTTGGTGGATAAAAGATTTCAATATTTCTGTTTCATTTTGCATTTGTTTAAAAAACATAAGTTAGTTTTGTTTTCCTTGGGGAATTGTCTGCTTAATTTATTGTAAACTAAACTTTTGGATAGAATAATCTATAGTTACTTGCAAATTTATGGTGCTTTGGTTTTGCATATTCGTGCAGTTAAAATTCATTTTACCAGAAATCCAAGCAAAAAAAATGCCATGATGATAGGCCAAGGGTTCTGAGATTGAACTTTTTTTTGCTCATCCTTATGTCTTCAACACCGTATGATCAACAGAAATAAGGCCTTGCAATTCACTTTTTAGTTCCAAAAACAATAAATAAAATATTAATGTTACCTCAAAATGTAACTGCGAAGTAAGTAAGCATGATTACAATAAGAAAAATAAACAATACTCCAAATTGTAATAATGAAAATGCTAATCAGTTAAAATTTTCGTCTTCCTCACCAACAATTGGACAAATTCTTATACTATGACTGATAGGATTCTAAACTATCTAATGGTAAAATGGTAACCAAAAGATCTATTAATAAAAACAAGAGTAAAATACACCGTTCATTCCTGAAATTGTACCTAAGATACACGTTGAGTCTCTCACAAAATTTAAATACACCGGATGTCCTTACTATTCACTTTTTGCATCACTCAAGGTCCCTTTGACTAGCTGTCGTCAGTCCATTAAGTTCCCCAAGTACCTTGCACACGAAGGAATTTTGGTTATTTTGGGTCTTGTTTTTTTCCACCCTCATTTTTCTTTTCTTTTTTTCATCTCCACTCACCACCACCACCAATCATTACAACCACCCACCACCATTAAAACCATCCACCACCACCATCATTTAAAAAATCAAATTTTATTATTTTTTTACATCAAAAAAGATAATCTTCATACCACAAAACACAACTATAAATTCCCCTTTGGACTAAACTTTTATGCCGTAACTCCCCTCTCACATTATGCCGTAACAGAAGCGTGGTTCAGAAAACCAACTAAACGGAAGATTACGGTGTAACTCCTTCATAGGATTACGTCGTAACTAATTAGGTCAAATGAGGTTCCGCGCCGCTGCAAGCTACGACGTACTAATTTCACAATTACGGCGTAACCACGATTTATTGAAGATACGACGTAACTCATTCCTGATGTTACGCCGTAACCAGCTTTTCCAGAGCAAATTACGAAGAAATGGATGTTACGGCGTAACTCTTAACTTAGGTTACGCCGTAACCAGATCTTGCCTATAAATACCGCCCCAATTCCATCATTTCGAATCATCCCATTTCACACACAACATCAGTGAACTTGAGTAGAAGTTAAAGGCATATCTTGAGGAGCATACGGAGCTATCTCCAAGGGAGAAATCACTCCCCTACGATAAGCATTAGCATTTTATCTTTTCTTTACTTTCAATTCATGTATTTCGTAATGTTAAACATTGAATCGATTGTTTTAGTTACTATGAGCGGATAAGCACCTCTGATGCTGGCCTAGTTATGATTCCTTAATTGTTTTGTTTATGTTTATATTGCTTCCGTATAATTGGTAGCTACCCTTGTTTTGGTAGTTTTGAATGGCGGTAGTGGCTAGTTACTTAGGAGATATGACCAACTGACTCTAAGTAGTTAGACTGAGTGGGAAGGGTAAGAATTGACCAACTGACGACCCTTCTTCGCTTGTGCGATTTGACCAACTGATCACCTACCGTTTGGATGAACTTAAGAAGTCAGGGATGAGTGTTTAAGATGCTAGCGCCTGGGCACTCATTATTATGAATCTTGCATGTAGCGGTACTTAATGACTTGGCTTAGGGTACTAAAAACAACTGGACTTTCAACGGGTCACTACTGATCTCCAGTGGAAACCTTTGCTAATAGGTTAGGACGAACTGACCAAATGTTGTCCTAGCGACTTTTACCCCCACTTGAAGCTATTGAAATTAATTAAGCATGAACTTAACATGATAGGATGACTAACTAGGTTATCACACTTCTCCTCTATTGATCACAACCCTTGCCTTTACTTGCTATCTTTTATTTTCTTGTCTTTAGTTTTAATTAATCTTTTCCACCTATTAAAATCTGTGACACCTAGATTTAGTTAAAATCCGCACACATAGCTCTTGGGACGACCTCGGTTTTGACTGAATACTACACTACACACGACCGGGTACACTGCCCATTAGTGCATTAGGGTAGACCATAGGTATAACGAGACAATATAAATATTAAAACTTGTTCAGTAAAACCTGCATCAAATTTTTGGCACCGCTGCCGGGGAGTTATATTTGGATTTTCATTAAGTCTTTCATTTTGGTTTTGTTTTAAATTTTCTCAATTTCTTACGATCTCTTTTCAAGTTTCAGGTACATGGAAGTTGTTAACATTGATGACCTCACTCTTGAGGAATATTTGGCGTTGACAAGAGAAGAACAAGGTCCGGGGCTCGTAAGACCGACGATTGGACCTAATGTCCGCTTCGAGATTAAAGATCAATTTATGAGGAAGCTTCGTGCTAACCCTTTTTCAGGAAACAGGGACGAAGATGCGTATGAGCACGTTGAGAATGTCTTGTACATCGCAAGCCTTTTCAACATTTCGGGTGTGTCTCATGACGCTGTGATGCTAAGGGTGTTCCCCATGACTCTTACTGGGGGAGCGAGAAGATGGATCAAAAGATTGCCCGCCGGGGCAGTTGATACATGGGCTCTACTAAAAAAGCACTTCATCCAGAGATATTGTCCTCCGTCGAAGATATCTAATCAGCTCATTGAAATACATAATTTCAAGCAAGATGACGATGAAACATTGTATCAAGCTTGGGATAGATACAACGATCTCCTCTACAGGTGTCCTACTCATGATCTTAACAACCAGCAAAAGGTCAGCATCTTTTACAAGGGTATCAATGTAACTACGAGACAGATGCTGGACTACCAAGGACCGATCCCGAACATGACTCCTACTCTCGCCATTGAAACCATCCAAAAAATGGCGGACATTCCCAAAAATGGCACGATGGAGGAAGCAAGAGGAACCAAGGCGGAAATCTTGATGGAATTGCCGCCATCACTAGCAAAATTGAAAATCTTGGTCTAGATATACTCAAGCTTAGAGAAAGTGTTCATGCCATCCAAGTAGGTTGCGAAAGCTGTGGAGGAGGACATCTCACCAAAAATTGTCCTCACATTAACGAAGATAGCACAATCGAAGAGGCTAAATATGGAGAAAATCGACCATTTTATGGGGAAAATCGGAATAGTAATGGCTATCGTGGAGGACCTTCTAGAAATTACAACTGCGGGCCTTATGGAGAAAAAAGGCCCAACCTTGAAGAGACCATCAACAAATTTCTGGAAACCTCAGCCCAAAGACAAAAGGAACAAGATGAATGGCTGAAGGAATTCCAGGAAAACACTAATAGAAGCCTCTCCAATCACGACACAACCCTAAAAAACCTTGAAAAAATGGTGGAAAAGCTTAGTGAGAAGGTAAGGAAAAATAACACTAAACCAGAAGGGACAAGACCTATGATGGAATGCAAGGTCATATTTTCTGATGAAGATTCAAAGTTACAAGTCAATTCTCCCACCAAAAATTCGGTTACGAGTGAAAATTCCTGCGACAGTGATCAGTTACGCCGTAACACTTCTGATAAGTTACGGCGTAACTATGGTTTGGCAAACGATCGGGGCATTATGAAGAAGAAAGATACCGATGTTGATGACAGGAGTGAGTTACGCCGTAACCAAATATCCGAGTTACGGCGTAACTGGGATACGTAGTTTGACAAATTTCTCGAGGTAGATGAATCAGGGACACAGGTTATTAACGGATGGTCCAATGATATTAATTTATGCCCTCAATCTCCATCTAAAAGGAAGTATCACTGGTGCAATAAAATTCCCGTAGCTAAAGGGGAATGGTACGATCTATGGGCTTCATGCGACCCTCGGAACGAAATTTGCGATGGAGGAATCGATAAGGATAGGGTCAAGGATAACATATTCATGTGGCCTACATATACTGATGAAGAAAGGTTGGAAAAGCTCTCATTTGAAGAAGAGGAGGAACCACCTATTAGGCACTGTTGCACTCCGATAATTATCACTAATAACGAGTCTACACGAGCATGGCCTACATGTAATCCTTTCCGCGAGTATTGCAACGGGGGTGGTAACATGAAAGACGAGGAATGGACATGCACGCATGAGCTTGAAAGACATGATATTAAGTTCGAAGATTTATCCTTCGATGATTGGTATGCAGTACAATTCGGGGATGCTAAAATTAACCCGAATCTGCTAAAGAAGCTCAAGATTTATTACGAGGAGCATTGTCTACAGAAAAAGCCTATAAATGATGATATCTACTGCATGGAGGATCCCTCAAGCGACACCAATGACGAGGTAACTCGAAGTCATTGGTGTAAGAAAATAAGGACATCTGGCGAAGTTTTTTGGGCATCTTGCTACCCGTATGATGATAAATGCAACGGAGGAAGCAGTATTGAGAGAGTTGGGAAAGATGAATTCTTCTGGACCTCGACAAATGACGCGGAAAGAACTGAATTACCTTGGTTGGACAATCTAGGATTTGACAATTGGGTAAAAATCAAGTATGGGAAAGTTGATGCATTGACCAAGGAAAAGATCTGGAAGGAATATATGAGTAAATAAGACCCGAGCGAAGAAATTCTCAACAACATAAGTGAAGTAACTGATGAAGATATCAAGGATTCAACGAGAAATGAGAAAGAGGAATGCAAACAGGTACTAGTGGAAGATTTACTCGATGATAAATGGTTTAAAGGTACCAATTCCGACGATGATGATATAGAAGGGATTTTGGATTACCTTTAACTACAAGGAGATGACGGATTCACTGACCCCGACGATGAAAAATATGAGCAAAGGAGGTGCAAACTTCTTGGCATCCCGTATAAGAGGCCGCCACCAATTTTAGCAGAAAAGTATAAGTTCACTAGATACCATTTGGGGCCGGACGAAAAGTTTTGCAAAATTCGGAAGATCGAGACTAAAGAGTACCTCGGCACTGCTACAAATGTTGCTTGGGTCAGACATAATTTGATGAAGGACATGGAGGAAGTTGGCCAAGTCCAAAGGCCACCATAAAGCCCCATGGCCACTTAAAGACTCGTAAATATAGAAAAGTTCTCTTTCGGGAGACAACCCGAATTATCCCTTTCATTTGTTTTATTTCCATTTCTGTTGGGTTTTGTGTTTATAACCATTTTTGCAGGAAAATAGAGAAAAGTTGCTGCAGCATGCTGAACGGGGACCTGATATGTCCACAGTTATGGCGTAACTCATTCTTATGGTTACGCCGTAACATACTAGTTGCAGTAGCTTCTCAGAGCATTACGAATTACGGCGTAATCCCATGCAATGGTTACGCCGTAACTACACTCCTGTAGTGTCTGCCAGGTTTTGCTTAATTACGGCGTAACTCCTTATAAGAGTTACGACGTAACTATCCTCTGTGACACTTCTTTCTTTTTAAATACAATAACCTAGTATTAGTTTTTAAATGAACTTTGTGGGTATGTTCCCTGTAAGCCCTGACGAGACTACACTCGTCCACTTGGGACACCAAGTGGTTTAAAAGGCTTGTTGCATACGCTAAATGCAACCGTGATTCCTACGAAAGTGAGTTAGGTATCTTTTTCTTTTTTATAATTATGCTTGTCGATAGTGTGATTTCAGGGATTGAAGTTTGCTCGTGGATGCTTATGCGAAGGCACGATTCCTTTCGTGAGTCTTCTTTCTTTTTTGGAGCAAATTTCAGAGAAGTTCTCGCTCTAATTCTACTTTTCTCTTCACCTTTATTTAACGCTTAGTACAAAAGGGACTTTGTACATTTCAAGTGGGGGAACGGGAGTAGAATTGTCTCTTGAACTTTATTTTACCCTCGTTTTTCTAGTTTATTTTGAAAAATTATGCCATTTTTAAAATTTTGACATGTTTTTCTTAACCTAACTAGATTAGACCTTAGCCGAGCACATTATAACCCTTGATATTATATGGTGAGATTAATCTTATCCGTTTCCAAATTTTTACCCCAAATCCACCAAATTATGAGTGTGCCGGTAGCTTGTAAACTTTAAAACTTGGATTTTGCATCATTTCGAGACCATAGACGAGGTATGTTGAGTTAGCTCGATGTATTTGGACTTTTCAGTTTAAAAAGGCAGTATTATAGGATTATCACCCAAATAGCCTATCATTGTGTGTCTATCGATTAGTCACCTCAACTTCTCGACCCCCATGTTAAACCCTTTGTTGCACTCATCTTCAGTGTAAGATACACCCTTCTGAGCCATTCCTTTCATTTTGTTCACCCAACATATTGTTTCATTACACTCTTACACCTAGCCTACCCTGTAGTCTTTATTTGTAATTGGGAAGTCATTGTTTGCCTAAGTTCAAGGTTCAAGTGGAAAGGTTCAGGAATCACGCTTTAGTCGACGACATATCCTTAAAGATCATTAAAGACCCCCCAAATTCTCATATCGTTCATCTCAAGTGGGGGGATGTTATATTTAGTTATTATGTTTTGTTGAAAAAAAGTATATATGTGATTCGAATAAAAAAAATAGTTATTGTTATTTAGTTGATTGTAAAGTGCGATGTTATAAGCATAATGTTATGAGTTGATTATAGATTTAGTATCGAGGAGGACACCCCGGTCACATTTGAAGAATGGAGTTGGAAATGTGCCCATCATGACGTCCTCTAATGGCACATCTATATGGTATTATCATGATCCGGTTTCTTGACTTCGAAACTTGAAATTTAGGTGAACGGTAAGTGGTGATAACTTGGTTATAGATTTAGACTATCTGCTTGATTTTATTTTACACCAATTTTATCCCATGTCTTATCCTACCCTTTAGTCATGAAGCGTGTATAGGTGATGCAGCGAGCAATCTTTGGTGTCTTGGCCATAGATTTGGTCATGTATCATTGATTTTTTCCACTTTGTCGTGACATGTTAGTAATGACAAATCACTCTTAACCTTTTTCGTGTCTACCCATATTGCCTTCTAGAATTGTTTTATCCTTAACTCTAGTGGTGGAGATTTGTGTAACCGCCAAGCTTATGATAGAATACATGCTATGACTGTGCAATGAGTGATCACCCCAAAATTGACACTTAGAATAGTTGAGAGATTTGAGTGTTTTGTTCCCATTTCGTGAGGTGTTCGGCTTTGTTTTATTCTAGCATAAGGGATTTGTAAACTTATATTTTCCAGGTAATAGGGGATATCTTTTTAGGAAACTATCTAATAAGGTCTACTTGAGGGCAAGTAGAGTTCAAGTGGGGGGATATTTGATAACATCAAATAGTCCTGATTATTAAGTTTCAATTTCCCCTGATAATGCTCGTATTTTATATCATTTATATGGATTTACGCTTGTTTTCCTCTATATTTCACTTTCAGGGAAATTACGAGCATTGGAGCTAAAGAGACGCGGATTTGGAGAGTTTATTGAAGATATATGATAGTATGCTCATTTTAAAGATGTTACGGCGTAACTCCCCTCTCACATTACGCCGTAACAGAAGAGTGGCTCAGAAAACCAACTAAACGGAAGGTTACGGCGTAACTCCCTCCTAGGATTACGTTGTAACTAATTAGGTCAAATGAGGTTCCGCGCCGCTGCAAGCTACGACGTAACTAATTCCACAATTACGGCGTAACCACGATTTATTGAAGATACGGCGTAACTCATTCCTGATGTTACGTCGTAACCAGCTTTTCCAGAGCAAATTATGAAGAAATGGATGTTACGGCGTAACTCTTAACTTAGGTTACGCCGTAATCAGATCTGGCCTATAAATACCGCCCAAATTCCATCATTTCGAATCATCCCATTTCACACACAACATCAGTGAACGTGAGTAGAAGTTAAAGGCAGATCTTGAGGAGCATACGGAGCTATCTCTAAGGGAGAAATCACTCCCCTACGATAAGCATTAGCATTTTATCTTTTCTTTACTTTCAATTCATGTATTTCGTAATGTTAAACATTGAATCGATTGTTTTAGTTAATATGAGTGGCTAAGCACCTCTGGTGCTAGCCTAGTTATGATTCCTTAATTGTTTTGTTTATGTTTATATTGCTTCCATATAATTGTTTCTAGTGTATGCATGCATAGTTTGTCGGTAGCTACCCTTGTTTCGGTAGTTTTGAATGCCGGTAGTGGCTAGTTACTTAAGAGATATGACCAATTGACCCTAAGTAGTTAGACTGAGTGGGAAGGGTAAGAATTGACCAACTGACGACCCTTCTTCGCTTGTGCGATTTGACCAACTGATCACCTACCATTTGGATGAACTTAAGAATTCAGGGATGAGTGTTTAAGATGCTAGCTCCCGGGCACTCATTTTTATGAATCTTGCATGTAGCGGTACTTAATGACTTGGCTTAGGGGACTAAAAACAACTGGACTTTCAACGGGTCACCTGCGATCTCCAGTGGAAACCTTTGATAATAGGTTAGGACGAACTGACCAAATGTTGTCCTAGCGACTTTTCCCCCCACTTGAAGCAATTAGAAGTAATTAAATGTGAACTTAACATGATAGGATGACTAACTAGGTTAGCACACTTATCCTCTATTGATCACAACCCTTGCCTTTACTTGCTATCTTATTTTCTTGTCTTTAGTTTTAATTAATCTTTTCCACCCATTAAAATCTGTGACACCTAGACTTAGTTAAAATCCGCACACATAGCTCTTGGGACGACCTCGGTTTTACCGAATACTATACTACACACGACCGGGCACACTGCCCGTTAGTGCATTAGGTTAGACCATAGGTATAACGAGACAATATAAATATTAAAACCTGGTCAGTCAAAACTTGCATCAAGCAACCTAGGCAAAACTCTCACAGTCCGAGAGGCAACCAAAGAAATTGGAATAATATGATGCCTCAAAGACTAGGAAGTAATTTTGAGATGTTTAATAGCCTGTTATGTGTGTGAAAGTTTTGACCATCTGTTGATTAATTGCCATCACCATCAAAAACAGTTTTACAATCAAAAAATGGTAAATTCTGTTTGGAACAATGCTAATAGAGTGAATCATAAGAATTTTGCTAAAAAGACTCACCCCTTGCTAATAAGAACATGGTTCCAAGAGAAGTATTAATGAAGCCTGGCCTAATATCAATTAATATTACTCGACAAAGTGTTTCAAAAACAGCAGTATTGGTTAATATTGCAAGACAAGTTAATACTGCTCACACAAAAACAACAGTGAATGCTGCAAGACCAATGTCACATTTTCTAAAACAGCACATTCAACTGTTACAAGGCCAATTCAAAACAAAACAACATCTAAAAATAGTAATCTTAATCAAAGAGTTAATATTGTTAAGGGTAACAAAGTTAATACTGCTAGACCAAAAAGCAGTAGTTAATGTTGTTAAGGGAAATATGGTTAATCCTGTTAAGGCCTCAGCTTGTTGGGTTTGGAAACCAAATATTAAAGTTTTAGACCATGTTTCTAAATACAACAGTGCATCAATCACCCTAAAGAAGTTTGATTTTATATTGATGCACAAGGCAGATCCTAGTCAGTGATGGCTTGGGTCCCTAAAAGAGACTGATTTTCTTACCTTTGTGTAAGGCAATCCACAGATGGATTTACAGGATCAAGGAGTTATTGACAGTGGATGCTCAAGGCACATGATAGGGAACATGTCCTATCTTTCAGACTATGTGGAAATTGATGGAGGACATGTTGCTTTTGGAAGGTTATTACATTTACTTGGTATTTAGTAGAATATACTATGTATAAATAATTTTTTATATTCTCTTTATTCTATATGCATCGCGTCCAAAATGCGCTCGCATTTTCATCACCCATCGCGCATTGGTCTCTACGACCTTTAGTGCATTGGATCGCAGAACGCGTTTTTAACCAAGGTCATAGTCGCTATTCCTCAATAAAAATAGTTGTTTATTGATAAAAAAAATTTATTTATCATGTGTGTTGTTCATCAATTAAAAGAGTTGTTCATCGATACAAAAATTAGTTCATCACTATTCGCTCATCACAAGCGTTGCTCATCAAGAAAAATAGTTTTTCATTAATAAAAATAGTTGTTCATCAATAAAAAGAATTGTTAATTGATAAAAAAAAGTTGTTCAATTCATTATATGCGTCGTTTATCAATAAAAAGAGTTGTTCATCAATAAAAAGAGTTTTCATCGATAAAAATAGTTGTTCATCAATAAAAATAGTTTTCAGAGTTTTTCAAGTCTTTTAAGTGATGTTAACCCCGTTGGTATGATGTATTATTCAACCACAATATATAGAGAAAATATGAAGGAAACCCTAACCGACCTTAAACCCACAGACGAACTTGCGCCTAGCCTAATTTATTATCTAATACTCCCTCGCAATTTACGTGGTGAAATCGTGAAAGCTCAGATTGGAGAAAAAAACTAAAAACTAGAACTAATTTGTTGTTGACATCATCCAACAGCAAGCGGAGATAAGTCTTCGAACTGCAGCGCTAAAGCAACATAAATACTAAAGATTGTTGACCAACTAGAGCTATTACCAATAGCAATATTGACTTGGACTTTGTTTTTGAATCACAAATGTTTGTTTATGTAGGATAGTTAGGATTTTGGATAGGGATACCTTTTTTACAATTTTTTATGAATTACAAACTTGAATATGGAGGAACAGATTGGTGGTGTGTTTGTTTATTAGCACAAACAATTTATGGAAACGTGGATATGGATTTTGATTGGTGATGTATTTGTTTATGAGCACAAATAGTTGATGGAGAGGTGGAAACTGGAAAAGAGAGAAAATAAAAAATAAAAAGTTATGGATAAAGATTTGATGGGGGTGGCATAGAAGTAGTGGCTTAGGACGGCCGACTAGGTTATGGATCATACCCATTCTCATACCATGTAAAATGATGTTAACCTCATAGGTATATATAGAAAATACATGAAGGAAACCCTAACCCACCCTAAGCCCTCATACGAACTTGGGCTTAGCCTAATTTATCATCTAATAAATTTATCATAGAGGTTGTTCATCAATAAAGAGAGTTGTTAATTAATAAAAAGAGTTGTTCACCAATAAAAAAAAGTTGTGCATCAATAAAAATAGATGTTCATCAATAAAGAGAGTTTTTCATCAAAAAAACTGTTGTTCATTAATAAAAAGTAGTTGTTCATCAATAAAAAGAGTTGCTCATTAATAAAAAGCGTTATGCATAAAAACTGTTGTTCATCAATAAAAAGAGTTGTTTATCAAAGAAATAGTCGTTCATTAATAAAAAGAGTTGTTCGTTAATAAAAAAGGTTGTGCCTCAAAAAAGTTGTTTATCAATAAATAATTGTTGTTCGTTAATAAAAAGAAATGTTCATCAATAAAAAACGTTGTTCATTAATAAAAAGATTTTTTCATCAATGAAAAAAATTGTGCAATAGAAAACGTTATTCATCAATAAATAAACGTTGTTCGTCAAAATGAAAAATTTTCGCCATGAAAAAGAGTTGTTCATAAAAAAAAACGATTTCATTAATAAAAAGAATTGTTCATTATATGCGTTGTTTATCAATTAAAAATTGTGTTCATCATACACTTTGTTTATCAATAAAAAATGTTGTTCATTGTTGGCCTTGTTTATCAGATATAAATTGTGTTCATCATCAATATGAAAACATTAAATATAAAATTAAACTTTATTAATCTTCAATGAGAAAAATTATGTATTAAATTTAAGGAAAAAAATGGTATATTAAATGTAGAAAAAAATGATAAGAAAAGAAAAAAGAAATTGAAAAGTAAGTGAAAAAAAGAGGAGCTAAAAAAAGAAAAAAAAAAGTTTTTTGTGGTTAAGAAGTGAACTTTTATTACAATTGGTTTTAAGAAAATAGATAAACCAATCAAAATCAAGTGTTATAAATCTATATTTTTAAGAATTGTCTTCATCTTTTTCAGAAATCTCATTCAATCATAGTCATTTATTATATTCATATAATAACAATTGAGTTTTTAATCACAGCCTTTAGGGTTGTCATTAGTCAAAACAAAAATGATAAATGGAGTTAATTAAATAAACCTAAAAGGTGATCTACCGTATAAATGACTTGTACAGTTACCGTATAAATGACTTGTACAGTAACTGTACAAATCATTTATACGATAGATTGTACAATAACTGTACAAGTTATTTATACGGTAGATCACCTTTTAGGTCTATTTAATTAAGTCAATATATCAAGGCTCTTAGCAAAACTCAAAAAAGAAATTAAACACTTGTCAACTGCTCATTTCGTTTGAGACTTTTTATAAAATTTACCCAAATGTAAACACGTGGTATTTTTTAGACTTTGTAAGACAATCCTATAAAAAGTCAACCTTGCGTTGGATAGAATACTGGTAAAAGTGTAAAAGAATTTTATCTATACTACTTTATAATGCATTTAAGCCTTCTAAAATTAGAATGCTTAAAAATTCAGACTTTTTTACTTGCTTATTATGGAAAGATATATTATAATGCATGTAAAAGTAAGATAAAGAGCTCCAATCATGAGATGACATGTGTCACTTCTTAACAAACTCCAAGGCTAACTTCTAACAAACTCCAAGCCTAACTCCTAACCACCAAAAATTAAGATAAGAAGCTCCAATTATAAAATGACATGTGTCACTTCTCAACTAAAAATTCATCTTTATTTTCAAATTAAATTATCTTTTTATCTAATTATTTATATTATAATCTAATTTCACCATATTTTCTAAAATTTTATGCTCTTTAATTCAACATCTATTTTAATATATTTTTATGAGTTTTTAGTTTTTATATTTTTAGTGGGTTTATTTTATTTTAATTCAAAATTTTACAACTAATATTATAGTCATCGGGTACCCGCCGCCGCCCTTCTAGTAAGAAGTAAACCATGCGTTGGAGTATTAGATTCATATTCAATACCCTCAACCCTATCGGAAAACTTTCTTCTTACCGGCTCAGAATGAATCATGAGTACTCTATTGGACCAAAGCATACCGAATCTGGCAATGGATTGGGCATTCCAAAAGTTAGAAAGCAAACGGCTTCTCAATCGGCTAAAGCGTCCACTACTGCTTCAACAATCAATAAAAGAGTGGACGAAGAAGAGGAGGAGAAGAAAAATGATAGCAAGAACATTCCATCTCAATCGGTTACAAGACCAATCTCATACAACGACATTCCGGTTAGACCAATCTCAGACAATGATATGTGATTTGATTATGATGTTTGAATGTTTTAGTTTGGATTTTTGTTGTTCTTTTTTTTACCTTCACACTCTGTATTTCCCTTGTTCGGATTTTTGGATCTTGAAATAATCTTGTAACTTGTTTGTGTTTCAGTTTGGTGGATAAAAGATTTCAATATTTCTGTTTCATTTTGCATTTGTTTAAAAAACATAAGTTAGTTTTGTTTTCCTTGGGGAATTGTCTGCTTAATTTATTGTAAACTAAACTTTTGGATAGAATAATCTATAGTTACTTGCAAATTTATGGTGCTTTGGTTTTGCATATTCGTGCAGTTAAAATTCATTTTACCAGAAATCCAAGCAAAAAAAATGCCATGATGATAGGCCAAGGGTTCTGAGATTGAACTTTTTTTTGCTCATCCTTATGTCTTCAACACCGTATGATCAACAGAAATAAGGCCTTGCAATTCACTTTTTAGTTCCAAAAACAATAAATAAAATATTAATGTTACCTCAAAATGTAACTGCGAAGTAAGTAAGCATGATTACAATAAGAAAAATAAACAATACTCCAAATTGTAATAATGAAAATGCTAATCAGTTAAAATTTTCGTCTTCCTCACCAACAATTGGACAAATTCTTATACTATGACTGATAGGATTCTAAACTATCTAATGGTAAAATGGTAACCAAAAGATCTATTAATAAAAACAAGAGTAAAATACACCGTTCATTCCTGAACTTGTACCTAAGATACACGTTGAGTCTCTCACAAAATTTAAATACACCGGATGTCCTTACTATTCACTTTTTGCATCACTCAAGGTCCCTTTGACTAGCTGTCGTCAGTCCATTAAGTTCCCCAAGTACCTTGCACACGAAGGAATTTTGGTTATTTTGGGTCTTGTTTTCTTCCACCCTCATTTTTCTTTTCTTTTTTTCATCTCCACTCACCACCACCACCAATCATTACAACCACCCACCACCATTAAAACCATCCACCACCACCATCATTTAAAAAATCAAATTTTATTATTTTTTTTACATCAAAAAAGATAATCTTCATACCACAAAACACAACTATAAATTCCCATTTGGACTAAACTTCGTATTAACTTTTTAATGCTTTATGGGATCACCGCGTTACAACATTTTAACTAGTAGTTAAATAATTTTCTAGCACGAACCTTTTAAAATCCCAAGCATCAAAGGTTCTATGTTTGGCAGGACTTTATAAGTTGATGCTAAAGCCAAAACACATCTCTTTTTCTTGAAATCGATTGGATGTTTTTATATATAAACGTCCAGCAGACCACATAAAAATGCAGATATATAACTACAAGAAAGATAACATAATTATCATATTTGTAATAGTTTACATCAATATGAACATAAACAATAGAAAAGATCAGATGAGACATGGTAGGTGACTATTGACTAGCTGTCGTCAGTCAACATCCATTAAGTCCCTCACGTACCTTGCGCATGAGGGAATTGTTGGGAATTATATTTGAGTTGATTATGACAAAATATGAAAGATGAAGGACTTATGAAGACAATTGATGAAGAGAGAAAGACAAGGGACTTACTTGTTAAAGAAGACTTTATTGTTAAAGAAGACTTTATTATACATATTAGTTAGTGGTAGTGAATGAAAAACCTTGTTCAATAACAAAGTATTGTTTTGATTATTCCGCTGCGTATTATGTATATGTTATTGATCCCTAGCTGAGCTTATAAACGATCTTATCAATTGGTATCAGAGCGGGGAGCTCTTGATATAGGGATCTACAAGGTTTTTCGAAGAAAAGATACAAAATTCGAAGCTGTTAAAATTTTTCGTATCTTTATGCAGGGCTGTTTTTAAACAGCGATAACTTTTTCGTTAACCGTTGGATCGGGACGAAATTTTAGGTGAACGTTCTCTATATGACAATCTAACTTTTCACCGGAGGGATGTTCGATCTGAGCATTTATGCAAAAGATATTAACTGTCGAAGTTGGCTGCTGAAGGCGTTTTTAAAAATTTCGAATTTTAGGGTTTTCTATGCTATTCAACTTTCTTACTTCATGAATTCTTGTATTAAAATCTTTATGGAAGTTGATTTTAGTAGCTTTGGTAAACCAAGGGTTGGTGATATCTATGGTTTATCATGTCGTACATATACAGGAAAAGTGTCGACTTTTAGTTTTTGATTAGGTGAATAAGTAGTTGGTGTTGATGAATATGCTACTTTTTGGCATGATATTGTTGACCTGGTAGTGCTTTGGTTTATTGGACGATGGTACTGTGCAAGGCGAATACTTGGCTACTGTTGTTACAATTGAGTTTGGTTCTCCTTGTAACTTAATGCTACAACTACTGCTCGAGGACGAAAGTACTGCTTGGACGACGAAAGTACTGCTATGATGACTTGAAAGTACTGCTCTCCATTGAAAGTAATGCTTGATACGAAAGTACTGCTCGTTACACACAGTTTGTACTAGGTACTGTTCGAGAGTTTGAAGGTTTGAGGTGACTGGTAAACATGCTATCATGAGTCTTTAATTAATCGTATAGTGATATTGCAGCTGGTCTCGTAGTCACATGGGTCTCGAGGGCCCCCATTATGTGAATTGTATTTTAGTACATACATGTGAATGGTTATTTAGGATGGGATTCCATGAGATGCGACATATGTTTGCTATAGTGGTCTCCATTGGTGATTGGCTTATGTTTATTGGCTAATCGATGAGATCTTGATGGGCTATCATAGTATGTTTGGCTATTACGTGGCTGTTGGACAAATGGCTAGAGATGTTGAAATTGGATGTAGGGTCACTGTCATGTACTGCTATTGTTCAGCAGGAACCAATGAGATAATATCATTGGCGACATACACATGAAGATGAATAGCAGCCTATGAAGTGAATGACCTGTAGATGCGAGTATGATTATGGGATGGCCATCTTTGAAAAGTGATAGTGACGTATTAGTTATTGATAGTGGGACGGTGAGTTTATTTTTGCATGGTATCTAACTGATCTCATACTCATGATAAATTTCTTGCTATCTAGTCGGTATAATTTTAAATTCATGAGAAATCATCATGGGACGGTGGTTTATTGGATATTGTTGGTTTGCATTGTGGGATCACGTGGTTTATTGGATATTGTTGGTTTAGTTTTTTTAATTGTGGTCAGCTATTGAATGTCGTGAGTTAAGGTTTGGAGATTGCTGCTCATTGGCTTGGAGATTATATTGTTAGTACTATTCGAATTATTTTAGTAATGGTGTGTATTGTTCGAGATGGTTAATATTGTTCGAGATTTATTGCTTCGTATAATATTAGAGGTGCTAATTTGAGTTTGAAGAAGAGAGGATGCAAATTTGATAAGTTCTTGTATGAGTTTGCAAGATGTCGGGTTTAGTTATTAGACAACACACATGAAGAAAAGGATGTTTTGGCTTTTGAGTTTTTGATTGTAACCTGATGTTCCTCGTTCTTATTCTTGTGAATCAGGTTCATGATAAAAGAGCTATTCTTTATGTTATCATGGTGGTTAGTTAGTTGTATGATATTGGAAAGATGGATTAGTCGTATGATATTGGTTCGTGGTTTTGAAGATCAAAGTTGCTTCTATTTAGCTTCTCCTAGTAGCTTATGACAAAAAGGGGAAGAAAGGCGACAAAGAGGGTTTTGCAACTTGAAGATTATTAGTGATTGCATGTTTAAGGGGAAGTTCTTATCTTTCATAACATCTTAACTTTAGGGGAAGTTTGTGTTTATTTGGTTTTGTCATTATCAACTAGGGGAAGATTGTTGGGAATTATATTTGAGTTGATTATGACAAAATATGAAAGATGAAGGACTTATGAAGACAATTGATGAAGAGAGAAAGACAAGGGACTTACTTGTTAAAGAAGACTTTATTATTTAGTCCCTAGTAGTCAATTGTAACCCTAGACTCTCTAGTATATAAAGAGAGGCAGGGAATTAGATTAATTGTGTGTCAAGATGTGAACACCATTAGCAAAGGTGTGTGTGTGTACAGGCGTTTAGGGGACGCCTAGGGTATTGGTTAGTAGAACAATAGTTAGTTCCTAGGCGTATGTTCATGTAAACGCCTAGGTTATTAGTTTAGTTAGTAGACGTGTTCCTATAAACGTCTAATATTAGTAAAGTGTTTAGTGATAGAGATGATGACGAAGAACCTTGTTCAATAACAAAGTATCGATTAGTTTATTCCGCTGTGCATGTTATTAGTCTTTGTTATTGATCCCTAGTTGAGCTTATAAACGATCTTATCAGGAATTTTGGCCATTTCGGGTCTTGTCTTTTTCCACCCTCATTTTTTATAAATGGATAGGGGAATATAAGTAAGAAGATTAAAAAAATAAGTAAATGATAACTTTCGGTGTTTACCCAATAATTTCAAATAGTTGGTATAAAATATAAATGTTTTATAAATAAAGTTATATTTGAATTCATATTTCAACAATAAAAGTTTTACAATTAATAAATGTACATTTCATCATTTGACGAGTTTATAATAAAAGAGTTTTCGTAAATAAACTCTAAGTATAGAAATTTTACAAAATTTCGCCATGACCCGTTCATTTATAGAACGTTCCCAAGTCGAAAGACTTTGTTACAAATCAGTTTTCCCAAATCATTTTATTAGAAAACAACATAATAATTTAAATATATTTATTGATTATTATCCAATGAACATTATTTTCATTTCATATTGTAAGTCTGTTACGAATCTTAATATATTAAACTCGTCATGAGTCTAATATCTTATATTCGTTGTGAGTCCAATAATCCAAAATAAGTCCAATTGTCCAAATGTCCAAGTAGTATTAATCCAGTATAAGTCCATTATGTCACATCATAATCCATATAATAAAGTTCGTTATGTAATTAAATAAATCCGATATCCAATAACCAAATATCAAGTCTCAAGTATTGTCTGAAACATACCAATGATCACAAATTAAACAAATAAGAAAGTTACGTTTGTAAAATATTCAATAACCATAAAAATATAATACAAGTTTAAAACTAAATAACACAATTCCTAACACTTTTGTTAAATAAAACCAAACATACTTCAATTTAATTTTTAGTGGGCTTCAGCGCAAGTTATAAACAAACGCAACCCTAAGCGGGTCTTCTTGTGACCGAGACTAATCAGTTTTATGTTTGTAGATATTTTTATTTAGGTACCACGGAGTGGCAATCGGGTAGGGCGGCGGGTAGCTGAACCCGAGCGGCTACACCATTCCGCCTACCTCGGGTTGGTTTTGCGAGCTCCGAAGCCGAAGAAGAACGTTGGAAATTCAGACGTTGGGGGAGCTTTGGTTCCTTTTCAACGGCTACTAGCCGAATAAATTAAAAAAAAAAAAAAAACTTTTCTTCCTATTTAGTGGCAAACTTCAACACATCCACACCACCATATCCTTAAACTAGTGCAGCAGTTGTCTCAGTTGCAGACTTTGAAGCACTGCAAGATATCCTTAAACTAGTGTTGTAGTTGGAGTGTAAATGTTTGTTGTATGTGTTTTTGAGTTTGGTTTTTAAGGTTGGTTTTGGTGGGATGAATGTGGAGACAGATGGTGGTTGGAGATGGAGAGATGTGATGGACGTGGAGCTCAGTAGAGCTTCCATTATCTGTGTTGTGTCAAAATGTTGTTTTGATGATAGATTTTGTTAGCCCTTTGTATGGTTTTATATGGTGTTGGTTTTGTTTCAGCTTTTTGTTTTTTTTTTTTTAAAGTATTATGTAATGTTTTTTATTTTTAATTAAATGGTATGTTTTTATTATAAATATTGTATGTGATTTTATGTATTTAAAAAAAAAAAAAAAAAATGAATTCGGGTACTAGGGTACCACTCCCACTAATTAGGGTAGTGTTAGGGTAGTATTGGGGTAGTTTTGAGTTGGAAGGTTTTTATTGGATAGAGGTGACGTGGCACCCTTAGGGTATTAGGGTAAGAAATATCCACTCCCTCCCCCCTTAGGGTTTTGGCCGTACAATAGCAGCGTACTTTTTCAAATGTACCGATCTAGTACGCGTACTATTTTTTGTCCCACTTAATGTAACGTACTTTCATTTTTTGTTCCAATCTACCTCACCAAACTTGTTTAACCGGCACCAAATTTTTTTTGCCCATTTTCGCACGTTTTTGTCTGTTTTGCACGTTTTCGTCCGTTTTTACATGTTTTTGCACGTTATCGCACGTTTTCATCCGTTTTTGCATGTTTTCGCACGTTTTCGTCTGTTTTCGCATGTTTTTGAACGTTTTTGCTCGTTTTTGCATGTTTCATCCGTTTTCGTCCGTTTTTGCATATTTTCACACGTTTTTTTGCATGATTTCATCTGTTCTTGCACGTTTTTTCTGATTTTTACACGTTTTCGTGCGTTTTTACACATTTTTGCACGTTTTTGTCCGTCTTTGCACGTTTTCGGCTATTTTTGCATATTTTCGTCTATTTTTGTATGTTTTCGCACGTTTTTAAACGTTTTCGCACGTTTTCATCTATTTTTGCACGTTTTCGTCCATTTTTACACGTTTTTGTCTGTTTTTGCATGTTTTCGTCCGTTTTTGCCCGTTTTTATCCGTTTTTGCACATTTTCGCACGTTTTTGCACAAACGGACAAACATGTGCAAAAACAGGCGAAAAGATGTAAAAACGAATAAAAATGCGTAAAAACGAACAAAAACGTGTAAAAACGGGCAAAAACAGGCGAAAACATGTAAAAACGAATGAAAATGTGTAAAAACGAACAAAAACGTGTGAGAACGGATGAAAAACATGCAAAAACGTGTGAAAATGTGCAAAAACGGACGAAAACGAGCAAAAACGGACGAAAACGTGTGAAAATCAAAGTACGTTATATTACGTGGGACAAAAAATAGTACGCGTACTAGATCGGTACATTTGAAAAAGTACGTTGCTATTGTACAGCCAAAACCCTTAATAAAAAATGTCAGGTATGATACATAGCCGGTTTCCAAACTTTTTTCCCGGTAGCCGGTCATCTTATGGGTAGAATGGAACAAAAGTTGAAAGTTCGTTACATTAAGTGGAACAAAAAATAGTACGCGTACTAGATCGGTAAATTTAAAAAAGTACGTTGCTATTGTACGGCCAAAACCCTTTTATTTATATACACCTTTAATTTGGTTATTTTAGCCAGTAGATAATGATTATTAAGATAATGATACGAGGTACACGATTTATTAACATAACTAGTCCCATCTTATTAGAACACTCAAAGAAAATATTATTTGATCGAATGTGATCAACATAAATAACTTGTAGTCCTAACATTGGTTTTCGCACAAGTCAGTTGGTATAATAATAATTAGTGTCATTTTTAAAACTTTAACCATTCAAGACCAGAATTTCAAAGAAATGAAATGAGACAGAGAATAAAAATCGGTAAATAATTTTGTTCAATTCTAATGTTTGGTAATAGAGAGACTTGACCCGAGAAATTAAAAAATATATATATATTTTTTAAATAACATTCTGTTATATGAGACTCGCATGTATTTGTTTGTTGATTTTTTTTCTTTTTTTTTCCTTTTTTTTTTAAGTTATTTTCTCTAAATAACAATTCTCAAAATATTATTTAATTTTTTTAATAGTTAATTTTATTTTTTTTTAAATATTAATTTTTAAAAATCACATTTAAAAAAAAATTAAATTTATTTACTTTCTTTAATTTTTTTATTTTTTTTAAATAATTATTTTTAATTTTTTTTAATTTATTTAAAAAAAACTTATTTTTTAAAAAATTTATTTGAAAAAAAATATATCTTTAAAAATGTATTTATATATATTTTTTTAAATCTAAAAAAATACTCTCATTTCTTCCATTTTCCAACTAAAAGTAGTGGAAATGAAAGTTAAAAAATTACACTACCAATTCTTCACAAATTCTCCACAATTCTCCACCTTCTTATTTCTCCAAACATACCAAACAAATAAATTTGATTTATTTCCATTTCTCCATTCTCATTTCCTTTACCAAACATGCCCTAAGTATAAGAGCATTCGGTGTAATGAAGAGCCAAGGTTACCCATGCGGGGCCCATGGGATGCCACATCACTATAACAAATCTCCACAACTAACCTCCCCCACTCACAACTAATTTCAACTTACTCATTTGGGGCCCACCACTTAGGCTGGACGCAGTGGGGCTTTCCAAATCGGTTGGGCATCAAAATTTTGACTCGACGATCGATATTCACATCGGTCAAGTCGAGTGTGGAACAAGGGTCTTCAAATCGGTCGAGGCCACAAATTTTGAGTATCGGTTGTATTTTCAACCGATATTCAATGTCTTCCACATTTCCAAAATTGTAGCGTTGCAACATTAAAAATAATAATAAAAATAATAAAAATAAAAATAAAAATAAAAATAAAAATAAAAAATTACAACTTTTCCTATAAATATTAACTCAAACACATTTCTAAAACACACAAGTTCAATCAACATTTCTATCTCAATACCTTCAAACACATTCTTTTAATATGTCGTTCGAGCTTTTATTTGGTTCTTCATCGTCTTCCGACGATGAAGAAGTTTTTAGTGAGTTTGTGGAGTTTGCGGATTTTGCTTGGAAGGCTTACAAAGCATCACAGCCAAAAGTTCGAAAAAGGTACATACGTAGGGATCATGAGGGTGCTCATAATCATTTAGTGGCGGCATACTTCTCGGAAAACCCGCAGTTCGACGCAAGAACATTCCGTCGGCGGTTCCGAATGAGCCGAGAACTATTCACAGAAATTGCTCGAGAAATAATCGATCATTCTCCTTATTTTCAACAAACTCTTGATGCTATGGGCATACCTGGTATTAGCCCATTGGTCAAGTGTATTGCGGCCATTCGTCAATTGGGATACGCGGCCGTTCCTGATTCTCTTGACGAAAATCTGGCAATGGCTGCAACAACATCCCGTGATTGTCTCCGTAAGTTTTCCAAGGTTATCATGGACTTATATGGTGCTGAGTATTTGTGAAAGCCCACGTATTCTGACCTTGAAACTTATATGCTCATTATGAGCATAAGCATGGCTTTCCTAGGATGATAGGAAGCATTGATTGTACAAGTTGGGAGTGGGAGAATTGCCCAAATAGTGCGAAAGCTCAATATGCTAGGGGTAATCACGAGCCACATCCATTCATTTTATTGGAAGCGGTCGCTTCCCAAGATTTATGAATTTGGCATGCGTACTTTGGTGTCTCCGGAAAGAATAACGACGTAAATGTTTTACGTTGTTCCCCTGTTTTCAATGATATCAAATCTGGGAGAGCACTAGACCTTGAATTCGAGGTTAACGATGTGGCTTATAAAAGGGGATATTATCTTAGTGACGAGATATATCCACAGTGGTCCGTTCTTATTAAGTCCATTTCAAATCCTCCCACGGGTGATGAAAAAAGAATATTGTACAAGAGGAAGCATGAAGCAGCAAGGAAAGATGTGGAACGGGCTTTTGGTGTGTTGAAGAAGAAGTGGAAAATTCTTAAAGTTCATGCTCGAGGGTTGTATAAAAAAGATATCCAAGATATTATGTATACATGTATCATATTACATAATATGATCATTCGACACAAGCAGCGAGCGATATGTCCTACATGGTTCGAAAAGGAGGGCCACCAAGATCATGATCCTTTAAGATCGCATGAAGAATAGTTAGTAGTTACTCAGGAGCTAATGGACGCATCAACTCATCTACACTTAAAATCTGGTTTGATCGAACACATTTGGAG
Organism: Chrysanthemum seticuspe; assembly: GCA_019973895.1. NCBI lineage: Eukaryota > Viridiplantae > Streptophyta > Magnoliopsida > Asterales > Asteraceae > Chrysanthemum > Chrysanthemum seticuspe. The sequence goes on from BPTQ01000006.1 coordinate 330,564,611, forward strand.
AAATCGTCGAAATCAAGTCAATCAAGAGAATTAAGTCGATAGTGACGATGACGATGACGATGACGAAGACGATGAAGATTGTTTTTAATGTTTTTAACGTTATTTGAATAATTTGCGTAATTTTTTTAATGTTTATTTGAATTTCGTATTGTAATGTTTTTAATTTTATTGAATTTTAATTTGTTGTAAAAAAAATCGGTCATCGACTGTGGCAACTTGGTCATGTCTGATCGCCGGAGAGAGAAAACTGATATGGCACACGGTGACCTGGGTCACGAGTGTGCCCAGCCTTACAACTTTTTTTTTTCACATTTACAAATTAACTAATTTCATTTCATTCAAATAATACAAATAACATTTTTTTTTACGTTACAAAATAATTATTTAAAAAGAAAAAGAAAAAAAAATCTTCTAACTATTATAAAAGAAAGAGTAAACTGCAAAAATCATCCATGTGGTTTGTCGTTTTTTGCAAGTATCAATTCTATCTCAAACCTTTGACATTAATCATCCCTAAGTCCATAAACTATAGGCACTAATCATCCCTGAGCACTAACGTCGTTATCTTCTCCGTTAGCTCTCATTATAAAGTTGCAACGTTAGTCCATAAACCAAACGATCGTTTGCAACGTTAGTCCTTTATACTAACAGTCGTTTCTAATTAAATAAAAGTTTGGTTTTCTTACGTAACTCGTTCGTCTTCTTACGTTTTTGTCCGTTTTTATACGTTTTCGTCCGTTTTGCTACGTTTTGTCCGTTTTTATACGTTTTCGTCCGTTTTTCTTATGTTTTTACACATTTTCGGCCGTTATTATACGTTTTCGTCCGTTTTAACATATTTTCGTCCGTTTTAACATGTTTTCGTCCATTTTCTTACGTTTTCGTATGTTTTTTCACGTTTTCTTCCGTTTTAACACGTTTTCGCCTGTGTTTACACGTTTTCGGCTGTTTTTATACGTTTTCATCCGTTTTAACACGTTTTCATCTATTTTGCTTACATTTTCGTGTGTCTTTTATGTTTTTGTCCGTTTGAAAACGTTTTCATCTGTTTTTACACATTTTCGGCTGTTATTATATGTTTTCGTTCGTTTTAACACGTTTCCGTACGTTTTAACATGTTTTCGTCCATTTTTACTACGTTTTCGTCTGTTTTTAACGTTTTCATCTGTTTTTACACGTTTTCGCCGTTTTTATACGTTTTCGTCTGTTTTAACATGTTTTCATCCATGTTCACACGTTTTCGTTCTTTTTTCTTACGTTTTCGCCTGTTTTTTTACGTTTTCATCTGCTTTACACGTTTTCGCCGTTCTTATACGTTTTCATCCGTTTTAACACGTTTTCGTCTGTTTTCACACGTTTTCATCTGTTTTCTTAAGTGTTTTTTTTTTTTTTTTTTACATTTTCATTCATTTTAACACATGTAAAAACGGACGAGAACGTGTGAAAACGGACAAAAACCAATAAAAACAGAAGAAAACCTATAAAAACGTAGCAAAACGGGCGAAAACCTATAAAAAAAAAGGATGAAAACATGTTAAAACGGACAAAAACGTGTGACAACGGACGAAAATGTGTTAAAACGGACGAAAACGTAAAAAACTGATGAAAACGTGTTAAAAAGGATAAAAACGTAAATCACCAGACGAAAACGTAAGAAAACAGACGAAAACATGTGAAAACGGATGAAAACGTGTAAAAACAGATGAAAACGTGTTAAAACGGGCGAAAACGTAAAAAAAAGACAAAATTGTAAGAAAATAGGACGAAAATGTGTGAAAACGGACGAAAACATAAGAAAAACGACCAAAAACGTATAAAACGGATGAAAACGTGTGAAAACGGTCGAAAACATGTTAAAACGGATGAAAACGTGTGAAAACGGACGAAAGCGTGTGAAAACGGACGAAAACGTGTAAAAACATACGGACGAAAACGTGTAAAAACAGACGAAAACGTATTAAAACGTACGAAAACGTAAATAAACAGAAAAAAACGTAACAAATGGACGAAAACGTGTGAAAAGGGACGAAAACCTATAAAAACAGACGAAAACGTATAAAAACGGACAAAAACGTAGGAATATCGGCGAGTTATGAAAGAAAACCAAATTTTTATTTAATTAGAAACGACTGTTAGTATAAAGGACTAACGTTGCAAACGATCATTTAGTTAATGGACTAACGTTGCCACTTTAGAGTGAGAGCTAACGGAGAAGATAACGACGTTAGTGCTCAGGGATGATTAGTGCCGATAGTTTATGGACTTAGGGATGATTAATGCCAAAGGTTTGAGATATGGATGATACTTGCCAAAAACCACAAACCACATGAATGAATTTTGCAGTTTACTCTAAAAGAAATTAAAAAAAACTTTGACTTATTAAGCCCACTTACATTCCTGTACACACACACCACACACACCCCCTCGTCTTCTTCCTTTTCTTGCCTGGTCACACACCACACATACTTGAAAAAGAAAGGAAGGAAAACTAAACCGTTTATCCCTTTACATGGTCCCTCTCAAGCATAACATGTCAGACATTTACTTTCGTCGTGCAGACGATGAGGTTGTGTTTGGCGAGCTACGGCGAGGCTAGGAGGTATGGTGGCGAGGGGTGGCGATTTTGCCATGTCGCCACGGCGAAGGATGGCGAGTTCCACACCGAGTGCTCTAATTACCTAATTTCCCGTGATTCACAACACCTCTAATGGGCTCAGCCCAAGTAATTTACAAATCAAACACACCCTAATGTTACTAGTTTCATGGGAGTAAAACAAACAATTCACCCCTTTTGAGTATACTTTTGAACCGAAATTAATTAAGTCATAAAGTAATTTTATGAGTTTTATAACATAACAAATTAAGCAAAATCAAATCCAAACCAAACATACTTGTTAGTGCAAACGTTACGACGTTTAATCTATACAGTGTCTTTATATTTTAATGATGACAAACATGCAACCTGTAATACATATCATAAAGCGCATAAGTTACTTGTGTATGTAAATCATCAATGCATGCACGCATCAACATCTTCCGACTTCTTTAGTCTGAATCACTTAAAGTATATACAAACAAGTTACCAAACTATTTAAGTGATCAAAAAATTATTTTTGTCCTCAAACCTCACATTCCTATAAATGTGACAAAACCTTTTTTTACAAAAATAGATTATACAAATTATTTTTGTAATTATAAAGAAATGTTTTAATAAGAAAAATAAATTTGAATTTCAAATTTCCAACAGCTATTTTTCCCGCCAAAATCAGTTAATTATCACCAGAAAAACATTTAGCCACTAAAGGACAAGAAATGCCGGAAAGGTCCTTTAAATAGGTGACGGTCCCGTATATATATGGGACCGTCCTATGTTTACGGGACCGTCCCTCACTCCTCGAGCTGGCTATAAATACTACACTGTTTTCTTTAGAAAAATGAATCATGTTCGGCACAAAACTTCTTGGTCTTCCTACATCTTTCAAAACTCCCTTCTTTGATCACATTAACTTTTTTGAATCTTATTTAAATATGATTCTTTCTTTCCTTCCTCAAGTGCAAAGAGAAGAACTTTCGTTATCATCTAGATACGAAGTTATGTAGTCAATTTAGTCCATGTGTAACATTGGTTACATATAGATCGAGTCCATATCTTTCAATCATGTGTAATAGGTAGATCCGGACGATGTGTAAGTCCGTGAAGTATCATGTGTAAATTCAGACAATGTGTAAGTCCGTGAGATGTTGTGTGAAGATCGGGTAGATCGTGTAGATTGTGTAGATCGTGTAGATTGTGTAGATCGTGTAGATTGTGTAGATCGTGTTGATCTTGTTGATTGTGTAGATCTTGTTGATCGTGTAGATCGGGTAGATTGTGTTGATCGGGGTAGATTTTGTTGATCGTGTAGATCATGTAGATCGGGTAAATCGTGTGTGGATTGGTTCTAGCCAAGATTAGAACTCCACATTTTTTTTAGTGTCGGAAATTGGTGTAAGCAATGGTGTATGGTTTTCTCCGCCTAAAGGGAGCTTGTTGATTAGTGAAGTAACTCTCGAGTTGGTTACTTGGGGAATGGAGTATGGCGAAGAGGTGCTTCGTGACCGAACCACTATAAATCATCGTGTCTGGTTTGTGCTTTCTTTTACCCTTTGCTTTACGTTTATATTCACTTTAACAATTTTAAAAACAAGAGTAAAATACACCGTTCATCCTAGAACTTGTACCTAAGATACATGTTGAGTCTCTCACAAAAATTAAATACACTGGAGGTCCTTACTGTTCACTTTTTGCATCACTCAAAGTCCTTTTGACTAGCTGTCGTTAGTCAACATCCGTTAAGTCCCCCACATACCATGCACACGAGGAAATTTTGGTCATTTCGGGTCATGTCTTGTTCCACCCTCATTTTTTCCATATTCACTTACCACCACCAATCATTACAACCACTCACTACCATTACAACCATCCACCACCAACATCATTTCAAAACACAATTTTTTTTTTTTTTTTTTTTTT
>BPTQ01000006.1:330572200-330590092 GCA_019973895.1 Chrysanthemum seticuspe
TCACGTTTATCGTTTGAAGAAGGCTCTTTACGGTTTAAAGCAAGCTCCAAGGGCATGGTATGATACACTGTCAAAGTTTCTTCTATCTACCGGATTTAGCAAAGGAGCAGTTGATCCAACATTGTTCACCAGGAAGTCAGGCAAACATTTAATTCATGTTCAAATTTATGTTGATGATATTATCTTTGCCTCGACTGACCCCAATGAATGTGACCGTTTTTCAAATGAAATGAGTTCAAAATTTCAAATGTCAATGATGGGACAAATGTCATTTTTCTTGGGATTACAAATTTCACAAAGTCCCGGAGGCATTTTCATAAATCAATCTAAATATGCAACTGAGATCTTAAAGAAATTTGGATTTGATTCAAGTGACCCTGTCGACACTCCCATGATTGATCGAACCAAACTAGATGAGGACCACTCAGGGATCATGATTGACCAAACGAAATATCGTAGTATGATTGGATCCCTGATGTACCTCACTGCTAGTAGACCAGACATCTTGTTCGCTGTTTGCATGTGTGCTAGATACTAGGCTAAGCCTACTAAAAAGCACCTTGAAGCGGTTAAACGGGTCTTTCGGTATCTCCAAGGAACCATCAATATGGGTCTTTGGTACCCGAAGGACACCGGTATGTCACTAACAGCCTATGCAGATGCTGATCATGCAGGGTGTCAAGATACTCGTCGAAGTACATCTGGAGGTGCTCAGTTTTTGGGTGATAAGCTTGTGAGCTGGTCTTCCAAGAAGCAAATGAGTACTTCTACTTCCTCTACAGAGGCTGAATACATAGCCATGTCATCTTGTTGTGCTCAAATCTTATGGATGAGATCTCAATTATCTGACTATGGCTTTGAATTCAACAAAATCCCTCTGTACTGTGATAATAAAAGTGCTATTGCTCTCTCATGCAACAACGTTCAACACTCAAGAGCAAAGCATATCGACATTCGACATCATTTCATCAGGGAACAAGTGGAAAAAGGTGTGGTGGAACTCTATTTTGTGAGGTCTGAATACCAGTTAGCAGACATCTTCACCAAAGCTCTTCCAAGAGAACGTTTTGAGTTTATTCTTCCACGACTTGGCTTGAAAAGCCTTCAACCAGAAACACTCAAACGTCTTCAGGAGGAAAACGAGGAGTAAAAGGTTTCCTTCATCTATCTCTTGTAAATATTTATTCGAAAAACAAAATACAAAATTATAAAACTTTCCAAATCCATAAAAATCTGAAAAATTCGAAAATTCTTCAAAAAATATTGTCAATTTGTCATGTTTTTATTGGTTCGACAATATCTACGGTCTTTGTGCTGTCATTCAAAGAATGACACGGGACTTTAGATGTTGTTCGAATTCTTTAAAAAAAAATAATAATAATAATAATAATAATAATAATAATTTTGGGAGAAAGAGAATCAAATGGCTTACTGTCATTTCAGGCAGTAACCCGCTTTTCAAAGAAAGAACAGAGCCATACTTTATCATGTTTTCCCATAAATTCAATGCTCTGATTCTATAAACATTTATCTGCTGAAAACTAACTGATTTGAAAAATAACTCGGTCTCTATTTTTGATAATCATCAGGACTTATTTGTCAAAATCTCTATCTCTCAATCAACAACCTATGTCATTGATTGAGGGGGAGAATGATTTCAATTAAATTAAAAAGTTATTTGGCATTCAATTGTTTTCAAAAGATATTCATGCATGTTTTACCAATGGAGTTTTAAAGTCTTAAAATCCGATCCTTATCAGTTAAAACGCTTTCATAATCAAGTCACAATTCTCCTCAAAAGCTTTCAAAATCAATTTAAATCTATAAGAGATCACAAATCTCAAATGATTTGATAATTGTGATCGGGGGAGAATTTGTGATTTAAATTGGATTTAAACTGATAATTCGGTAAATGGTTTTATAAGGATGTACATGCTGTCCTTCCCGCATGTGACAAACGATTTCAAATTTTCAATGCACATGTTGAGGGGGAGCATCTATCTTAAACCTATGATTTGAAACGTGATCATATATCTCAATGTGCAGGTTCCCTCTAGTATGTGCAAAACTTTTTTCAAACCTCGAGGCACATATTGAGGGGGAGCAAATTTATGGAAACCTCATCCTTCCCGGAAATGCTATATCTACTTGATTTGTTCAAGGAAGTGATGGTGATATCTTTTAGAAAAATGGTAATCAAAGAAGTAATTTCTTCCTCTTGCCTCCGTGTGCAAAACAATTTCAAACATTTGATGCACATGTTGAGGGGGAGCACTTATTCTAAAAATATCAAAAACAATTCAGGTACAAAATGTTTTGATAATATATCACAAGTATCTGGATTGAGTTTCAAATGGTTTTTCAATTGGTTCCAATGGCAGATGAACAATACCAAATAAACCGACCAACTTTACTTTATGTACGGTGATATAAGGATGATAAGGTTAGGTATTGGTTCCCATGATCCGCCAGAACCGGAGGGATCTACCCAGGGACAATCCACTAGTTAGTATAGAAGTCCTTAGGTATGATGATAAAAGGAGAAAAGTGAGATGTGGGAAGAGTGCGGACTGAGACAGAGCAAGTACTGGAACAAACCCAACAAGGTTCTTGCTATGAAGTCTCGGTAAGCACTGAAGGGGTTGAAGAATTAAAAAGATTTGAATGAGAAAAGGGTGAAAACAAATAGCCCTCCATTTTTCAACCTTAGGGCAGAAACCGGGTTCAACTCATATGCTACTGATGGTAACATCGGTATTGAAGACAAGACGTCATGGACCCAGTGACGCACTGCACTTCAACTTTCCAAACCACTCAAGTTCCTCTTAAAAGGACTTGTTTCATTCTCACGGGGAACCGACATTATCTATCGACTTTCTCTTAGAGATTGTTGATATTGAAGAAGGAGACCCTCTCCCTAGTCTCCGGCACAGGAACCAAATATGCACAAAATTGAGTCTAGAGCCACGAGATCATCAATAAATCTCATTTAGGACACTTACAAAGAAGACTCTCTGTTTCACACAATGTGAAAAGAGAGATTATATCTTGAGTCCTACGCATTATCCTTGTGGTATTGCCAAAACATCTGAGTGACGTGTTTACATATTCACAATGAAGATGGAAAGCCTTCTGGAGCCAACATCAAACAAGCTCCTGGTAGGTGGCATGTGAGATCTACTATATAGATCAACCATGTGACAACTGAACAGAAACAATGGGGCGATTCAATCTTTTGAATCAATCCTGGTTCAGGTTATGGATTGACGGATACCTTTGAAAAACCGGTCTTTGTGCTTAATAACTCTTTTCTTTAGCACATCGACCGTGTACTCATTTTTCAAACCAAAATGTGTTTTTATGATTGATAATTGATTTTCAATAAAACCTTCGTTGTATTGCAAAAACAATTTCTATTGAGCAATACACGATTGTTTTTCAAATCTCTTTTCATCAATCAGTGGACTTAAATTCGCTGGTTCACTCACTCCGTGTTGTCTTCTTTGAGATGTTCCGGTTTGAGAACAGCTAGAGCAGCTGCGAAACCCTGTCAAGGAAATTCTTCGGAATTATACCTAATCACAGGCAGTACATGTACTGATCAACGGGGAACCGTGGGCCGTGTACCTCAATTCAACGAAAGTGATCAAAGACACTTTCGTGCGATTTATTGCTATCTGTTGTATGCAGGTACACCCGACGTTTGCAGCTGATCAGAATGAAGCGGTCAATCCATAGCCGCATGCTCACTTAACACATTCATCTCAAAAGAAATCATGATTAGTGCATCAATGACTCTTATATTTTCACTCCATGCTTCTGCTACGCTGCTGCCAATATCATGAATCAACTAAAGCTTCCGCTACTCTGATGAGAAGTCATCATGATCCAGAATGTCAGCATGTCAGTCCTAAAGTCACAACATCACATAATACCAACACCACAAAGGATGTCTCAGAGATTTTTGTTAGCTGATGATCTCAAAAGCTGGCTCAAATTTATTATCACGTGGATCAGTAAAAGACCTCCACTTGGAGTAACCAAACATGCAATGTGAAGAATTAATGACTACGAGCTTAGGAGCAAAGGACTACATCAAGAATGCAAGAACAATTGTTAATGTAATATCTATTTGTATTCAATGTAATTTTGGTACATGATTGAGGTGACCTCCCTTAGGGGGAGATTGTTAGGAATTAGAAATTCCAGGTATTAAAGAGTCGGTCACCTCAAGTATATGTATCCGTTAGAAAGCTCGTAGTCGTAGTTCTTTTAAGTTAAGTAGTATTTAGTTAAGTAACACCGTGGAGGACGGACGGGTCTTTACCCACTGTATGCCTGATCCACAGCCCGTTGTGTGGCGTTTTATGTAAGACTATAAATACTCTCTACCTCCCAAGGTAGAGAGTTTGAGCTCATAATAATATCTTTCACTTTCTCTCACTAAGTTCCCTAAACCTCTAACTTTCTCTCTCTAGAATTCCATTCATACGCCACTTTGTGTTATGGTTTGATGTGTATGTGAAAACTAATATCTTACAGTTTATAATCCCTAGTGGGTTTGTAGACAAGACCCTTTGGTAAGTTCAAAGAGTTAGGGAGAAACGCATACCCTACAACTTTAGACACACAACGCAACTAGGAATAAGACGTGACACTCAACCATCAATAGGAGATAATTAAGGAGTAATACAAACTAAGTAAACACATCTTTAAACTATCATACGAGCACACATTAATTAGACATAGACTCCCACAACCTTAGTTTAGATAATTAGATAATAGTAGAGTAATCGGTAGAAATACCAACCCCCCAAATCCAATACCCGAGATTCGTACCTTTCCATTTCATAAAATATAAAAAGATAAAAAAAATAATCTTCCTCAACCTTAACCTTAGCGTAGTAACTCCTTACTAGCATTCCTATTCCCCTAGAGAACGATATCAATACCCGTGGCTTACCCAAATTACTACACTACAACGATTAGGTTCACTGCCTAGGGTGTTATAAAACTTGCTCGAAGAAAAGGAAGTTCCTTTGACCCCGAACGACGCGTGTAGCGTTATCAAGTTTTTGGCGCCGTTGTCGGGGAATAGAATAGCTAGTTAGTAGTCCACCTCGTTTAGGTTCTTTGCTTGATTCATATCAAGTAAATTTTTCTCATTTTTTAGCTTTCTCTTAGTCTATCCCCCTTCTTCGTAACCTTTGTTCGTAACCCCATCACTTTTCATCATGGAAGGTGATAACCAACAACCACGTCCCCATACAAACCCCCTTAAGCAACTTAGAACTTGCAGTTCTACCAAAACTCTTCTTGAACCATTTGCAGAACCCGAAAGAGAGCTCAATAGGCGAAGAAAAGCTCTCCATGATTCAGAACTTCAAGGCACTTCCATCAATTTTGATGAAGTTACATCTGATGAAGAATCCCTTCATTCCCCACAATCTCCTGAAACCATCATCAGTGACAATCTGAGTCAAAATGGCAAGGAAGTTCTTGCCACTCCATCCAATGAACCCATGAATCCTCCTAAAGCGAAAACCCTTGGGGAATACTCCTACCCTTCTGCATCTGGATTCACCAGTGCCATTGTCTATCCCTCGGAACAGATCAATGAGGTATTGCATGCATCTGACATTTGGCTCATCCAAAAGGCATGTCAATTCCATGGATCCCACAGTGAAAACCCAATTCACCACATCAAACAGTTTCTAAAAATTGTTGATGCTATCTATACTGACGGAGCATCTAAGGAGACATCTAGACTCCGGTTTTTCCCATTTTCCCTTCAAGGGCGAGCCAAGGAGTGGCTCGATAAGCTCCCTCCAAGGTCCATTTTCACATGGGAACAACTTACAACCAAGTTCACCAAAAAGTTCTTTCCTCCTGGAAGAACTGCAGCAGTTAGGAGCAAAATTCTGCACTTTCATCAACCAGATGGAGAATTTATCACCAACTCCTGGAGTCGTTACAAAGATCTTATTCAACAAGCTCCACACCATGGTATTAACCTTTGGTTGCTTGTTCAAATCTTTTACGACAATGTCTCCCGAAAGGATCAAAAAGGGATTGATTTCTCAACTGGCCGAAGAATCGCGAACCTCACCGCAGAAGAAGGGTGGAACCGAATAGAGGAATACATCCAATATCAAGACAGCCATTGGAATGAGCAAGAAAACGCGTCAAGCATTTCTACTTTCTCAAGTGAAGAGTTATCCTTAGATTATCGGATTGAGAAAGCACAAAAGAAACTAGCTTACCTCATAAAATCACCTGAACCAAAAAGGCTGACTAACCCATATCTCATATGCGACATATGTGGAGGATCGCACGAGAGCGATGAGTGCGATGACACACACCAAGAAAGCGTCTTCCTCTCTAGTCATGATATTTATGATGACCCTTCACTCCTCGCATTTTATCAAACTGATGAATGTGATCCTTGGGGCAATCTGAAATGGAGAACGGAAGGAAAGGACGGACCTGAGTACACCATCCGTGATCCTTTTGAAGAAAAACTCGGGCAGTTCACCATGGAAGGGGCTGCACTCTTGAAAGGACTTGAGGAGTTTATCCGAGAGCAGCAAACTGAATTAGAAAGTCAGTTCACCAATCTCCACGAAAGAATGAGTGGACCCGGCCTAGCACTTCACGATCCAACTTGCGCAATCACTACTCGATCAGGAACTACTACCAAGGATCCCCCACATCCCAACCGGGACCCCATAACAAGGGAACCCGAGTTAGGAAATGAGGCGATTCCCGCACCTCTTCCAACTCCTCACGATCCTCCCCCACAAACACCAGCACCAGCCCAGCGACCAACTTTCTCACGGATTCCCTATCCCTCTCGTCTAAAGAATCAAAAGGCTGAAGAAGACAATGAAAGAATATTGTCTTACTTGAAACAAACATCCGTCAACATACCACTCCTTGATGTATTCTATCATATTCCTAAATATAGTAGATACTTCAAGATGTTGATATCTAATCGGAAAAAGCTTGAAGGATTGATATCATTAGGGGAAGAATGTTCAGCTATCATCCAAAAGAGCATGCCCAAGAAGAAGGAAGATCCGGGCAGTTTTACCATTCCTTGCTCTATAGGGGCGCTTTCTATGAAAAACGCCTTAGCAGATCTTGGGGCAAGCATTAACCTGATGCCTCACTCCCTGTTTCTTAAGCTCGGATATTCAGGGCTTAAACCGACTAGGATGAGTATCCAATTAGCTGATCGATCAATCAAATATCCCATCGGAGTTTGTGAGAACGTTCTTGTAAGGGTGGGGGAATTCAAATTTCCAGTCGATTTCGTCATTTTAGAGATGGAGGAAGATAATTCCGTCCCAATAATCCTTGGAAGACCCTTCTTGGCTACAGCTCGTGCCATCATTGATGTTCATGATGGTAAGCTCACTTTACGAGTAGGATCCGAGAGCTTGACCTTCGACATTAAGGATTCTATGAGACATTCTTCTTCCTGCGGTCGCCCCGTATATTTAGTTCAAGAAGTTGATGAATTTGTTGACGACATAGATGGCTGCATTGACGAGTATCTATTAAACGAATTCATGAATAATGATAACAACGTAATATACGACGACCAAGAAATTGAGATGGTTGGAGCTGTGTCCTTTTATCCTCGTCAGGATGAAATTGAACCTATTGAGCTTCAGAGGCCGGGAAACCAGCTAAAACCATCGGTCAAAGAGCCTCCTACCTTAGAACTGAAAGATCTCCCGAGTCACTTGGAATACGCCTTCCTTCAAGGGGAGGACCAACTCCCAGTCATCATAAGCTCCTCGCTAACCACTATTCAGAAAGAGAAGCTCTTAGAAGTTTTAAAAGAATATAAAGGGGTGATTGCGTGGAGTGTTGCCGACATTAAGGGAATCGACTCTACATTCTGTACTCACAAAATCCTCATGGAGGAAGATTACAAACCAACCGTTCAACCGCAAAGGCGGGTTAACCCTAACATCAAAGAGGTGGTAAAAAAGGAGGTCATTAAGCTTCTGGATGCAGGTCTCATCTACCCCATATCAGATAGCCCATGGGTCAGCCCGGTCCAAGTGGTTCCAAAAAAGGGAGGGATGACGGTTGTAAAAAACGAGAAAGGTGAGTTGGTGCCACAAAGAACGGTTACTGGGTGGCGTGTATGTATTGACTACAGAAAGTTGAATGATTCCACCCGGAAAGATCATTTTCCTCTGCCGTTTATTGACCAAATGCTTGAAAGATTAGCAGGGCACGAATACTACTGTTTCCTTGATGGCTTTTCAGGTTACTTCCAAATTCTAATTGCTCCTGAAGATCAGGAGAAAACTACATTTACATGTCCTTACGGAACGTTCGCCTACAAGCGAATGCCCTTCGGGTTATGTAACGCACCTGCAACCTTTCAACGATGTATGATGGCCATATTCCACGAGTTAATTGAGGACAGCATGGAAGTCTTCATGGATGATTTCTCGGTATTTGGAAATTCTTTCGACCTTTGTCTTTCCAACCTTAGGAAGATGTTGAAGCGATGCGAGGAAACTAATTTGGTTTTAAATTGGGAAAAATGCCATTTCATGGTAAAAGAAGGAATTGTCTTAGGGCATAAAGTCTCGGGGAATGGGATTGAGGTCGATAGAGCAAAAATTGAAGCAATTTCCAAACTCCCCTATCCTACTACCGTTAAAGCCATTCGCAGCTTTCTTGGTCATGCCGGTTTTTATCGAAGGTTTATTAAAGATTTTTCGAAAATTGCCCGGCCTATGACACAGCTTCTTGTTAAGGATGCCCCTTTTGATTTTTCTGGAGAATGCAAGGAAGCATTTAACCGACTAAAGAAAGATCTCACTCAAGCACCTATAATGGTCACCCCTGATTGGTATCAGCCATTCGAAATCATGTGTGATGCTAGTGATTATGCTGTCGGCGCAGTGCTCGGCCAAAGGAAGGAAAAGCATTTTCAACCAATCTACTATGCTAGCAAAACCATGAATGTAGCACAAGAGAACTATACAACCACTGAGAAAGAACTTTTAGCCGTTTTTTTGCCTTCGACAAATTCAGGCAATATCTCGTTCTCTCTAAAACTGTCGTCTTCACCGATCACTCCGCCTTACGCTATTTGTTTTCAAAACAAGATGCTAAACCTCGCCTGATTCGATGGATCCTATTACTTCAAGAATTCGACATTGAAATTCGAGATAGAAAGGGGGCTGAAAATCTCGCTGCTGATCATCTATCACGCTTGGAGAACCCTGATCTTGAGAAGTCAGATCACACCGATATTCGCGACTCTTTTCCCGAGGAACGGCTAATGGCGATTAAAGAAAGTGAGCCGTGGTATGCTGATTATGCTAACTACCTGTCCAGTAGAGTTTTGCCAAATTACATGACCAGACAAGATAAAAAGAAGTTCTTCACCACGCTAAAACATTACTTCTGGGATGAACCCTTCCTTTTCCGTATATGTCCCGATCAAATCATTCGACGTTGCGTGGCCGGTAGAGAGATTGATCGAGTTCTGAAAGAATGTCATGCGGGACCATCTGGAGGACATCACGGTGTGAATATCACGGCAAGAAAGGTTTTCGACGCCGGATTCTATTGGCCTACTGTTTTTCGAGACGTTAAGAGATTAGTTCAAATGTGTGATGCATGCCAACGATCAGGAAATATTTCACTACGGGATGAGTCACCTCAGAACTATATCCAAGTCTGCGAAATATTTGACGTTTGGGGAATAGACTTCATGGGACCCTTTCCATCTTCCGGAGGAAATGAATACATTCTCGTGGCTATCGACTATGTATCAAAATGGGTAGAAGCTCAAGCCCTTAGAACTAATGATGCAAGGGTAGTTATTCACTTTCTTAAAAAGCTCTTCGCACGATTTGGGATTCCCAAAGCATTAATCAGTGATAGAGGGACTCACTTTTGCAATGCTCAAATGGAAAAAGTGATGAAGAAGTATGGTGTCCCACATAGATTTTCTACTGCATATCATCCTCAGACAAATGGACAAGTGGAAAACACAAACAGGGCATTAAAACGGATACTTGAAAAAACGGTCCACCAAAATAGGAAAGATTGGGCATTCAAACTGGATGAGGCACTCTGGGCATTTAGAACTGCCTACAAAACACCTATCGGGACAACCCCTTTTCGCCTGGTGTACGGAAAGGCTTGCCACCTCCCTATCGAGCTTGAGCAGAAAGCATATTGGGCCCTTAAGGCCTGTAATATGGATTATTCTGAAGCAGGGTCAAATCGGTTCTTGCAACTTCAAGAATTGGATGAACTGAGGCTGGAAGCATACGAATCATCAATCACGTACAAAGAAAGGGCAAAAAGATGGCATGATCAACGAATAAAGAATCCTAAAGAGTTTTTAGAAGGGGATAAGGTGCTCTTGTATAATTCGAGACTAAGATTATTCCCAGGAAAACTCAAATCCAGGTGGTATGGACCCTTTACAGTAAAACAACAGATGAGCAATGGGGCGGTGGTGCTACTAGACCATGATGGAAGAGAATTCACCGTTAATGGGCAACGGGTGAAGCATTATCAATTGGATAATATTGAAATGGTGAATGATGAGGATATTGTTTTAGAAGAAGAGGGCGGTAATGAGAAAACGTAGAAGCACGACTATGAGTCTAGCTACAAGACTCTTAAATAAAGAAAAGCGCTTCGTGGGAGGCAACCAATGTTTAATTGTTTGCTTGTTAGTGTCTTATATCTTTTATTAATTGTTTATCCTCATGTTTAAATTTGTAAAAATGATTTATTTTGTTTTTAACCTCGTCTTAATTACATATAAAGGTATTTTACATAAGGGATAAGTGTAGGGAGGATTACACACGTTTTCAAAAGAAACGTAAACATGAGAATAACAATTAACTAAAAGATATTTATGTTTGTTTGTTCGATTCAAATGCTTGTATCGAGTCATAATGAATGTTTTGCAGAAATATTTCCAGATTCTAAAGATGTAAATTTTCCAGAATTTTTTCCAGAAAATCGCAGACCAGTTTTTGTCAGGATAACCTGACGGCGTCAGGATTGCAACCTGACGGCGTCAGGAAGGAGTAAAAACATCAGATTACTTTTTTCTCGTTTTCTGAGCTATTTATAAATTTTTGGAATTTTCCAGGTCTTAATTTTCTTAGAAATTCTGTAAACATCCATTCCACAAGCATTATATCCTAGTTTAAATCGAGTCTTATATATATTATTACCGCCGATTTTACGCGAAGGTTTCGTTTGTTTTCTTCAAGTGTGCAGGTTTAGTTTGTCAGGAAGAAGTTACATAAGATTGGAAGGAGCTTTTCACGCAATAATTCTTCTTGGAAAAGATTTAACCACCACTTTACACGGATCCTACCGAGCTAATCAGGGGAGTATTAGTTTCTTTCGTTTTTAATTATCTTCCATTATCATAACTTTGATACTTTCGGGGAACATTGGGGACAATGTTCAGTTTAAGTGTAGGGAGGGAAAATAAAACGGGAACTTTGAAACTATGCTTATCCTTGATTATTTGCTTTGTCCAAATTGCATTTGTGTAATAAACCATGAGAAAATGTCGGTTAGGGTAATTTTGGCACCAAATTTAAAAATTTTCATGACATATAAGAGTGGGCCATTAGTCTTAAAAAAAGCGTCTCATGGATAGGAAGTTGCATGACTAGCACAAAACCCTTTACCACTAAAATTCCACCAAAAATGTGAGGATCACCCTTAGATTAGTAGGAATTAAAGCATTCGTCTTTAATGCTTAGAGTGTGAACCGGTAGTATATTAGATTCTAGAACTTGTTTTGTGATGCATTCCGAGATCGCAAGTGAGGCTACACTTGTGTAGTTAGGAATAACTAAATGATAAGAGGCATTAGGATAACCCTTGTTTGATACCTGTAATATAATTACTTCTTCCACTTCGGTTGAGTAATTCCTCCACACCCTTTGCGTTGTACTCATCTTTAGTACACGATACCCCTAGTTAACCCCTCAGAGCCTATCCTTTTCGCGGTTCTCGTGATGTTTCGGTTTTTCCGGAATATCAATGAAGAGCATTGTTTACACCCCACCCCCAAATATACACCCAAATCGCCTTAGCCTACCCCTTATGCACTCACTTTTAGTGCAAATGTTTGTTATCACCCTAAACCCTTAGTTCAATTATCTAGTTGCTTGCATAAGTTGCTAAGTCGAGTCATATCCTTTGTATACAGTTTTGGGATGATTGGGATTCATGGGAAAAGTTAAAGTTTATGAAATGACGGGAAGGGAACGTTAAAAATTCAAATTCCCTTTGTTTGCATAATAATGTACCCCAAGTGTTTTGATCTTTTCAAATCGGGTCAAATTAGTGTTAGAGTAATAAAAAACTCAAGTGTAGGGATGTGCCTATAAATCCCTAGTATTTTGATGTTATCGTAGAGGATGGTAGAGTAAAAGTGTATGAGGAAAAAAAATACGGGCTACCATCCTACATCTATCTTTAAATTTATGTTTGTTTATTTCAGTTATCTAGAGTTTAGAGTGTCGAGTCTTGGCTAAGCAACGCCATTCTTCATATGCAGTTAACATAAAGATTTTTGACTTACCACCACTAAATAGCCTATCCCACCAAACCCTTATTTCACTACCGTAAGCCTAAAATTACAACCCTTTAAAAGACCTCTTTGATAGTCTTTCCTAGGTGCTTACGCCAAAGCGATGAAGGTTTGATCTATTCTCAAGCCTATGGTAATCTATGTACTAGGACCGGTTAATGAGTGTTTATCTTCCATTTCCTATTTTGTTATAATTCATATATACACCCGAGAGAGATGTGAGTATCCAAACACCCCATGTGAGGTGCTAGTATGTAATTTCCGTGCTTGTTATGACTTTTGCGGGGCTTATATGTGTTGTGGACCGTTTTGAATTAATGCTTCATGACCCCTAACTTATAAATTAATTGGCTAAAAGCACATTTGCTTGAGGACAAGCAAATAACAAGTGTAGGGATATTTGATAAGGTTTTAAAAGGTACCATTTTGAGGGGTTGTTTAAGTCCTTATTTGATCACTTTTGTATCCGTTATTGCTTAATATCGTTCCTTTTCACTTTTTAGGTCTCGTGAAGGCAAAATGCTGGAATGGCGCGAATATATGAAGAAAATGGCCAAAGTCAAAATCAAGACACTCACAGTTGCTGAAAGTAGACGGCGTCAGGTGCTACATTGTGACGCCGTCCCAAAATTATTGTGACGGGCCAGAACCCAAAACTCGTATTTTCAAGAGACGGCGTCTAGTTGTGAAAGAGTAGGCCGTCGCTACTCAGACGGCCTAGATGCAATCCAGACGACGTCAGAAGCTGAAGAGGACGGCGTCACGGACATAAGGTGACGCCGTCGCAAGGTTAACGTGGCCAAGACGAAACCCTAAAGGCGGCGACACGACGGCGTCACTAAACATAAGGTGACGCCGTCGCAATTGTAATCTTATATATAGAATCCGAATTTTTCAGTCTTTGGGTGGAGAGTCTTTGGAGTAAAAACCTAAAACCGAACCTAAGGTGTCTTGTACAGTATTTTAGGGTTTTAAACCCTATCTTACATCAAGATAAGTCTTTACTTCATTAATTCAATTATGTCTTTGATTATTTGTATGTATGCTTGCATGTTCTCCATGTCCGGCTAATTTATTTGTGTGTTTGCTTAGGAAGTATGAAACTTAATTATTGAATATTGATTGGTTGTTTCTTATCTTAGTTGATTAATGATCTAGTAATGCGATAGGTCATTCGTTGTGTACTTAATGCTTGATTCATCTTTGTGAACCTTAGAATATAATTACCTGAGTAGTTGTAGGCTAAACCATCCAAAGAGCGCCTTAGAGTAGGAGTTTATAATCCCTAGTGGGTTTGTAGACAAGAACCTTTGGTAAGTTCAAAGAGTTAGGGAGAAACGCATACCCTACAACTTTAGACACACAACGCAACTAGGAATAAGACGTGACACTCAACCATCAATAGGAGATAATTAAGGAGTAATACAAACTAAGTAAACACATCTTTAAACTATCATACGAGCACACATTAATTAGACATAGACTCCCACAACCTTAGTTTAGATAATTAGATAATAGTAGAGTAATCGGTAGAAATACCAACCCCCCAAATCCAATACCCGAGATTCGTAGCTTTCCATTTCATAAAATATAAAAAGATAAAAAAAATAATCTTCCTCAACCTTAACCTTAGCGTAGTAACTCCTTACTAGCATTCCTATTCCCCTAGAGAACGATATCAATACCCGTGGCTTACCCTAATTACTACACTACAACGATTAGGTTCACTGCCTAGGGTGTTATAAAACTTGCTCGAAGAAAAGGAAGTTCCTTTGACCCCGAACGACGCGTGTAGCGTTATCATTACGGCGTAACTCCCCTCTCACATTACGCCGTAACAGAAGAGTGGCTCAGAAAACCAACTAAACGAAAGGTTACGGCGTAACTCCCTCCTAGGATTACGTCGTAACTAATTAGGTCAAATGAGGTTCCGCGCCGCTGCAAGCTACGACGTAACTAATTCCACAATTACGGCGTAACCACGATTTATTGAAGATACGGCGTAACTCATTCCTGATGTTACGTCGTAACCAGCTTTTCCAGAGCAAATTATGAAGAAATGGATGTTACGGCGTAACTCTTAACTTTGGTTACGCCGTAATCAGATCTGGTCTATAAATACCGCCCAAATTCCATCATTTCGAATCATCCCATTTCACACACAACATCAGTGAACGTGAGTAGAAGTTAAAGGCAGATCTTGAGGAGCATACGGAGCTATCTCTAAGGGAGAAATCACTCCCCTACGATACGCATTAGCATTTTATCTTTTCTTTACTTTCAATTCATGTATTTCGTAATGTTAAACATTGAATCGATTGTTTTAGTTAATATGAGTGGCTAAGCACCTCTGGTGCTAGCCTAGTTATGATTCCTTAATTGTTTTGTTTATGTTTATATTGCTTCCATATAATTGTTTCTAGTGTATGCATGCATAGTTTGTCGGTAGCTACCCTTGTTTCGGTAGTTTTGAATGCCGGTAGTGGCTAGTTACTTAAGAGATATGACCAATTGACCCTAAGTAGTTAGACTGAGTGGGAAGGGTAAGAATTGACCAACTAACGACCCTTCTTCGCTTGTGCGATTTGACCAACTGATCACCTACCATTTGGATGAACTTAAGAAGTCAGGGATGAGTGTTTAAGATGCTAGCTCCCGGGCACTCATTTTTATGAATCTTGCATGTAGCGGTACTTACTGACTTGGCTTAGGGGACTAAAAACAACTGGACTTTCAACGGGTCACCTGCGATCTCCAGTGGAAACCTTTGATAATAGGTTAGGACGAACTAACCAAATGTTGTCCTAGCGACTTTTACCCCCACTTGAAGCAATTAGAAGTAATTAAATGTGAACTTAACATGATAGGATGACTAACTAGGTTAGCACACTTATCCTCTATTGATCACAACCCTTGCCTTTACTTGCTATCTTATTTTCTTGTCTTTAGTTTTAATTAATCTTTTCCACCCATTAAAATCTGTGACACCTAGACTTAGTTAAAATCCGCACACATAGCTCTTGGGACGACCTCGGTTTTACCGAATACTATACTACACACGACCGGGCACACTGCCCGTTAGTGCATTAGGTTAGACCATAGGTATAACGAGACAATATAAATATTAAAACCTGGTCAGTAAAACTTGCATCAAGCAACCTAGGCAAAACTCTCACAGTCCGAGAGGCAACCAAATAAATTGGAATAATATGATGCCTCAAAGACTAGGAAGTAATTTTGAGATGTTTAATAGCCTGTTATGTGTGTGAAAGTTTTGACCATCTGTTGATTAATTGCCATCACCATCAAAAACAGTTTTACAATCAAAAAATGGTAAATTCTGTTTGGAACAATGCTAATAGAGTGAATCATAAGAATTTTGCTAAAAAGACTCACCCCTTGCTAATAAGAACATGGTTCCAAGAGAAGTATTAATGAAGCCTGGCCTAATATCAATTAATATTACTCGACAAAGTGTTTCAAAAACAGCAGTATTGGTTAATATTGCAAGACAAGTTAATACTGCTCACACAAAAACAACAGTGAATGCTGCAAGACCAATGTCACATTTTCTAAAACAGCACATTCAACTGTTACAAGGCCAATTCAAAACAAAACAACATCTAAAAATAGTAATCTTAATCAAAGAGTTAATATTGTTAAGGGTAACAAAGTTAATACTGCTAGACCAAAAAGCAGTAGTTAATGTTGTTAAGGGAAATATGGTTAATCCTGTTAAGGCCTCAGCTTGTTGGGTTTGGAAACCAAATATTAAAGTTTTAGACCATGTTTCTAAATACAACAGTGCATCAATCACCCTAAAGAAGTTTGATTTTATATTGATGCACAAGGCAGATCCTAGTCAGTGATGGCTTGGGTCCCTAAAAGAGACTGATTTTCTTACCTTTGTGTAAGGCAATCCACAGATGGATTTACAGGATCAAGGAGTTATTGACAGTGGATGCTCAAGGCACATGATAGGGAACATGTCCTATCTTTCAGACTATGTGGAAATTGATGGAGGACATGTTGCTTTTGGAAGGTTATTACATTTACTTGGTATTTAGTAGAATATACTATATACTATAAATAATTTTTTATATTCTCTTTATTCTATATGCATCGCGTCTAAAATGCGCTCGCATTTTCATCACCCATCGCGCATTGGTCTCTACGACCTTTAGTGCATTGGATCGCAGAACGCGTTTTTAAACCAAGGTCATAGTCGCTATTCCTCAATAAAAATAGTTGTTTATTGATAAAAAAAAGTTTATTTATCATGTGTGTTGTTCATCAATTAAAAGAGTTGTTCATCGATACAAAAATTAGTTCATCACTATTCGCTCATCACAAGCGTTGCTCATCAAGAAAAATAGTTTTTCATTAATAAAAATAGTTGTTCATCAATAAAAAGAATTGTTAATTGATAAAAAAAAGTTGTTCAATTCATTATATGCGTCGTTTATCAATAAAAATAGTTGTTCATCAATAAAAAGAGTTTTCATCGATAAAAATAGTTGTTCATCAATAAAAATAGTTTTCAGAGTTTTTCAAGTCTTTTAAGTGATGTTAACCCCGTTGGTATGATGTATTATTCAACCACAATATATAGAGAAAATATGAAGGAAACCCTAACCGACCTTAAACCCACAGACGAACTTGCGCCTAGCCTAATTTATTATCTAATACTCCCTCGCAATTTACGTGGTGAAATCGTGAAAGCTCAGATTGGAGAAAAAAACTAAAAACTAGAACTAATTTGTTGTTGACATCATCCAACAGCAAGCGGAGATAAGTCTTCGAACTGCAGCGCTAAAGCAACATAAATACTAAAGATTGTTGACCAACTAGAGCTATTACCAATAGCAATATTGACTTGGACTTTGTTTTTGAATCACAAATGTTTGTTTATGTAGGATAGTTAGGATTTTGGATAGGGATACCTTTTTTACAATTTTTTATGAATTACAAACTTGAATATGGAGGAACAGATTGGTGGTGTGTTTGTTTATTAGCACAAACAATTTATGGAAACGTGGATATGGATTTTGATTGGTGATGTATTTGTTTATGAGCACAAATAGTTGATGGAGAGGTGGAAACTGGAAAAGAGAGAAAATAAAAAATAAAAAGTTATGGATAAAGATTTGATGGGGGTGGCATAGAAGTAGTGGCTTAGGACGGCCGGCTAGGTTATGGATCATACCCATTCTCATACCATGTAAAATGATGTTAACCTCATAGGTATATATAGAAAATACATGAAGGAAACC
>BPTQ01000006.1:330591291-330636945 GCA_019973895.1 Chrysanthemum seticuspe
CTGCACCAGATATTTGTTCGCAGTGTTTTATACAATATTGTGTCCATTGGTTTGAATGTGTAAGTAAAAGGTGAGTTTGTGATAATAGAATTCTAGTCTGAATAAATAAATGTTCCAAATATTTATTATATAGATAGTTTGCTAACTGTATTTGAAGTACAAAATTTATCAATAGTTTCTAGTTGAGTTGTTTTTCACCTAGTTACACACATTGTGGGGGTTTAGAGCCATGTCGCCCTCTGAATTAGTTCAAAAGCCCCGCAATTTTAACCTAACCATAGAGTGTGTTCATATCGTTTGTTCTATCAGTAAATAGTAAGTTTTGGTTAGGGTTTAAATTTATAAGTTTTGTAATTAGGGTTTTACATTTATAATCCGGGTTTGTACTAAATTATTTTATCCAGGGGTATTTTAAAGTATCAACTAATACTAGGAACTTGGCACGGAGGAACGGTTCGAAGGTGTCTTGTGCATGAGGTAGTAATTAAGTGATGTTTGGAGTACGTGTTCTGTGGAAGCTTGGCAAGGAGGCACGGTTCAAGGATCATAATCAACTATGAAATTTTATGGGGACCTATTTTATTAAATCATGTTTGGGCCTAATATTTACATTTTGGGATTAATGTTTTGAATATTTAAATTTGGGATTGGTTTTGAATGATAAATGACTATCTTGTTTGCTATACTTGTGTGAGATACCAATCCAATTTTAACGCCCCGAAAACTTGATTAAGTCTCCCGCTGTACCGAGATTTGGGGGTGTTACACACATTGATCCACTTTTTGTTGAGTTGATCTTTGATAACTATTTAAAACATGAAGTTTATGTCAATCGTTTGATAGATATATTATTTATAAACCTTGTAAATAAATAAGTCTGATCTTAAGATAATAGTGTTTGAGTGGAAAATGAATGTGTAAGTTTGGTTACCTGTGTTATAACATATTTTGTGACGCTTGTTTATAGACCACGTCTGTTATGGTATTCGTGAGATCGTTGTCTTCATCGCAAATAACTATCTTCACTATTTATTTTATTTTATTTTTTCTTTACAACTACATTTAATTGGTTATATGTGGCAACCAAATTGACCAAAGGATTATCTACTTTTGTGTAACATGGCTTCCAACCTTACCAAGTATTGTTTATCGCTTGTGCAGTATTAGATTAATAGATAAAAACAAATAAATAAAATAAATAAAAGTAAAAACTTTTTTGTGAAGCTAATGGATCATCAAAATTTTGTTAGCATAATTATTTAGTTAACATCCACATCACTTAAACAATTAGGCCCCCTCATCATTGATCATATCACTCAAACCTTTTACCTTATAAAAAATCTGGCCCTTCAAAGAAAGTTACACACAAAAGGATGACCTATGTTTTCAATGGCACATATACCAAGATGCTTGTCACATAATGACATATTATAGTATTGTTGGATTTTTTTCCATTATTATTTGACAACTTTTTAATGTAAAAGATAGCCAAATTTCCATTTCAATAACTATAAGCTATTGATGAAGTCCAAAAAGCTTTAGGTTACTTGTTGCCTGTCTCCTTGCAATTGCTATATATCAACTACATGATTTTTTCCAAAATAAATGATGCACGAATCATATGAGTGTGATATAAAGGGTTTAAGCTATTAAATAGCCACGTACTTTCTCCAATGTACCGATATGGTACCTGTATTTTTTTTTGCAACCTGGTTAGGTAGTGTACTATTTTTTCTGTGTCGATATGGTACATGTACTTTCTCCAATCTACGTAGCTTGCCCAGTCACTTGGGTTTGTGTGACGTGGCTTGCCAAGTCAATTGGCTAGTAGGTGTCCAACTCATTGCTTTCTAACCTTCTTCCACCATTGACTTAGATAATTTAGAGCACAACTCATTAAGACTAAGCTTGTGGCCAGTAGGTGTCCAATGATAACCTACATTACTAAATTTTCTTCCTGTGGGTTTCCAATGTTTTCTAACCTTCTTCCACCATT
The DNA here is from genome assembly GCA_019973895.1 of Chrysanthemum seticuspe. NCBI lineage: Eukaryota > Viridiplantae > Streptophyta > Magnoliopsida > Asterales > Asteraceae > Chrysanthemum > Chrysanthemum seticuspe. The sequence continues at coordinate 330,593,288 of BPTQ01000006.1, forward strand.
GCTTTCTAGCCTTCTTAACATGGTTGTTGGCATTAACGATTTTAACTGGGTGTTTAACAGAATTAATCAAATCATTCACGCCACATACATGATTAGTAACAGAAACCAAGCAATCATCATTACATGTTTTGCAGATAGTAGCAGAATTTAAATTAATTACAGTACGCTTATAGCTAATACTAGAATCAACACGATTCGTTTTATTCAACTCAAACTTAATGTTCCTAGGGTGGTCTTCTACTCTCTTCCATTGCACATTCTTAGTTTGCGAGGTCCTATCTTGCTTTGTATTGCCTGGAGGCTTTGACCCGCTTGCTTTTATGTCACTGATTACTCCTGTAGAGAGAATTATGGGAACATTAGTTGATTGGGCTACCTTTTGCATTCCTGAACTGGAAGTGCGGGGATCTGAACTACTTGAAGGAACTTTAGAGTTCACTTTCTTAACACTGGGCATAGAATGGGTTGCATACTTGGCACTAGGCATAGAACAAGGCATCACAGCTTTATCTTTCTCACATAAGGATTTAGGACATGTTGCTCTTAAACATTCTAACAGCTCTTGAGATCGTTTGGCCTGAATGCAAGCAAACCTAATTTCACTATCAAGTGGCTTATTTATGAAATCCTCTTCTACAATCTCACGGAGACATTCTAGACTATCCTTAAGGTGAGCAAAATAGTTATGAAATACAAGTTCATTATTTCTAAGATGAGGAGGAATGTATTTAACAGTCACAGTATATTTAGAGTCTGCAGATGACTTTGATGCAACATTCTCATTAAAGACAAGTGGCATTTTCCCTTTTACCTAACTTTTCAGATTCTGAATTTCATTTTGTAAAGACGTTATTTTTTCGTTGTTCTTGTCACAAGTGACTTTCATTGAATCATATAACTCTTTAAAGTGTCGTTTAACTTTTTCATTTTCTTCTAGAAAACTCTCATTTTCCTTTTGTAAAACATTAACCAAGTTTTGAAGATGAAAAGTTTGAGAACACTGAGAATCTAAAGGAGGAGGCATTTGGGAGCCAGTCACACTGTTTTTTTCACCCTTTAATTGTGAAATTTGTGCTTTCAACTTTCTGATCGTGTTACAGTGAGCTTGAATCTATTCGTCACGTTTGTTTATCTCAAAAACTGCACCAAACTCTGGAACATTTGAGGATGTCTTGATGTTTTAGGTTTTGACAATTTCTTTGAGATGTTGATATTTTAGTTGCAAATCAAAAATTTCAACTTCTAGCTTAGAAAGATGTTTTACCAAATTATCGTGATCATCCTGGTCAATTTTCTCATTTAGTTTTGAGTCTTTATTTTCAAGCTCAATGACACGATCATTGGAAACTTTCAAAGCAACAGATAATTCATGAAATTAAGAAGCAGTAATAGAATACTTAGTAACAGTATAAAACACATCTTGAGCCACACAACTTAATACTAAGTTCTCATTTAGGATATGCAAATTCTTCCTTTCAATTTCATTATATTTGAGTTCCCGTTCATAATCATTGACTTCAACAATCATTACATCAAATTCCTTTTCTATTTCTTTAATATCTGAGTCTATCCCTTTTTGAAGACTCTCAAATTGACCTTTTAATTGTTTAAAGAAAGGCATGACCTCAGTTAAATAACATTCTTTAGTTTGCTCAAAACCCCTTTCCCCTTCAGTTATCCCTATAGGTGTGATTCTCTTCTTACATGTCTTCTCAAAATCAACGAATAATTGATAGACAACATACAGATTAAGGTCTTGACATATTGTATTATGTTATCATTTTGGTTAATCGAATGTTGTTGATTAGGTCGCTGATAATAGTTTTTTTATGTTGTTTCAAAGACCATCAATTACATTGTAATGTTTTCAGTATTAAAGTGGTGTCAACTTTTTCATTCATTTGTCTTGAAAGTTATGTTTGAAACAACTGAAAGAACCCGAAAACAATTGAAAGCTATTTTATCTTAACTGCATATAATTCAGTAATGCCATTTTCTTCATTAAATGAGACTAAGACATTTCAAAATTGAAAAAACAAGTAATACAACAATCTAAAGCATGTTGTATATACCAATCAACCACAAAAACAACAATTTAAGGAATACCATTACAAAAGTTAACAAAACTCTAACAATCATGTAAGTGCATATATTGTGATCTGCAAGTTAGTTTAAGGGAGTATTATGCAGATAATCTGCAACATCCTTTGCATAAGAAACACGGCCAAATCATCAAAAAATGTTGATTTCTTTTTGTACATCACTACCTCATCCTTCCTTATGATTACTTTATTACCATATATTGTCGCCTTCCATCTGTGAATTTATTCCGTTATGGTCAACCTTTTTCACATACATAGAAGATTTGCCTTTCTTTTCTCAATTCTTTTTAAAATTTCACAAAGAAGAATTTGAAATGATGCATGTATATTCTAAAGCAAGTTGCACAAGCACCTAAAACATAATTTTTAACAAATGCATACTTTTCAAATCATATTAAATGCCTATAAAACCCATTTAGACACCAATCAACAATTTTATACCTTTTTCCCTGAAGAAATCAACTACATCAATATGTTTTTATGCTCAATTATACCAATACACTTTAAATGACCATGAGACTCGAAGAATGCTTATTTGGATTTGAGTAAAAAACATCGTCCGTCCCTAATCTTGTACACACGCATCACGTTGAACCAAACCTAGGCGTTTTCATCGCTGGAGGTCCAAAACAATGCTTTTATACTCAAGTCCCTTGACCAGGATTGCCAAAGTCAACATAAATTTTCTGGGTTTACATCGAGGGTATAATAGACCATTCACAATTTTAACATGCCTTAGTTAAAATCTAACCCAACCCTCAGAAGGTGGAAAAAGGTAATACAGAGAGTCATGATAAATTTCTTGAGAAGGTGGCCAAGAAAAAATGGTTGAAAACTCAGTTTGGATACAATTTCTGGAGGAGTGCTTCTTGTTCTCTTCTGACTGGGAATCTTTATTGAAACGTGGTGATGGCCCATTTATTGATGAAGACTTTTATGGATCACGAATTGGATCCTACAAAGATGAACTTAAGCTTGTAGGAGTAATAAATCAGATTGACAGTGGAAGCAAAGTTCTTTCTAGTTATCTTGAATCTCACTCCAATTTCGAAACAATCAATCGAATTTATAATTACTTGTCAGAAAAAAGTGGGAGCCTACTGGCGATTACAACAAAAAGATCTGGATCCCAAGAGGAACTGATAACGGGGAGTGGGTTGATCCTGAAGGCTGTGTTCTTCATGACAAGAACAATCTATTTGATGAAGAGTTGCATGTTTTGGAGAAATTAAAGTATGAGAAGAAAATTTTCAACTTTTTTGCAAGTGTTTTCCATGTGAAAATTCATCCCTCAGTTGATGATTACTGCAAACTGTGGAAGAAATGGGAAAGTTTAGGACGTCAGATAACAAATACTGAGTGTTGTGCTTTCTGGGAGTTTGTGGCTAGTAACTGGAACTCAGGCACAGAGGAAACATTCAACAAGAACATATCCAAAACTCCCCGTTTTGGATGCCACCTCTGATAAGATTTCTCCAGTTCACAAGTGTGGCATCTTAATTGGGATGATCTTTTTCTAATGGACCTTTTTCAAACATGTTCTCGTCCGATATTTGTATAGTATCCTCAGCCAAGTCTGAAGACCCTGACCAGAACCAAGCTTGTGGACATCTACAGCAAACTAGGTGTCTGCACTTTGTCTGAGTCTGATCAGAAAATACTATCTGATGTTGATCACTTTGGATTCAAACCAGTGAATTCAAGTGAAAACATTGTAACAAGGGGTTTGTTTAAACTCATTCTTGGCTTTCTTGCTGATCCCAAATTAAAACTTGGGGCAGAAAGGAGACATGAAGGGGCTAGCCGTGTACTCGCAGTTGAAGCGTTGGAGGCTTCAGAACCAATGACGGTCAAATATAGTCTTTCTTTTTCTTCAGAAGAAATATTATGTAAATTGACATTTTGCCTCCTTGCGTTGTTCAACATGGTCCAAAAATTAGGTTGTAGCCTACCAACTTCATTGGGTTTACAGAACATCTTTTGAGGGTTGGGTTAGATTTTAACTAAGGCATGTTAAAATTGTGAATGGTCTATTATACCCTCGATGTAAACCCAAAAAATTTATGTTGACTTTGTTAATGGACTTGTCTAGAGTATAAAAGCATTGTTTTGGACCTCCAACGATGAAAACGCCTAGGTTTGGTTCAACGTGATGCGTGTGTACAAGATTAGGGACGAACGGTGTATTTTAGTCTTTGGATTATGTACAACTGCGTGAAACTCGGTGTGTGAACACAATAGATAACTTAACCTTCACTTGCTCTCACATTATCAAGAGAAAAGGTTATTTCTAACCAAGGAATTCAACATGTAGAAGTAATTTGTACAACCGTCTAAAGCTAAGTGTTTGAACACTGCATGTTTAGCTAAGTAACAAGTGAATTACAAATCAGTATTTAATGTAAAATAGGAATTGACTAATATCGACTAACAACTACTTTTCTTGCTACATTAAATTGAGCACGTCATGACTCACGACTATTTTGGATCATATCATATGTGATATGTCTATATGTATGACTCAACAATGAGGTCGTAAGAGGGACCATGTACACACATAAATGTGAATGTTGCGCGTTTGTACGTATATGTTAATATGTAGGAGTCGACTATATGTGAAAGCTATAGTACCCCGCAGCATTTATTTTCAAAAACTTATCAACGATGGATAAAATGTTAACGGCCATTAAATTCGGATGTGACCATTTTACAAAGGTGGGCAGGTGGCAAGCTTATAATGATGTTTTATTATCTATGGGTGTGTTTGGCAAAAGTAGCTTTGAGCTGTGGTAGTGAGCAGTAGCTGTGCAGCTCACTGCTCACCGCTCACAGCTTCTTAAAGAAGCATTGGAAAATTGAGCATTCCTAAGAAATAGGAAAGTTCACTGCTCATTTGTCAAACGACTAATAAAAATCAAAATGCTCATTGCTCACCGCTCATCGCTCCAAAAAGCTTCACACCGCTTCGTGCCGAACATACCCTATATCTATATATGTTTAATAAACGAAAAAAAATGACACCTTCAAACGTCATATTACCAACGTCACCATTTTAATGCATTTAATTGTTTCAGACTACCATGCATTTACAAATACTCACCTTTAACAATCATACTACCCCGCAGCAGGGACGGACTCAGGATTTTGAAATGGGTGTTGCACAAATTTTTTCGAAAGGGTTCTTGCATAACTTGTTTCTATCATAAGTACTAAAATTTGCACCATGAAGTATTTTGGTTAAACTCAAGTTTCACTATAAAGAAATAAAGTAGCAAAAAATATTATTGGGGGTTGCACGTATTGAAAAACGACACTTTTTGAGACAAATTACACTTCGTGATTCAAAATTGGGTGTGGCCCATGCCACACCCGGCTCCCAAGTGGTTCCGTCCATGCCCCGCAGCATTTATTTTCAAAAACTTGTCAAAGAAAAATGTTAACCACCATTAAAATTCGGATTTCACCATCATACAGTTGGGAACAAGGTGTCCTGTGATCATTTTTACTATAAGAGATAGTTTTACTTGAACTCACAACCTTCATCTCACACACACTAAAAAAACACAAACAATGAGCAACAACAACTACAACAAACAACCGCTAGACCTCACCGACTCCAACGTGGAAAAAAGTGATGACGAGGCTGTAGGCTTTCTTCTTAATTGTGTAGAAAGAGGAGAATATCGTCGCAAGCAACGTCCACCATCTATTTGCAAGGTTTCTAGAATTCTTAGAGATCTTAGCAAAAGTTCATACAAACCTCAGCTGGAAATATTAGAAGATTCCACGCCGAAGGAAATATTAGAAGCATGTCTGCTAAAGGTAAACACTTTAATAGACCAAATCAGAGAATCTTATGCTGGTGTGAAGAAGAAGTATAGTGACGTTGACTTTGCCAAGATGATGGTTATGGATGGTTTTTTCATACTCGAATTCTGTTTCAAGCATGAAGACGAAGATTCAGATTTGCAAAATAAGATGCAAAACCTTCGTATTGCCATGGATCTGATTTTGCTCGAAAACCAAGTCCCTTACGTTGTTCTTCAAGATTTGTTTGACTGCTTGGCACCCTACATCTTTAAGGGGAAAGGGCCTGTCACTCTTAGCCAAGTTCTCGATACATATTTGGCACCCTACATTAATCTATTCCGTTTTCAGTTGCGTGAAGAAATTCCAACCACATATGTTGACTCAGATTCAATTGATCATGTTCTTGGCTATCTTCACAGACGTTACCAGCTTGTAGTTGCCAAGTCATCGAATAATCCTAAACACGCTGACGCATCAAAGCCTGTAGATGAAGAGCAAGCTGCCAAGTCATCGAAGCCTATACACGCTGAGACACTAATGCTTGAAGATGAAGAGCGAATAGAGAATACAGCATTCCACTCGATAGCAGAACTAAATAGATCTGGGATGAAATTTAAGCCTCACCAAGAGGATAATTGGTCAATGGCCTTTAAATTCCAATCACCTCATTTTCCATGTGTACCATGGTTTGGGAGTAAGGCTACTCTTCTTATGCCAACCCTGGTTATTGATGAATTCACTGAGCTAATTTTAAGGAACTTTATTGCTTACGAGCAATCGTTCCCTCAAGTTAGTTATTACTTTACATCATATATACATGCCATGGATATGCTTATTGATACTCAAGAGGATATTGCTAAACTGGTAGAATCAGAAGCCCTTGTCAATGCACTCGGCTCAAACCAAGAGGCTGCAGATCTGATCAACAAGATAGGCAAAAACATGTTTGTTGCAGATTTCTATTACATGCAAGAGTTCACAAAAATGGATATGCACTACAATGGTGAGTAGCCCAAGAAGATTGCATCGCTGAGACGCAATTTTGAATGGCAGAGACACGTATATTTCAAGAATCCATGGAATATTTTTGCACTACTTGGTGCAATAATTCTGTTTTCTCTTACCGTGGTTCAGACCGTTTATACCATCAGGGCCGCATAATTGCATACTCGCTTTGAGCTGATGGAAGCAACCAATAAATTTGAGTGTGTCTGCTTTTCTTTATTCATTGTTCACAAAGTCACTTTTTTTTTTTTTTTTTTTTTTTTTCCCATGCTTGTATTGACTTATTTAAGTATCAATAAAATGTATTTAAGCTCATCACGAACGTTCGGTGTGAACTTTGAGAGCTAACAATGGTATTTCTTATGGCATTTGGTTTAGTTGATCCTATTTGTTGTGGTGGTAACAGCCGGCTACTTGTTTGTTTACGTTGTTCCTTTAGACGATATATCGGAATCGTGTTGACGTCCAAATTATCGAAACAAGACATAATATTCCTTCAAGTGATCGATGGCGTCGATCGAGGAATCAAAATCAATGTCATACATCAACATGGCTAGTGAAAGAGTCCTCAATGACGAGGATGAACATAGTTACATAGTGAAGATGTCTATGCAAATGAGGATGATGCTTTTAGAACGGTGAAGAGCCAAATCGGTTTTTATGATCTTTTAAAAACATAAAAATTAGTTGCTTAAGCATTTTATTAATTATTTTTAAAACTACATACTTTGTTAAATACTTTTTCAAATTACTATAGTCACCTAAAAAACTCCAATAAAATGTTTACATGTTTTCAGATTTTATAATTATTAGGGTTACTGAATATACTGTTAAATGATGGTCTCCTCAGATTTTATAATTATTTGGTTACTAAATATACTGTTACATGATGGTCTTCTCACATTTAGTTGAGGTGCTGCTTCAAATTATAATCTATCTATCTACTACTTAGATTCTATGCATATGTACTTTTTAAATTTAATATGTTTAAAATTTGAGGAATGTTAATACCCGAAGAGCCTAATTCTTAATGATGTAAAGCAGTTCTCTTTCGATTGGATATCAAATAGGTTTAAGAAAGCTAAATTCAATTGGATAGAGTGGCTCTATAATCCTTGTAACGCCCTATCCATCCCTATGTAATTTTCTAGCTCCTTGCTAGTGTTTTATTTCATTTGCTCTTCAAAAAAAAAAGAATAGTAACATCATCTACAACTATATTAATATTTTTAAATTATATTATTTGACGTTATACATGCACCATCCACCATCGTTTTGTGCGGGTATTCGTCTACTAATCTATGATACATATAAAGGGTACATATTTTTTTTAAAACACCTTAATAAAATAAAAATGAGTAAGGTGTTATACCTAAAAATTTGAAATTTCTTTTACTTTCTCACATAAAAATGCTTGACTTGTTTTTTTACATTTGTTATCTTATAAATATATTTTTTTTAACGGCAAATTTGTTGTCTTATAAATATACTTAAAAAGTTTAAAAATAATATTTAATACATAATCAGTTGTAGAAAATGCTACAAAAATTTTTAAAATATATTAATTAATTAGTTGTTGTCATATTCATTTTAGTTGGTAATACATGGTTATATTTTTGAGCACTCATATTTGTTGATTATGTCATGAATAACACTCAGCTCGATTTATAGGTTAAGATATAACAAGGGAGGTCCATTTGAGCTAAAAATGTATATGATTTTTTTTTCCTTGACAAAGTTTTCACCATTAAAAATCAACGTAAAGAATCAAAGAAACAAATGGTCTTGTTACGCATCAATTATTTATGCCGGCATACATTACACTGAATGAAGTCGACGCGTTTCTTCGGTTTTAGATAAGCCACGCAATTTTTTGTTTTAGATAAGCCACATTTACTTCATTAATTTTCATGCATTATTTCACTTCCCTTAGAACACCCATTAGGGCTGTAAATGAATTTGGTGAGCGTAGCCAGTGTATTATTCATGTTCATTCGATTAACTTTAATCGGACAAATAAACGAACACGGTCATTTAAATAGAAGAATTTTTTTGTTCATGTTCATTTATTAAGAAACTAAGATTGTTCATGTTCATTTATTTTCGTTCAATAGATATTAAACGAACATATATGAACGTAGACAAATAAACATTAAAATTTTAAAAATATACATAATAATGTATATTATAAGTGTTGTTTTGTTTAAGTAAACCAATTTTAAAGTGTATAAAAAAAATACTATATACGAATATAAACGAAGGTTACGAATACGTAATCGGACACTCACGAACATAAATGAACGAGTAAGACTTTTGTTCATGTTCGTTCATTAAACTAAACGAACATAAATTATTGTTCATGTTCGTTCATTTAATAAGTAAACGAACATAAACGGACTTTTACTTAACGGTTCATTAAATGTTCACTGAACGTTTAATAGAAAGACTAAGACTAAGTCTTGGGCACCCAAGGTCGTGTCTTCCCTATTATGGTCACCTCACACAACAAGTCTTTAAGGGAAAAATGGGAAGACTTTGTTGATTGCAAGACCGAGTCGTCCAATATGTGTTTCTGTGTTTGTGTGTGTGTTTCAGTGGGGGTATATATGTGTTTAACTGCGGTATATTTTTGTGGTAAAGTTGATTGTCTTATTACACTAGATTGTGGTGAAGTTGGTGTAAGACAATGAAACCAGTATGTATAACTTTATTATTCACCGTTATTTATAATAGCAAAACCCTAGATGCCCTAAATCCACAAACCGGGCTTGGGCCTATATATTCTCTAATACTCCCCCCGCAGTTCGAGCGGCGAAATCGCGAAAGCTCGAACTGGAGTAGAAAATTAAAAAAGCAAAATAAAACAATAACCAAAATAAAACGGGATAACCCAAAGTATCCCAAACAGTCGTCTCGGCAATAAGAACCTTAGATTCGACACAAACAAAAGTCGTCTCGGGAATAAGAACCCTAGATTCGACACCAACAAAAGTCGTCTCGGGAATAAGAACCCTAGATTTGACACCAACAAAAGTCGTCTCGAGAATAAGAACCCTAAATTTGACACCAACAAAAGTTGTCTCGGGAATTAATACCCTGGATTCGACATTAAAAAAAACAAACAATAAACTTTAAACTTTTTTTTTAACAGTAAAACAAATCAGACGAATCTTCAAAATCTTCGTGTAGCAACTGAATTCTAACTCCAATTTATATCCTTCATGTTTTACTAGCATCCAATCAAAATGAAGCAAATAAATATTCTTTTCTATAAGAAGCGGACGATCAACACTTGTTCACCAACCAGAGATACTAAAAGCAACAGATTGTGTTCCTTGCCATCACTTTTGACCAAGGGTATATCAAAAGTGTATTTTTTATTTTTTTTTTATTTTTTTTTAATGTATGATAGAAAAAGAAAAGCGGCTGACCTTTTTTTTTTTTGGATACAATTGTGTCGGCTGGAATCAATGTGATTGGGGTTAAGATTTGAAAGGAGCCCTCCGAAGCCAGCGGTCGGAGGCGGCGGAAGCGGTTTTGTTTAGGCTTTTGAGGTAGGACCGATTAGGCCTGAAACCATGTAAGACAATGAAACTCGTAGGTATAACTTTATTATTCACCGTTAAATATAATAGCAAAAACCTAGATGCCCTAAACCCACAAACCGGGCTTAGGCCTATATATTCTCTAATAGTTGGTTGTAGAGAGAAAAAGTTGAGTTAGCACCGAAGAGTCGGTGATGAATGCGATCTTGAGGCTTTACTATTACACTTAATCTTATAGATGAGGCCACACATATCCTTTCATATCGAATCACTAGCTAAAAGACCCGTGAAATTCACGGGTATTTTAAGCAAATGCAAAAGGTTAGACAATAAATTGTATGTTACAGATTTATTCGTTGGCAAAAGAAACTTTGTAAAACTGAAACATATGTGTCATACGCTTATAACCAAAAGAGAACATGACGTAAAATCAGTAGATATTGTTGTTATGGTCTTGATGAACTTGTATTTGTCGTGATCATCCAAATATATTTTGTCGAGTTACTTGAGAAAAAGCAGTCACACTACCTGCATAGATTAAACAAGTCGAGTTTTTGTCGAGTTACTTGAGAAAAAGCACAAAAAGTGGAAATAACAAGCTTGTGTCATATATAAGAAGTCCACATCTTATATAGTTTGTTAAAAAACCTTTATGTAATATGCAGGTTTATATATAGGCATGCAAATAAGTCATAGCTTTCATTGAATTAATCGAGCTTAAGCCCAATTTGAATGACTTGTGAAGCTGGCGATTCAAGTTGGAGAATAGGCTAAGGTCGTCTAGTATGAGCTCGGATCAGCTATTTTCAAGCCATAGCCGCAGTCAAATAAGATAAAGCAATCTAGGAGGTAAGCAAACTCAATCAAGAATTTAGTACTTAAGCTAAAGTAGGACCCGTATTATACAAGAACTACCAGGCTCCCTAGATTATCTCGTTCAGTTGTGACCTACAAAATTATATTGGATTCCCGACATTTCAATATCATCATTAACGATGTCGAAAAATGTCTTCTATATAAGAAGATATGGCATCACTTGTTCTTGCTTCGGACAAAAGAGATGCGTGAGGGAGGAAATAGATTGAGCAATTGACAAAAGTTAAAAAGAGGGCTATGGCTACCATGATTGTTGGAGCTCCATTCCTAATCTTGCCGGTATTTCTCCTTATTTCACTCATTAGGCATAATCGATTAATCCGATAACCTCCTAAAAATCCTCTAAGAGGTCACTCCACAAAGACCTAGTGATTCCAAACCTACAAACAAAACACTTGATACGCCATATGACCCGCTTGCAAAAATCAAACACCAAATGATGCATGTACACCATCCAAATCTGCAAAACTTATTATTAATATATTTACGTTTTTATGCTAAGCAGGATTACAAAGATGTGGCAAAAGTTGCAGGTTACGATGGAATAATTATCTGCGACCAGGTTTAAAAAGAGGAAGCTTTTCGTTGCAAGAAGCCACACTCATAATCAAGCTACAGAACATGTTAGGAAACAAGTATAAAAGGCCACGAGCTACTTTACACGCAATTTATTTGTTTACTTCCATTAAAGATGTTTAATTTCTTTTGTTATTTTGTTTAACAACAGATAGGCACAAATAGCAAGTTACGTACCAGGAAGAACCGATAGTGCTGTAAAAAACTTCAAGAACTCCAATACGAAAAAGAAGCTTCTTTAGTTCCAACTGCAAATGATCAATGATCAAGAGCGTCGTGCTGATCAAGAAATGGAAAATGACGTTGATCTTACTCCTCTTCCACCATCATCCATGAGAGAGTATTTTGACCTGACACTTGATCAAAATTGGGATCCGAATCATCTGATAATGCAAGCTAGAAGCGAGAATGACAGCATCAATTTGATCACTAATAGTCAACCAAATATTCAGTTCATGGGTCATAACTTTAACAGTATTTGAACTCTCAAACTTTGTATTGACAGTGATTCATGAACAAGCAATCCTGTCTTCTCGTAGGTGGATTGTCTTAGCACATTTGGATCAAAGGTACCCGTTACGGTCACAAAAGAATAATACAGATCATAACTGACAGCATTGTTAATATAAATTCACCACTTAGCAGTTATGTCTACTGCTAACTCACTAAAGAAAACGATTTTATACTGTTTGTATACTTGAATATTTCGAACTGTGAAGTCAGATATCATAAGTTCAGATAATATATATAGTGTGATAACTCGATACAAAAATGGAAGTATGAAACAAACCAACGATTTCATACAGGATATTAACAAAGATCACGAGCCTCGCAGAGTCTTGTGCAAATGTACACGTTAGTAGTATCATACAACAATACAACAAATTAACTAGAAACACTAAACATCTAAAGTGATGTTAGAATCCATAACTACTCATCATCTTCATCTTCTTCAAATTCTTCTTCATCATCCTCGTCAGTTTCTTCATCCACATCCTCGTCGATTCCTTCAACCACGTCCTCTTCATCAACTATGAAACCACCCAACGTTTGATCAGTTTCATCTTCATCGTCATCATCTTCAACATCAACGTCCATCACAGAACTCTTTGTAGTATCAGTACCACTTCTACTTGTACTCGCACCTTTTCTGTTTTTCTTTTGGTCTTTTGACCTAGTCTTATACTTCGGTTTTGGGTCATTTTTTAGTTTCTTAATCAATTCAGCGTCTTCTTCACTCTCACCCGTCCAAACATCATCATCCTCGTCATCATTCTCTGCACCTTTCTTCCTCTTTCGTCTTTTTCCCTTTTTTGCTTTTTTATTACTAACTTCATCTTCGTCTTCATCACTGACTTCTTTATGTTCTTCAAGAAACCAATCCCAAACCCGTATGTCATGGATCATTTTCTTCGGGTAGTTATCAAACTCGTGTCCCATAACAACAAAACCAAACTCTGCAATTTACCATCAAAAGTATATATAAGCAAACATTTGTTTGGATCCATAACCGTAAATGGCTTAAAATTGGGGGTGTGTGGTCATGCATTTTAGAAGTGACTATAAGGAGGCATTTAGACATCCATCTTGAGAGTAGGTATCACATATCGACCCGTTGCTATGTGCCTATGTATACTAAATAACAAAGTCCTTGAATTTCCATCTTGGAAACAGTTATTACCATTTCAAAATGCAGTAAAATGAAATTGTCAGTCGATTAATTCTAGCTAAAGCTCGATACTTTCAACTTAATATCCATGTATATGTGTGCTTCTTAATATGATCATTTTGACTTGAAATGCGAAAACCAGAATCACATCCAAACACCCTTTCATCTAAAATCTCAGCAACCAAAAATTTAAGCTAAGACTGTTCGATAACTGTAATGTTATTTTCTAATACTTTAAAATCAAAATAAGTGAATCTAAACAAACATGTAAGAAACTATAATGCTGTAGTCGATTTTCAAGTTTTCCCATAAATCCCTGGATACTAAATACATGTCATTTTAGTCACTCTATTTCATTTATAAGTCATTGAAAATTGGATATTTAAGCTGAAAAATCAACATTCTTTGATAAAAATAACAATTTTATATGAATTTAAACATTTTTATATCCAGGCTGGCATAACTAGTAGTAGTTGCACGTTTTTTTTAGTAAAAGCTTTCCTTAAGGTAGCTGTATATTATAGAGTGTAAAAGGACATGAAAGCTAAACGCTTCTTTTATTAGTGTTAAACATAGAAGTGTTTAAACAAAATCCAAAAGCTAACCTTTCGTTGCTGAACACGCATTATATTCTAAACGCTAAAAGCCACATTTATATGTTTGGCAAAGAGCATATAAGAACGTTTAGCGTTTTTAATTAAAAGATCATTTGACAACATAATTTCTCTTTTCTAAACGCTGCTTTTCATATGCTACTTGAAGAAGCATTTACCGTCTGCGTTTAGCTTTTTCGTCATTTTACAAATAATAATTACACACACAAATACAACTACGTCACCAAACACTTTTACAAAACATGCTAGCAACTACCGCTAACTAATGTTCCTAGTTTTTCATCATTTTACACTTAATAAGTAAGTATACAGCTACGTTACCAAACACTTTTGCAAAACAAACAAATACTCTAACACCTACTAGTAGCTAACTGCTAAATGCTGCTACAGCTAACGGCTAATCCTAGTTTTGCCAAAAAATACTCTGACCGCTAAAAGCTAGTCACCTAGCACAAGATATACTAAGGGGATGTTTGTTTCAGCTTATATAGAGGGCTTATGGCTTATTTAGTTTTCGACTTATGTTTCATAAGCTGGCTTTTTGTGGCTAAATTTGAAACTTTTCGGCTTATATAAGTTTATCATGTCATAATAAACTTATATAAGCCGAAAAGTTTCAAATTTAGCCACAAAAAACTGTGCCGAAAACCACATAAGTCATAAGCCCGCAATATAAGCCGAAACAAACACCCCCTAAAGGGGGTGTTTGTTTCGGCTTATCGCTTATTTGGTTTTGGGCTTATGTTTCATAAGCTCGCCTTTTGTGGCTTATTTGAAACATTCGGCTTATATAAGCTTATCATGTCATAATAAGCTTATACAAGCCGAAATGTTTCAAAATAAGCCACAAAAACTAGGCTTATGAAACATAAGCCCAAAATCAAATAAGCCATAAGCCCGCTATATAAGCCCCAAATTACCTGTTTTGCAGCGGAATGGAATTCCTGGGGGTTGACTGTCATAGCATCACAATCACAGTTATATTGAACGACCTAAAGTGTCGTTTGGAAAACACATCGTTTGATTTAATAAAATAATCAGAGTTTACAAAGTGTAGGTCCCAAATAAAAATCAACTTGTGCGGAAATAAATTTGTTACAATTCAAACGATGTTTTAAAGTATATAAAACCGAAGTGAAACGCGTCGTCACCACGACTCTATGATAAGTCCACATGCATGCCATGAAGTGAATGCCTTAGATACCTGAGATAAAACATGCTTAAAACTGTCAACACAAAGGTTGAGTGAAATTCATAGGTTTAATTAATTCGTTTGAACACAATATTCGTAGTGTGAGTTACGTTGTTTCACACTCATCGTTGAAAACAAAACAACATTTATTTCACTAAGTTCATGACAATGATGTTAATGAAATGTAGACTAAACTTAGTCTATATGAAATGACCTCGATGATATGATCATGAATTCACAGCTAAACCATTACGGTTACGTGAATTTGATACTCGTAAACCTAGTTTACGATAAACGATAAATGATGAAGCATGAATAATGTTTTGAAATATGACCTGAAAATACGAGTTGTCACATTCGCCCAACCAAAAAGGAATTCAGTCCCTGAATTCAGTTCGTGTTAGTCTATCGAATTTTTGAGTTTGTGATTAATATCGAGGAGAGAAGACATGAGGAAGTGTCGTTATGGTTATCGATGATTGAGAGCGTACAAAACATCATAGTAGAGAAAATATTGGATGAATCTCCCATGAGTAACACTTTGACTTTGGAATATGTGATAATTTTGCTTGCACTAAGATTTATAAATAACTGCTCCCAACATAACATGATCCCTCCAGAATTAGACATAGTTAGCTAGGCTATGTATAATTAAGGAACGATAATGTGATGTTCGGTTTAGTGGTTATAACTCTCAATGTTTACATAGATTTAAACCGTGTCGTTAAAATGGTCGTTAAAGTAAAAGGAAGTAAAATTCTCGTAAGTGATAACAAATCGGAAAGAAAATAAAGTACGATAGATGAGAATATTTTACAACGAGTGGTTTATCAAAAAGTAATACATCTTAAGTTATAAAGATCCGGATACGATGGAAGACATAAACTTAGTACAACATAGTACATAAGGAAAATAAGACTGTTAGTTTCCGAACTTCTTCAGTCTTCCGCGTTGTTGAAATCCTGTTGAGCTTCACCTCCTTCTAACATGTAGGCATTCCCATGAGCACCTTCAACTTGTTGACCTCCGTTTTGGGGACATTGGTTCCGATAGTGTCCTTGTTCCCCACATCCGAAGCATGTGACTACGGCCTTACCTCTACAATCCCTGGCTAGGTGTCCCGATTTTTGGCATTTGTGGCATTTGGCAGGGCAAGGACCCGAGTGATGAAAATTACATCGATTACATAGTGGGTGTGTTCCAGCATAACCTCTGCCTTCCATTGGTGCAGCGACATAAACCATTCCAGCTTCTTGCCTTCTATTCTGTTGTTGATGATGGTTAGTGTTACGGTTTTGGTTGTTGTTATTATAACCTCCTTGGTCGTTTTCCCATTTCCTTTTGTTGTTGTTGATTTGGTTATCGTCGTTGTTGTTGTTGTTTTGGTTATTGTTGTAGTTGATGCGGTTGTTGGTATTGTTGTTACGGTTGGTGTTGGTGATGTCGCCTCTCTTTACTACTTGTGCCATGAGCTTTTGGGATACTCGAACATATTCCTCAATCGTTTGCGGATCAAAGGAAATCACATCGCCTTGAATAATTTCGGGAAGTCCTCCAATGAAAGCCTCCAGTAGCTTCTCGTTATCCGAAACCATAGATGGGCATAACACGGCCAATTCTTGAAACCTTCGAATGTAAGTATCAATGTCATACCCAATAGTTACCAGTTCATAGAATTCGGTCTCTCTAACTTTTTCACCTCCGTACGCGGACAATACTTCTTTGTTAACAACCCTTTGAATTGCTCCCAAGTGAGCTTGAAAGCATTTTCCATCCCCATTGGCTGAGCATACGAATTCCACCAAGACATTGCCCCATCCAGTATTGTACTCGTAGCAAACTTAACCTTGCTATCTGTACATGTTTATACTTATTTTCAAACTTACGGGGGAGAATACATTGCACATCATTTTTATTACGATACCAAGTATATCAAATTCATTTACATTGCTTAAGTTACCTCATGCCAATTGAATGTCCCCATTATATAACATGAGCCGTTAATTTCATAGAAGCGAGGGTGAGTGGATAGATCTATCGAGGGTGACACCTCCATCCGGGTTTGCGGATTCCAACCGGACGGATGCATTTCACTTCATTATCATTATTGAGTTGTTTGGCAAACACTCTGTTGGGGCGAACATCAGTCAAGCTTCGGTGTCATGGACTTATAGCAATTGTATCATTTTTGTGACGACATTGTCATACATAATTTATACTTGTGGTAGTCGTATTAAACATTTTCAACAACTCTATGAACTCACTCAACCATTGTGTTGACACTTTTAGCAATGTATTTTCAGGTAATTAAGGCATTCGCATCATGGCACGATTAAGGAACCTCATAGAGTCGCGGCGTCGACTTGTCTCAATGTATATTATGGTTTTCTTTAAAAACATCGTTTGACTTGTACCAAGCTTATTTTCCGCATATAGTAACTTTCATTTGGGACCTATCTTTGTAACTCTGAATGTTTTTATTAAATCAAGCGATGTATTTTTCAAACGACACTTTAGGTCGTTCAATATAACTGTGATTGTGATGCTATGACAGTCAATCCCCAGGAATTCCATTCCGCTGCAAAACAGGTAATTTGGGGGTGTGACAGATTGGCTCAACAGGATCATCAACATCAAAATCTGTAACATCACCACCCCCTAAACTTCCAATCTCGTCAATTTCACCCCCTAAACTTTCCCCAATCTCACCATCATCAACTTCCCTCACCTTAAACCACACAAAATCTTTACCTCCAACACAAAACTCATCACCCACTTTCATCTCCCCCTTGTCCCCCCTTCTATAAACCCTAATCTCATCTTTTTCAAATTCATGTACCCAAATGGGGTTTTTTCCAAACACCACGAATTTCAAAATTCCTTTCTGGGTATTGTAATTCAAGGTAATGTGATGACGTGAGACTGTTTTGTCGGGTGTTTGGGATAAGGATTTCCGGCCGAGTTGGATTGGGGTGTTTGGGTTTGGGTTTTATTGGAGGGTGATTTTGGAGCCTTTTTTGGATTCCAGTTCCATTTTTTGAAGTTTGACTTTTTGATGACACGTTTATAAGACGTGGAGGCTTTTTTTCTTTTTTTTTTCCTTTTTTTTTTTTTTTTTTTTTTTTTTAACTAGAATTGTGTATGGGCCTAGCCTAAATATGTAACATCATTTCGTGGGCTAGATGTGAATGGAAGTAACGTGGTTATAACAAATAGAACAAATAGACTAAAATACATTGTTGGTAGGGATGGCAAAAGCATCCGAAATCGATGGGGAAAACCGAAACCCGAACCGGTTGGGCGGGTTCGCGGGTTTGGAACGGGTTCGGGTAGATATATTCTTTTCTTTTCGGGTACGGGTTCCAGTAATACCCACCCGTTTACTCGTACCCATATCCATACCCGTATACCCGAATTTGTACCCTTTTTTTTGCTAATTTATATAAGGTCCTAATAAGTTTTGAGCTCTTAACCTTGTACAATTTTTTTTCTACTCTACTCCTTAATAGCATATATCTTGGTAACTACAAACTATTAAATTAACACTTACGCTTGACGCTTTAATTCTCATACACATGACACATTAACTCTTTAATCTTCAAACATTACGAATATTGATGTCGTTTTCTTTAACTTCTAAAAACATTGAATATATTAGGGTGTTTTGGTTTTTTTTTAGGTTGAGTTGTACAACGATGATTTTAATTGGGGATAACCGATACCCGCAGGGAAAACCAATAACCCGATGGATAATAATAATCGGGTACCCATCGGGTATTGGGGCGGGTTCGGGTTTGGATGTTATAAACAAGTACGGGTACGGGTTCACTAAAACCCGCCCCGAACCCGACCCGTTGCCATCCCTAATTGTTGGTCCCTAAACTTGTCCCGAAATATCACGTTGAGACAAAACTTGCCATTTTCATCGTCGGTAGTCCAAAGTATGCGTTTTATAGGCTAAATGAGTCCCTTAACCCATTTTCCGTTAGTTAACGTCTGTTATCTTTTGCCAAATCCATTAAATGACTATTTTGCCCATATATAAAGTCATTCATATACCTTTTTCATTCATGTCATCCTAACTAAAAACTCATCCATCTACCTTTTTCACCTGAGTATGAAAGATTATTCATTTCTGTTATGATTTTTTTTTTTTAATTTAATTTAATAAAGATGGTATTTTTATTTAATTTTTAGTATAAGTTGATGTTGCTTTTTCACAAGTATGAAAGATTATTCTAGTCACAAGTTCTTAGTATGCTAATAAATCTTTCGGTCATGAATAGAAGATTTCAACTAGGGTTTCTCATTTTACCCTGGCAACCATACACACACTTTTACTCACCCACCTCTCTCCCACTTCCAGCCGCCATCACCACCCTCACCGACCGCTACCATTGGTCACCACAGCCACCGCCTACATCAAGAGATCGAGAAGACCAAGGGTTGTTTGTTTGAGTTAGAGTAAAGGTTCACACCTTAGGCTTGCTACGGTTTACTTTTGGTCCGAGAGCTACCATAGCCGCCGTGGATTTTGTGTAGATCCCTTTTTGGGTATAAAATCAAACACTTTTTATGAATCATTGTAATGAATCTTGATGTGGGTTTCCCATCATTGTGGATTTTGTGTAGATCCTTTTTTGGGTTTTGTTTGATTTTCAGTTTTTAGTACTCAATTGTGCGATTTTGTTAAATTTATTTGATCTATGAATAAACTTACTTTTATGGATTATGTAGTATTAGTGTTGGAATTTGACTTATGGGATGTATTGGTTAGTGTGAAGTTGTTAGTTGGTAATTTAAGGTTAAGGAGTGTTGGCTATAATTAGTAATAAATGTGTAACTTGAGCGGTTTTGTTGGTGTATTTATTTGATGTAATTTTGGTGTTTAGAAGTAGTAATTAACCGTTAATTGCAATTTTTTTGCCATCATTTTTTGATAGCTGAGCTTATGCTTGTTCCTTTCATCGAAAAGGGGAATTGCATTTTAGGTTTCTATTATTGAAGGCTGACCTCATTACGGAAATGTATTTACAGCCTTGTCTTCTTATAACAAACCTTAAGCCATAACGGGAAATAAATAAATGCAACTATTTTCTTTTGGGATTTTCCATATAGATGAAAAAAACTTATATGGTGAAGTTTTTTAATCTGCTCATTGTTGTTACTTGTAGTTTAAATGGTACTTTTATTTCATGGTAAATGCTCAATCATCATTTATCTTCTCACAATGCTAGGGATCAGAAGGCGTTTTTTGATGCGTTTGGTCGGATTATTGAGAAGCTGAGTTTGGTTGGGGTTAAGAGTGGTCGGAACGGGCAGATCAGGTGTTGGTGCGACTCTTTTAACTTATTAGGATCTGTAGGTTTATGAGTTTTTTTTTTGGTTTATTTTTTATTTCTTGTTTTGGAATGATAATGATCATATAGTAATTTGTATACAAAAAGAACAAGCTATTTGTCATGGATCTTGACTGATTATGAGACTCTTTTTCATTATTCTTTTCTTAATCTTGTAGTCCATATATGGTTCATTTTCATAGTGTGGTCTGTATAAATGAATCGGTGGTGAGCCAATAAGCACACCACTTAGTTACTGCTTAACTAGTGGGAAATGGTTGTTGACTTAAATTTGCTTTAAAGTCAATGAAATTGAGTTGGATCTGCCATTATGCCAACATGGCCTTAAAGAGTAACGACATCCTTGATAACAAATCTGAAATCTGAATTGGTGCTGCGAGACAGGACAAGGTAACAAATCTGAAATCTGAATTTTCTTCTAGCTACATCTATGGACATCTCAAATATTTTGTTGGTTTTGATATTGTGTGTGGGTATGAAGATGAAGAATGAAGATTGGTGTTTGATTTAGTTTGTTTTCCCCCCCCCCCTTTTTTTGGAGTGGATGGATGAGATTTGAGAATGGTTTTGGTGTTAATTTTAGAGATAGAAGCAGGAATTTATAGAAAGAAGAAGAAAAAGAGATAACATGAGGGTGGTGGTAGTGATGGTATAACTTTTTTATTAAGTGCGTCGTTCGTCCCTAAGGTTGTACCACCAAAATAACAGACGTTGACTAACGGAAAATGGGTCAAGGGACTCATTTAGCCTAAAAACACATACTTTGGACTACTGATGATGAAAATGGCAAGTTTTGTCCCAACGTGATATTTCTGGACAAGTTTAGGGACTAGCAGTGTATTTTAGTCAAACAAAAGTGTAATATCTATAGGAACTTAGGAAGTGAAAATTGAAATTGAATCGAATCGAATAAAACTTAAGCAAATCTGTAAAGGAATTGAATTTGTCAAATCGAAGTGAATCATATTAAATACTAGCTAAAAGACTGATAACGCTACACGCGTCGTTCGGGGTCAAGGAAACTTCTTTTTCTTCGAGCAAGTTTTATAACACCCTAGGCAGTGAACCTAATCGTTGTAGTGTAGTAATTAGGGTAAGCCACGGGTATTGATATCGTTCTCTAGGGGAATAGGAATGCTAGTAGGGAGTTACTACGCTAAGGTTAAGGTTGAGGAAGATTATTTTTTATCTTTTTATATTTTATGAAAATGGAAAGGTACGAATCTCGGGTATTGGATTTGGGGGGTTGGTATTTCTACCGATTACTTCTACTATTATCTAATTATCTAAACTAAGGTTGTGGGAGTCTATGTCTAATTAATGTGTGCTCGTATGATAGTTTAAAGATGTGTTTACTTAGTTTGTATTACTCCTTAATTATCTCCTATTGATGGTTGGGTGTCACGTCTTATTCCTAGTTGCGTTGTGTTTCTAAAGTTGTAGGGTATGCGTTTCTCCCTAACTTTTTGAACTTACCAAAGGGTCTTGTCTACAAATCCACTTAGAGATTATAGACTCCTACTCTAAGGCACTCTTCGGATGTTTTAGCCTACAATCACTCAGGTAATCATACTCTAAGGTTCATAAAGATGAATCAAGCATTAAGTACACAACGAATGACCTATCGCATTACTAGATCATTAATCAACTAAGATAAGAAACAACCAATCAATATTCAATAATTAAGTTTCATACTTCCTAAGCAAACACACAAATAAATTAGCCGGACATGGAGAACATGCAAGCATACACACAAATAATCAAAGACATAATTGAATTAATGAAGCAAAGACTTATCTTGGTGTAAGATAGGGTTAAAAACCCTAAAATACTGTACAAGACACCTTAGGTTCGGTTTTAGGTTTTTACTCCAAAGACTCTCCACACAAAGACTGAAAAATTCGGATTCTATATATAAGATTACAATTGCGACGGCGTCACCTTATGTTTAGTGACGCCGTCGTGTCGCCGCCATTAGGGTTTCGTCTTGGCCACGTTAACCTTGCGACGGCGTCACCTTATGTCCGTGACGCCGTCCTCTTCAGCTTCTGACGTCGTCTGGATCGCATCTAGGCCGTCTGAGTAGCGACGGCCTACTCTTTCACAACTAGACGCCGTCTCTTTAAAACACGAGTTTTGAGTTCTGACCCGTCACAATAATTCTCCGACGGCGTCGCAAATAGCTCCTGACGCCGTCGCCTTCTACATTCAGCGACTGTGAGTGTCTGATTTCGACTTTGGCCATTTTCTTCATATATTCGCGCCTTTCTGTCCAAATAAGTGCCATTCCAGCATTTTGCCTTCACGAGACCTAAAAAGTGAAAAGGAACGATATTAAGCAATAACGGATACAAAAGTGATCAAATAAGGACTTAAACGACCCCTCAAAATGGTACCTTTTAAAACCTTATCAAATATCCCTACACTTGTTATTTGCTTGTCCTCAAGCAAATGTGCTTTTAGCCAATTAATTTATAAGTTAGGGGTCATTCAGCATTAATTCAAAACGGTCCACAACACATATAAGCCCCGCAAAAGTCATAACAAGCACGGAAATTACATACTAGCACCTCACATGGGGTGTTTGGATACTCACATCTCTCTCAGGTGTATAAATGAAATATAACAATATAGGAAATGGAAGATAAACACTCATTAACCGGTCCTAGTACATAGATTACCATAGGCTTGAGAATAGATCAAACCTCCATCGCTTTGGCGTAAGCACCTAGGAAAGACTATCAAAGAGGTCTTTAAAGGGTTGTAACGTTAGGCTTACGGTAGGGAAATAAGGGTTTGGTGGGATAGGCTATTTAGTGGTGGTAAGTCAAAAATCTTTATGTTAACTGCATATGAAGAATGGCGTTGCTAAGCCAAGACTCGACACTCTAAACTCTAGATAAATGAAATAAACAAACATAAATTCAAAGGATAGATGTAGGATGGTAGCCCGTATGTTTTTTTTTTTTTTTTTTTTTTTTTTTTATACACTTTTACTCTACCATCCTCTAAGATAACATCAAAATACTAGGGATTTACAGGCACATCCCTACACTTGAGTTTTTATTACTCTAAGACTAATTTGACCCGATTTGAAAAGATCAAAACACTTGGGGTACATTATTACGTAAACAAAGGGAATTTGAATTTAACGTTCCCTTCCCGTCATTTCATAAACTTTAACTTTTCCCATGAATCCCAATCGTCCCAAAACTGTATACAAAGGATATGACTCGACTTAGCAACTTATGCAAGCAACTAGATAATTGAACTAAGGGTTTAGGGTGATAACAAACATTTGCACTAAAAGTGAGTGCATAAGGGGTAGGCTAAGGCGATTTGGGTGTATATTTGGGGGTGGGGTGTAGACAATGCTCTTCATTGATATTCCGAAAAAAAAAAAACGAAATATCACGAGAACCGCGAAAAGGATAGGTTCTGAGGGGTTAACTAGGGGTATCGTGTACTAAAGATGAGTACAACGCAAAGGTGTGGGGGAATTACTCAACCGAAGTGGAAGAAGTAATTATATTACAGGTATTAAACAAGGGTTATCCTAATGCCTCTTATCATTTAGTTATTCCTAACTACACAAGTGTAGCCTCACTTGCGATCTCGGAATGCATCACAAAACAAGTTCTAGAATCTAATATACTACCGGTTCACACTCTAAGCATTAAAGATGAATGCTTTAATTCCTACTAATCTAAGGGCTATCCTCACATTTTGGGTGGAATTTGGGTGGTAAGGGTTTTTGTGCTAGTCATATAACTTCCTATCCATGAGACGCTTTTGTTAAGACTAATGGCCCACTCCTATATGTCATGAAAAATTTTAAATTTGGTGCCAAAATTACCCTAACCGACATTTTCTCATGGTTTATTACACAATCACAATTGGACAAAGCAAATAGTCAAGGATAAGCATAGTTTCAAAGTTCCCGTTTTATTTTCCCTCCCTACACTTAATCTGAACATTGTCCCCAATGTTCCCCGAAAGTATCAAAGTTATGATAATGGAAGGTAATTAAAAACGAAAGAAACAAATACTCCCCTGATTAGCTCGGTAGGATCCGTGTAAAGTGGTGGTTAAATCCTTTCCAAGAAGAATTTATGCGTGAAAAGCTCCTTCCAATCTTATGTATCTTCTTCTTGATAAACAAAACCTGCACACTTGAAGAAAACAAACAAAACCTTCGCGTAAAATCGGCGGTAATAATATATATAAGACTCGATTTAAACTAGGATATAATGCTTGTGGAATGGATGTTTACAGAATTTCTAAGAAAATTAAGACCTGGAAAATTCCAAAAATTTATAAGTAGCTCAGAAAACGAGAAAAAGTAATCTGATGTTTTTACTCCTTCCTGACGCCGTCAGGTTGCAATCCTGACGCCGTCAGGTTATCCTGACAAAAACTGGTCTGCGATTTTCTGGAAAAAATTTCTGGAAAATTTACATCTTTAGAATCTGGAAAAATTTCTGCAAAACATCCATTATGACTCGATACAAGCATTTGACTCAAACAAACAAACATATATATCTTTTAATTAATTGTTATTCTCATGTTTACGTTTCTTTTGAAAACGTGTGTAATCCTCCCTACACTTATCCCTTATGTAAAATACCTTTATATGTAATTAAGACAAAGTTAAAAACAAAATAAAGCATTTTTACAAATTTAAACATGAGGATAAACAATTAATAAAAGATATATGACACTAACAAACAAACAATTAAGCATGGGTTGCCTCCCACGAAGCGCTTTTCTTTATTTAAGAGTCTTGTAGCTAGACTCGTAGTCGTGCTCCTACGTTGCCTTAATCTTAGAGGCCCATTCGATCTCCTTAACTCTTCTTTCATCACGAATATATTCAGGCCCTAGTTCAAGACAAGCAGTGTAGTAAACTTTGTTCTTCCAGTCTACTTCGAATGTCGGAATGTTATCTACATCTAAATTATCCATGCCCTCAAAATTCTTATTCTTGTTTGGCATTACATATTTAACATTCTCGGTTTCGTTTGAGAACTCGATTATCCCTTTCTCTTTATCATAAACCATCTTAGACTCTTCTATAAATGGTTTCCCAAGTATCACATCTCCTAAAAACCCATCAATGATTCCTTTGACATTTTCCAGAATCATGAAATCACACCTATATGTGAAATTACCTATGAACACATGCAATCCCTTAACCCTCCCCACATAGTTACTTGCTTTCCTAGGGCGAAAGGGGTCCCTCATAGGCTCTAGCTTTTTGCTCATGATCCAATTGTAATAGAGCCTAGACATTATATTCATGGGTGCCTTATAATCAATGTAGGTGTGATCCCTGTATAAGTATCCAATCATACAAGGTATTTTGATGTTTTTAGGGTTTCCCCTCCTTACACGAGGCTCGAAAGGTGGTCTTGGAAAATTAACCACATTATGATGATAAGCGGTTTCTTTCCTTTTAGGGTATGAATCAAAATACTCCCTAAGTTCTCCCTTCTCCTTACTACCCTCCATAATTTTTAACATCTTATAATTTCCTTCTTCTAGATCATCATCCGAATCACTTGTAATCGAATCACAATCTAGAGGTTGATCAGATTCCTTAAGGGCTTCCTCAAGTGTGTTCTCAATTATCATATTTAATTTCCTAAGCTCTCCAATCTCACTCATGATACGGGCTCGAAGTTGGTTAGCAGAGGCTGGGTCAAGCAGTGGGTATTTGTTTGGTGGTGAAGCGTTGTTTTGTTGTTGGTTATCGAGTGGTGGTTGGTTATCATTCTCCATGATGAAGAGTGATGGGGTTACGAACAAAGGTTACGAAGAAGGGGGATAGACTAAGAGAAATCTAAAAATGAGAAAAAAGTTTACTTGATAGGAATCAAGCAAAGAAACCTAAACGAGGTGGACTACTAACTAGCTATTCTATTCCCCGGCAACGGCGCCAAAAACTTGATAACGCTACACGCGTCGTTCGGGGTCAAGGAAACTTCCTTTTCTTCGAGCAAGTTTTATAACACCCTAGGCAGTGAACCTAATCGTTGTAGTGTAGTAATTAGGGTAAGCCACGGGTATTGATATCGTTCTCTAGGGGAATAGGAATGCTAGTAGGGAGTTACTACGCTAAGGTTAAGGTTGAGGAAGATTATTTTTTATCTTTTTATATTTTATGAAAATGGAAAGGTACGAATCTCGGGTATTGGATTTGGGGGGTTGGTATTTCTACCGATTACTTCTACTATTATCTAATTATCTAAACTAAGGTTGTGGGAGTCTATGTCTAATTAATGTGTGCTCGTATGATAGTTTAAAGATGTGTTTACTTAGTTTGTATTACTCCTTAATTATCTCCTATTGATGGTTGGGTGTCACGTCTTATTCCTAGTTGCGTTGTGTTTCTAAAGTTGTAGGGTATGCGTTTCTCCCTAACTTTTTGAACTTACCAAAGGGTCTTGTCTACAAATCCACTTAGAGATTATAGACTCCTACTCTAAGGCACTCTTCGGATGTTTTAGCCTACAATCACTCAGGTAATCATACTCTAAGGTTCACAAAGATGAATCAAGCATTAAGTACACAACGAATGACCTATCGCATTACTAGATCATTAATCAACTAAGATAAGAAACAACCAATCAATATTCAATAATTAAGTTTCATACTTCCTAAGCAAACACACAAATAAATTAGCCGGACATGGAGAACATGCAAGCATACACACAAATAATCAAAGACATAATTGAATTAATGAAGCAAAGACTTATCTTGGTGTAAGATAGGGTTAAAAACCCTAAAATACTGTACAAGACACCTTAGGTTCGGTTTTAGGTTTTTACTCCAAAGACTCTCCACACAAAGACTGAAAAATTCGGATTCTATATATAAGATTACAATTGCGACGGCGTCACCTTATGTTTAGTGACGTCGTCGTGTCGCCGCCATTAGGGTTTCGTCTTGGCCACGTTAACCTTGCGACGGCGTCACCTTATGTCCGTGACGCCGTCCTCTTCAGCTTCTGACGTCGTCTGGATCGCATCTAGGCCGTCTGAGTAGCGACGGCCTACTCTTTCACAACTAGACGCCGTCTCTTTAAAACACGAGTTTTGAGTTCTGACCCGTCACAATAATTCTCCGACGGCGTCGCAAATAGCTCCTGACGCCTTCGCCTTCTACATTCAGCGACTGTGAGTGTCTGATTTCGACTTTGGCCATTTTCTTCATATATTCGCGCCTTTCTGTCCAAATAAGTGCCATTCCAGCATTTTGCCTTCACGAGACCTAAAAAGTGAAAAGGAACGATATTAAGCAATAACGGATACAAAAGTGATCAAATAAGGACTTAAACGACCCCTCAAAATGGTACCTTTTAAAACCTTATCAAAGACCCGTGAAATTCACGGGTATTTAAAAGAGAAATCACAGAAATGGATAATGACTTGTAAAAAAAAAAAAAAAAAAGTTTGTACGAATGCAACATTTGTGTAATTAAGCAAATATTCAAATAACCTTAAACGACACAAAGTTGAATAAGCACACTGTGTAGTTTTATCTTTGATGAATTTATTTATGTTGTAGGAATATAGTGACACATTGTGACAACTGGCAAATTAGGGAGTATATTTTAGGTAACCGCATTATGTTAAACCAAACCGAGCTTTTGCTTTTATCACTATTTCTATCGACCATGACTTGATTTGATATTGTTATTGGTTTTTATGATTTATTTTGTTATTGAATGAGTTATCGTGTGAGTTTTAGCTCTTTTTGAAAGGCACTATTCGATTCGGCACATTAAAAGCCTAAAACAAGAAATAACGTAACTTTTAGACCGTAACTCGAAAACTGGCAAATAAATAGTCAAAACTCGTGGAAAAACATAAATAAACATAATAGAAAGTCGAATGAACATCGTGGGACACTCGTAGGATAATATATGAGCTCGTGAATGGGTAAACGGGATAGTTTATGAAAAGTACGGCTTCGGTCCCCCTATTTCTACCCTAGCCGGCGCCCCCTCCTTCCCCTCTCATTTTTATTTTAGTCCTCAACCATAAATATATAAACCCCCATCCCACCCTCATTTCTCCATTTGTTTCTCTCACTAAAAACACACACATATCATCTCTTTCTCTCTCTACTTTCTCTCTCTCCACCAACAAATAAAACCCTAACCCTAAACCACCACCATAGCCGCCACCTTTCCGGCCAAATTCCGGCCAACTTTCGGCGAGTGAACATACACCTCCACCACCATTTCGTAGATCTCTCTTTCCTCTTTCCATCCATATAAAAATCTCTCACAAAAGCCTACATTAACAACTCCAAATCTTACAAATACGATTCGTGATTCTAGGGTTTTCATTAAATCTTATAGATCGGGTTGTAAAAAGGTAAATGGAACATGGTTCAAGCTTGTTTAAGCTATGACAAGCCTCGTATGGCTTCTTTATGGCTCGACCATGGTGGGTTTTGGGTGAAATATGGGATTAAAACTAATTTACAACTAATAAAATATGTAGCTAGTGATTTGGTATCATGTGGTGTATCATATTGTTGGGTTTTTGCACTTTAGGTTTAGTTTCATGAAATAGGTATAGATTAGTTGTGGGTTTGATGTTTGGATGATGATTGGAGGTTGATTGATTGTGTTTGGTTGTAGTGGAAGCCATTTGGGGAGTGTTTGGTTGTGGTGTTGAGGCGTACGAGCCACCAAGACCCACGATGGTCATGGTTTGGTGGCGTACGTGACCCCTAAGGACCAAAGGTCCGGGTCGGGTTGTTGTGGTAGCTTGTTGGTTGATATTGTTGGTGTTTGGATGAGACGCGTGGAGCCGAAAAGCTTCTAGAGCTTGTTTGGTTCACGTGGTCTTAACCATGACCGTGTCATGACCATTAGGGTCATAACATTGGTTTCGGGTATATTTGGTAGTTTGATTGGTTGGCGAGATTGATGTGGGTTGATTTGAAATTGAATTGCGCTATTATGACTTTTATTTGGACTTATTATATAAATTGTCAACTTTGAGCAACGTCGGTGTTACTTTGACTTTTTAGTCAATAATTGACCCCGACAACGTCGTAACATGGACTTTAGTATATTTTTAGATTGATTAAAAGCCGAGAAGTCATGACTCGTGCTTGTGGACTCGAAACGAATAACGACTTGGAAACTAATAATGAAATTGACGTAATATATATATATATATATATATATATATATATATATATATATATATATATATATATATAAATATATATATATGAAATTGTTAATAAACTATGAAACATAAATAATAAAAGGGCTTTTATACCAAAACTATCGATAACAAGACTTGTCTTGTTATTTAATTTTAAATAGAAACTAACGACTAAAAATGGAAAGGTTTTCTAATAAATAAGTAATTAATGTTTTGAGTGCACGTTTATCGAAATGTGCCATTTATGAGCATTTAATACTATTTTCAAGTATTTATTTATTTACGTTGTGTGCATGGGCTACGAATAACCTAACAATAATAGTGTCGATCCACGTGGATAACGGACTTATTAGGTTGACGAATCTAATAAGAGCCCATTAGGCACGTTGGATAACAATATTAATGGGTGAATTATCCTTATGACTCGTTAGGATGCGACCGATTTATGGGATAATAAGTGACACGAATAAATAATTGAGTTTATCGAGTTGACGAATTTGATAAGGTTTACTATTTGTTGGGATTCTTGATTTGATGAGACAAAGTATATAGAAGAATGAAACAAAGGGACTTAAAGTGACAAAGATGAAACCTACAAAAAGATGGAGGGACTTGCTTGCAAAAGAATATTTATTGTTTAGTCTTTAGTAGAGATTTGTAAACCCTAATCTTCTAGTATATAAAGAGGACATGGGGTGTAGGTTTTATTAATTAAGTCTTCCATAATGTAGACGTCTACTAAAAGTGTGTGTGTGTGTAGGCGTGTTCCTATAAACGCCTAGGTTAGTGTTAGTTTAGTTAACCCCCAAGATCAAAGAAGTCTTTGATCCCTGTTACATTTAGGTAACACGTTATTATTATAATTGGAGGTGATGGTGAATGAAACCTTGTGTCAATAACATAGTTGTTTATATATTCCGCTGTGCATGATTCTTTATCTATGTTATTGTTTAACCCTAAGGCTCAAAACGATCTCAAGGAGTCTAACAAGCTCCACAATTGGTATCAGAGCTTGGGGAGCTCGTTACCTAGGGATTCACAAGGTTTCTTGGCGAAAAAGAAGGAAGAAAATAGATTTTTTACAAAATTCGCAACTTTTCTGCAACACTGTTTTGAAGAGGGCATAACTTTTCAGTGAACCGTTGGATCGCGCTATAATTTTTTCTGGTGTATCTCAGTATATTCATCTAACTTTTCACCGAAGGGATCATTGATCTGAGCTCTCAATCAAAAGTTATAAGTTGTCGAAGTCTGCTGAAAAATTTTGTAAGGTTACTACAGCACTGTTTTGTAATGATCATAACTTTTTCGTTAACCGTTGGATCGTAACGACATTTTGGGTGGATGTTCTCTATATATTCATCTAACTTTTCACCGGAGGGATTGTCGATCTGAGATCTCAATAAAAAGTTATTCAGTGTCGAAGTTGGCTGCAGAAACAGGTTTAACAATTCGAATTTTTGGAATTTTTAGGGTTTTCTTGGATATTTAACTTCCTAAATCCGTGTTTCTTTGAATTAATTCTTTATGGAAGTTGGTTATACATTGTGTGGTGTCTTTAATTAGTGGATGAAAGCAGCTTTGATAGTGTTTTTCGAAACCACTCCTAGTGTTTTCTCGAAACCACTGCTAGTGTTTTCTCGAAACAATTCCTAGTGTTTTCTCGAAACCACTGCTAGTGTTTTCTCGAAACTACTTCTAGTGTTTTCTCGAAACCACTTCTAGTGTTTTCTCGAAACCACTGCTAGTGTTTTCTCGAAAGCACTGCTAGTGTTTTTCTCGAAACCACTGCTAGATTCTATTCGTATCCATTGCTATACTATTTTGATTCCACTGCTCGAATGCTTGTTTGTACTGCTTATAGTATTTGATATCGGATGACGAAGGATTTTGGATTCTCTTATGGTTTTGGACTTGAGGGGAAGTCGAGTGTAATAATAGTTTTGGTTTTTGGAGACACATACACAGGAGATTGGTTCCCACACATAAGGAGTTTGGTTTTTGGAAGTTGTTCTTAAAAGATTTAAAAAGCTCGTATTTGGTTTATTGGATTAGTTGATTACGAAGAGAATTGATCATAACTTATTTGATATTGTTGTTGAGTTACACAGATTCGTGATTTTATCATATCTCAAAGTGGGTGTTACACTTTGGAGATAACTTGTTCGTGCTTAAGGATGTTGACGAAGACTTGCAAAATCTAGTTTTCATAGGTCAAGGGGTGGATGGATGAAGACCTAGTTAACTATCACTTAAAGGAGTTACATTGTAGTGCTCAGTGTCTCATTGAAGATAAGGATTTTGTCAAGAGATTGCGGTCTACTTATATGGTGTTAGTATGAGTTCAACGTCACGTGGATAAACAAGACATAAGACACAAGTTTGGGTTATTCTACTTCTTTATCAAGTTAGTTATATTTGGTTTTCTTCACAAGTGATCATTACAAGGAGCTTACATATTTGAAGAATCATTTAATGTTCATGCACCACTCAAGGGGAAGTTTCTACTGTTTATATTTCCTATTTGTTGATAACAAAAAGGGGAAGAGATGTTGGAGTGGCGTGGCATGGATTAAGGGGAAGACAAGGAAGACAAGATTTGTTTCATTTAGGGAGATGTTTACATCTCAACTTCTGCTACTTCGTCTAGGGAAGTTCGTACACGACTTTGTTTGTTTTGTCATCATCAAATAGGGGAAGATTGTTGGGATTCTTGATTTGATGAGACAAAGTAAATAGAAGAATGAAACAAAGGGACTTAAAGTGACAAAGATGAAACCTACAAAAAGATGGAGGGACTTGCTTGCAAAAGAATATTTATTGTTTAGTCATTAGTAGAGATTTGTAAACTCTAATCTTCTAGTATATAAAGAGGACATGGGGTGTAGGTTTTATTAATTAAGTCTTCCATAATGTAGACGTCTAGTAAAAGTGTGTGTGTGTGTGTAGGCGTGTTCCTATAAACGCCTAGGTTAGTGTTAGTTTAGTTAACCCCCAAGATCAAAGAAGTCTTTGATCCCTGTTACATTTAGGTAACACGTTATTAATATAATTGGAGGTGATGGTGAATGAAACCTTGTGTCAATAACATAGTTGTTTATATATTCCGCTGTGCATGATTCTTTATCTATGTTATTGTTTAACCCTAAGGCTCAAAACGATCTCAAGGAGTCTAACAAACTCCACACTATTTATTCCGAAACTTATTGGACTATGGAGCTTATCACTTAGACGTCTCATTGTGTTGCATTGAGTCACATATTGGTTGTTTGAGTGCATACATGACATCATATTGAGTCGATACACCCACGTGATGATACCAAACGCTAGGACTAAATGGTGAAACAAGACATTTTTGGAGATAAAGAAAAGGAATACATTAGGGTAGATAACGTTGATTTTGGGAAATATATATTATAATTGTTTTACATTAATAGGTTGTGCCGAGTCGATAGTTGTTGTGCCGTGATTAGCTGTTATCTTCTGCTAGGACTAAACGGTGAAACAAGACATTTTTGGAGATAAAGAAAAGGAATACATTAGGGTAGATAACGTTGATTTTGGGAAATATATATTATAATTGTTTTACATTAATAGGTTGTGCCGAGTCGATAGTTGTTGTGCCGTGATTAGCTGTTATCTTCTGCTAGTGTTTATTTGTGCGTTGCTTGCTTGAGGTGAGTTTCATAGCCCCACTTTTATCTATGTTTTTTTTTAAAACTAAATTGGGGTGAGAATCATGCTATTATTTTTGGACCTTCTAAACTATTTTGATTTGCTTATGTGCTTGACTGATTAGATAGATATGTGGTAGTTGTTGCCTTAGTCTAGGTATCAATCCTAATTGCTATAACACTTGCCTAGCTAAGTATAGACTTCTACCTCGACCTAGTCCAGGGTTAGCAATCGTTCTAGACTTTGCTACGACTGTGCTGGCTAGTGTCGCTAGAGGCCCATTATGAAGTCGGATATGATATTTGTATGTGATTGTTATGTATCTATCTTAGGTCTCGCATAGCAAATTAACTTCTACAGGTCCACTATTTTAAACTTGAAATTAAACCTATGAATTCACAAGCGTTAGCTGACCTTTTAGCATGTTTTCTCAGGTAATTAAGTGATGTTTGGAGTACGTGTTCTGTGGAAGCTTGGCAAGGAGGCACGGTTCAAGGATCATAATCAACTCTGATATTTTATGGGGACCTATTTTATTTAATATTTGGGCCTAATATTTACATTTTGGGATTAATGTTTTGAATATTTAAATTTGGGATTGGTTTTGAATGATAAATGACTATCTTGTTTGCTATACTTGTGTGAGATACCAATCCAATTTTAATGCCCCGAAAACTTGATTAAGTCTTCCGCTGTACCGAGATTTAGGGGTGTTACACACATTGATCCACTTTTTGTTGAGTTGATCTTTGATAACTAATTAAAACATGAAGTTTATGTCAATCGTTTGATAGATATATTATTTATAAACCCTGTAAATAAATAAGTTTGATCTTAAGATAATAGTGTTTGTGTGGAAAATGAATGTGTAAGTTTGGTTACCTGTTATAACAGATTTTGTGACGCTTGTTTATAGACCACGTCAATTATGGTATTCGTGAGATCGTTGTCTTCATCGCAAATAACTTCAGTATTTTTTTATTTTATTTTTTCTTTACAACTACATTTAATTGGTTATATGTGGCAACCAAATTGACCAAAGGATTATCTGCTTTTGTGTAACATGGCTTCCAACTTTACCAAGTATTGTCTATCGCTTGTGCAGTATTAGATTAATAGATAAAAACAAATAAATAAAAATAAATGAAAGTAAAAACTTTTTTGTGAAGCTAATGGATCATCAAAATTTTGTTAGCATAATTATTTAGCTAACATCCACATCACTTAAACAATTAGGCCCCCTCACCATTGATCCTATCACTCAAACCTTTTACCTTATAAAAAATCTGGCCCTTCAAAGAAAGTTACACATAAAAGGATGACCTATGTTTTCAATGGCGCATATACCAAGATGCTTGTCACATAATGACATATTATAGTATTGTTGGTTTTTTTTTCCATTATTATTTGATAACTTTTTAATGTAAAAGATAGCCAAATTTCCATTTCAATAACTATAAGCTATTGATGAAGTCCAAAAAGCTTTAGGTTACTTGTTGCCTGTCTCCTTGCAATTGCTATATATCAACTACATGATTTTTTCCAAAATAAATGATGCACGAATCATATGAGTGTGATATAAATTAAAGGTGACAATGATGAGCCTCTTAGGCATGTATCTTTGATCATGTCAATTAGATAATAAAATTAACAACTCTGAGATATTTGATAAAACTAAAATTAAACCTCTTCTTCATATACAACAATATTATAAACATTCCAACTTAGGTTTATAAACTTGCTAAAAAAGAGAAGAAATAATAATAATGTTATGAGAATGTCTCTAACAGTGCATTTCGTGCATTTGGCTTACAATAAATTTTGTTGTGGTTCTTACTAATAATACTACTCTATATAAAAATTGAACAAATTAAATGACTACTAAACCGTGACGCATTTCATGAAAAACGCTTAATCATATGGATGTGAACAACTGCAATGTTTTATTAAAATCACATATAAAAGACAACTATATGATAATTGAACAAAGATTGATCAACAATATGCCTAAATAATCAAAGAACATCAAGTTTTATTAATTCAAGGTAACAAAAAAATAGAAGGCAGAAGGAAGGATCGAAGGTTGCTTTATATCTAATCAGTATAATGTACTAATAGTTCGAGTTCCTGAGCATCGACATTTGACGGTACGTTCACGATTTCCACCCACAAAGGATTTTCTTCTTCCTATCATTCTGATCAAGCAAAATTGGTTAACATGAACACACATATATACTTGGAATGCACGTACCTATGCGGGATATATTGTACTTGTTGTTCGAGTTCATGAGCATAGAGAGTATGTTGAGAGGTGCTACCAAGTAACAATGCATCTTTTTCGTCATAACATGTTAATTGTTAATAGAAAAGTGCATATATCTTTGGAATGTACATGGAATATCGTCTTCAAATCTCGTCATGAAGAAGAGGTGAAGGATTGATATGAAATGGAGGGATACTTTTTCTGTACGTAATAGTTAGAAAAATGTATTTATGCATCAATATATACTTTATATAACCTCGAGTGACAGAAAGCATGCATGCATCATGTATTTATGTAATTGATTTTGAATTATCAATCAAGCAAAGAATTGGTGGTATAATATCCTTTTTGAAGTTATCGTGTTTTCGTTGGGTTCATGTAAATGATGCTCATATACAAATTTTAATCTTTATCAGTGTTTTCATCAAATATGTTGGAAATATCACTTAACACTTTTTTAGCAAACTTATGAATCTTAAAGGGTCATTTGGTAAATATGTTTAGTTATGTTTGGGTTAACAAATAACATTTGGTGTGCTTTGTAAGTGTCTATTGTGCAGGGGTGTAAAGTGCAAATAGCTGTTATATATACTCTCATCCGGATCTAGGGTTTGATACATTCAAGTTTTCTCTCACATATTCTCACCTACAAAGTTATCAAGTGTGTATTTGGGTTTCTGGGTAGTTTTGGTATACTGGTATAGATCATCTTGATCTCAGTAGTAGTTTGGTTTATTGTTCTAGTGTGTGGGTTGATTGTGTTACCGTTGCACCTTTGTAGAGGGACAGCAGATTTGTTCTTTGTATTGTATCTGGTAAGAACCTGTGTTAGGGACTTATCTTCAATGTATATTGTTATAATAAAAGTATCACCAAGGGGTGGTTGATTGGGTGATTAGTACTTGTGTGTTTTGGTACCATTTTAACAAAATAAAAAGAGAAAACAATAACCCTCTACAACTAATCAAATAACTGATTATATCAAATGGGTATCAATTTTTTCCAGATGAAAAAGATTACAAAACGATCAAATACTATATAATAGTTACCTTAAAAACGTTAATTATTAACGGTTTCACCTCCATTCACACCTTAGTGACAAACATAAAAGATTAAACTAAAATAATAGAGAAACGATAACCAATCAAGAAAGGAATAAAATACCATAATACAAACCACTTGTAGAAAAACAAGTGTCAACCAATAAGATATCAGTTTTAGGGTCCTTTTGAAAGAACGGAAAGGCATAAGAAAATGAATGGAATGATCCACCTAGTGAGATAAATGAGGTAATGGTATACTAACTTATTACCGTTGAAAACCATGTTTGGTTCGTATGATGAAATGTAGTGAAATCAATAAAAAATAATCATGTTTGGTTTGCTCGATGAAATGTATAGTGGTTAATTATTGATCAAACAAGACATACCATGTAACAGTCATCTGCAATTTATAATACAATAGTAATCAAACACATTTTTTTCATTTTGTCGTAATGAAATTTTCCATTCCTACTTTGATTGCATCATACCAAAAACAAGGTTAAGGAAATTTTTGATTAGGTATATTTGGCAGCTAGCGTTTTGAAGCAACTAGCGTTTAGCGTTTTGTATGCGTACATATGTTTGTTTGGCAACAAGCAACTAGCGTTTTCACATAGTAATTATAGCCATACAGCTATGGTACCAAATGCATTATTAAAACAAACAACTACGGTACCAAATGCATTATTAAAACAAACAACTACTACTGCTTATTTACTACTATTGCTTCCTACTATAACTATTTTTGCCAAACATGCCC
The DNA here is from genome assembly GCA_019973895.1 of Chrysanthemum seticuspe. Classification (NCBI taxonomy): domain Eukaryota; kingdom Viridiplantae; phylum Streptophyta; class Magnoliopsida; order Asterales; family Asteraceae; genus Chrysanthemum; species Chrysanthemum seticuspe. The sequence goes on from BPTQ01000006.1 coordinate 330,630,969, forward strand.
TAGTTCAAACTTAAAGGTTACACTTACTTTATGACAAACAAAAATAGAAAACTAAAAATCAAATCTTTAACAGGATCTCATCAACATCTGTAACATCACCACCCCCTAAACTTTCAACTTCACCCCTAAACTTTTCTCAATCTCACCCCAACTCCATCTTCACATCCTGATCATTAATCTCCCTCACCTTAAACCAAACAAAATCCTTATACCTAACACAAACGAATCACCCACTTTCATTTCCCCCTTTTCCCCCTTCTATAAACCTTAATCTCATCTTTTTCAAATTCATGTACCCAAATGGGGTTTTTTCCATACACCACGAATTTCAAAATTCCTTTTTGGGTATTGTAATTAAAGGTAATGTGATGACGTGAGGCTGTTTTGTTTGGTGTTTGGGATAGTGAATTACGACCGAGTTTTATGGGGGTGTTTGGGTTTTGGTTTTAGAGTTTTTTTTAGCCATTTTGGGATCCGAGTTCCATTTTTTAAGTTTGAATATGCGGGAAACAAGGTTGGATACTTTTTTAAAATGACCATTAAGCGGAAAACATTAATCTATTCATAAAACGTTTACATATCTACAGGTATTACTGTCTGTGAAGCTCTTATTCATGAAAATCAAATACCACCTTATGGTGTACAGGATTACATATTGTATTATGTTATCATTTTGGTTAATCGAATGTTGTTGATTAGGTCGCTTATAATAGTTTTTTTAGGTTGTTTCAAAGACCATCAATTATATTGTAATGTATTCAGTATTAAAGTGGTGTCAATTTTTTCATTTATTTGTCTTGAAAGTTATGTTTGGAACAACTGAAAGAACCCGAAAACAAATGAAAGCTATTTTATCTTAACTGCATATAATTGAGTAATGCCATTTTCTTCATTAAATGAGACTAAGACATTTCAAAATTGAAAAAACAAGTAATACAACAATCTAAAGCATGTTGTATATACCAATCAACCACAAAAACAACAATTTAAGGAATACAAATACAAAAGGTTAACAAAACTCTAACAATCATGTAAGTGCATATATTGTGATCCGCAAGTTAGTTTAAGGGAGTATTATGCAGATAATCTGCAACATCCTTTGCATAAGAAACACGGCCAAATCATCAAAACATGTTGATTTCTTTTTTGTACATCACTACCTCATCCTTCCTTATGATTACTTTATTACCATATATTGTCGCCTTCCATCTGTGAATTTATTCCGTTATGGTCAACCTTTTTCACATACATAGAAGATTTGCCTTTCTTTTCTCAATTCTTTTTAAAATTTCACAAAGAAGAATTTGAAATGATGCATGTATATTCTAAAGCAAGTTGCACAAGCACCTAAAACATAATTTTTAACAAATGCATACTTTTCAAATCATATTAAATGCCTATAAAACCCATTTAGACACCAATCAACAATTTTATACCTTTTTCCCTGAAGAAATTAACTACATCAATATGTTTTTATGCTCAATTATACCAATACACTTTAAATGACCATGAGATTCGAAGAATGCTTATTTGGATTAGAGTAAAATACATCGTTCGTCTCTAATATTGTACACACGCATCACGTTGAACCAAACCTAGGCGTTTTCATTGTTGGAGGTCCAAAACAATGCTTTTATACTCTAGACAAGTCTCTTAACCAGGATTGCCAAAGTCAACATAAATTTTCTGGGTTTACATCGAGTGTATAATAGACCATTCACAATTTTAACATGCCTTAGTTAAATTCTAACCCAACCCTCAGAAGCTGGCAGAAGGTAATACAAAGAGTCGTGATAAATTTCTTGAGAAGGTGTCCAAGAAAAAATGGCTGAAAACTCAGTTTGGATACAAATGTCCGGAGGAGTGTTTCCTGTTCTCTTCTGACTGGGAATCTTTCTTGAAACGCGGTGATGGCCCATTTATTAATGAAGACTTTTATGGATCACGAATCGGATCCTACAAAGATGAACTTAAGCTTGTAGGAGTAATAACTTAGATTGACAATGGAAGCAAAGTGCTTTCTAGTTATCTTGAATCTTACTCCAATTTCGAAACAATCAATCGAATTTATAATTATTTGTCAGAAAAAAAGTGGGAGCCTGCTGGCGATTACAACAAAAAGATCTGGATCCCAAGAGGAACTGATAACGGGGAGTGGGTTGATCCTGAAGGCTGTGTTCTTCATGACAAGAACAATCTATTTGATGAAGATTTGCATGTTTTGGAGATATTAAAGTATGAGAAGAAAATTTTCAACTTTTTTGCAAGTGTTTTCCATGTGAAAATTCATCCCTCAGTTGATGATTACTGCAAACTGTGGAAGAAATGGGAAATTTTAGGACGTCAGATAAAAAATACTGAGTATTGTGCTTTTTGGGAGTTTGTGGCTAGTAACTGGAACTCAGGCACAGAGGAAACATTCAACAAGAACATATCGAAACTCCCCGTTTTGGATGCTACCTATGATAAGATTTCTCTAGTTCATAAGTGTGGCATCTTAATTGGGGATGATTTTTTTCTAATGGACCTTTTTCAAACATGTTCCCGTCCGATATTTGTATGGTATCCTCAGCCAAGTCTGAAGACCCTGACCAGAACCCAGCTTGTGGACATCTACAGCAAACTAGGTGTCCGCACTTTGTCTGAGTCTGATCAGAAAATACTATCTGATGTTGATCAAGTTGGATTCAAACCAGTGAATTCAAGTGAAAACATTGTTAACAAAGGGTTTGTTTAAACTCATTCTTGGCTTTCTTGGTGATCCCAAATTAAAACTTGGGGCAAAAAGGAGACATGAAGTGGCTAGCCGTGTACTTGCAGTTGAAGCATTGGAGGCTTCAGAACCAATGACGGTCAAATACAATCTTTCTTTTCTCCAGAAGAAATTTTATGTAAACTGACATTTTGCCTCCTTACGTTGTTCAATATGGTCCAAAAATTAGGCTGTAGCCTACCAACTTCATTGGGTTTACAGAACATTTTCTGAGGGTTGGGTTAGATTTTACTAAGGCATGTTAAAATTATGAATGGTCTATTATACCCTCGATGTAAACCTAAAAAATTTATGTTTACATGGCAATCCTGGTCAATGGACTTGTCTAGAGTATAAAACCATTGTTTTGGACCTCCAACACCTAAGTTTGGTTCAACGTGATGCGTGTGTTTAAGATTAGGGACGAACGGTGTATTTTGGTCTTTGGATTATGTACAACTGCGTGAAACTCGGTGTGTGAACACAAAAGATAAAAGCATTGTTTTGGACCTCCAACACCTAAGTTTGGTTCAACGTGATGCGTGTGTTTAAGATTAGGGACGAACGGTGTATTTTAGTCTTTGGATTATGTACAACTGCGTGAAACTCGGTGTGTGAACACAAAAGATAACTTAACCTTCATTTGCTCTCACATTGTCAAGAGAAAAGGTTATTTCTAACCAAGGAATTCAACCTCTAGAAGTAATTCGTACAACCGTCTGAAGCTAAGTATTTGAACACTACATGTTTAGCTAGCTAATAAGTGAATTACAAATCAGTATTTAATGCAAAATAGGAATTGACTAATATCGACTAACAACTACTTTTCATGCTACATTAAGTTGAGCACGTGCATGACTCGCGACTATTTTGGATCATATCATATGTGATATGTCTATATATGTGATATGTCTATATGTATGACTCAGCAATGAGGTCGCAAGAGGGACCATGTACACACATAAATGTGAATGTTGCGCGTTTGTACGTATATGTTAATATGTAGGAATCAACTATATGTGAAAGCTATAGTACTCCGCAACGTTTATTTTCAAAACACTTATCAACGATGCATAAAATGTTAACGACCATTAAAATTCGGATGTGACCATTTTACAAAGGTGGGCAGGTGGCAAGCTTTTATGATGTTCTATTATCTATATCTATATATGTTTAATAAAGGGTTTTGGCCGTACAATAGACGTGTACTTTACGAAATGTACCGTTTTGATACGTGAACTAATTTCCGTTCCATTTTATATTGCGTATTTTTATGTTTTGTTCCATTTTGCACACATGTTTACAGGCAACCGATTGGGAATGTATAAAACCGGCAAAAATGCCTATGTGGCATATTTTTTGAGTAAATTACATAGATCGTTCTTCTTGTTTGTCCCAAAATGCATCTACTGTCCCTGGTCGTTTTCGTCTGTTTTTTTAAGTGTTCGTCCGTTTCTTTATGTTTTTGTCCGTTTTTTTACATTTTCGTCCGCTTTTTTACGTTTTCATCTGTTTCTTTACGTTTTCGCCCGTTTTTTACGTCTTCATCCATTTTTTTTAACTTTTTCGTCTTTTTTTTACGTTTTCGTCTGTTTCCTTTACGTTTTCTCCCGTTTTTTTGGTTTACGCCTGTTTTTTTACGTTTTCGTCCTTTTTTTCCTTTTCGTCTGTTTTTTTACGTTTTCATCCCGTTTTTTTTGTTTTCGCCTGTTTTTTTAAGTTTTCATCGGGTTTTTTACGTTTTCGTATGTTATTTTATGTTTTCGTCAGTATCTTTACGTTTTTGTCCCTTTTTTCAGTTTCGTCTGTTTTTTTACCCAAAAAAAACGGATGAAAACATAAAAAAGACACAAGAAAAAAAAAGCAGACGAATACGTAAAAAATGGACGAAAACGTAAAAAATGAACGAAAACATAAAAACGTAAAGAAACAGACGAAAACGAAAAAAACAGACAAAAACGTAAAAAACGGACGAAAACGTATAAAAACGGGTAATAACATAAGAAAACATATAAAATGGGGTAAAACGTTTGAAATCGTAAGAAAAATGTATAAAAAGGGACGAAAACGTATAAAAACGAACAAAAACGTATAGAACGGGTAAAAACGTAAGAAAAACAGAAGAAAACTTATAAAAACGGACGAAAACGTATAAAACGGACAAAAACTTATACACGTACAAAAACGGTACATTTGAAAAAGTACGTAGCTATTTAGCGGCCAAAACCCTATTATTTAATTTATTTTTGTTAGTGGAAATCTGACTTGGCGTGCACACGTGGCAATATTGATTATGGTTTCGGTAAAAAAAAAGTTTAGCCGTGCAAAATGGTACAAAACATGAAAGTAGACAACAAAAAATAGAACGGAAATTAGTTCACGTACCAAAATGGTACATTTCGTAAAGTACACGTCTATTCTACCGCCAAAACCCTTTAATAAACGACAAAAAAATGACACCTTCAAACGTGATATTACCAACGTCACCATTTTAATGCATTTAATTGTTTCAGACTACCATGCATTTACAAATACTCACCTTTAACAATCATACTACCCCGCAGCATTTATTTTCAAAAATTCGGATTTCACCATCATACAGTTGGGAACAAGGTGTCCTGTGATCATTTTTACTATAAGAGATAGTTTTACTTGAACTCTCAACCTTCATCTCACACACACTAAAAAAACACAAACAATGAGCAACAACAACTACAACAAACAACCGCTAGACCTCACTGACTCCAACGTGGAAAAAAGTGATGACGAGGCTATAGGCTTTCTTCTTAATTGTGTAGAAAGAGGAGAATATCGTCGCAAGCAACGTCCACCATCTATTTGCAAGGTTTCTAGAATTCTTAGAGATCTTAGCAAAAGTTCATACAAACCTCAGCTGGTCTCTATAGGACCTATACATAGAGAAGATAAGAAGTTGCAAAAATATGAATGGGTGAAAGAATGTTATCTTAATGACCTATTAAGTCACTGTGAAGAAGATTCCACGCCAAAGGAAATATTAGAAGCATGTCTGCTAAAGGTAAACACTTTAATAGACCAAATCAGAGAATCTTATGCTGGTGTGAAGAAGAAGTATAGTGACGTTGACTTTGCCAAGATGATGGTTATGGATGGTTTTTTCATACTCGAATTCTGTTTCAAGCATGAAGACGAAGATTCAGATTTGCAAAATAAGATGCAAAACCTTCGTATTGCCATGGATCTGAT
>BPTQ01000006.1:330637045-330883248 GCA_019973895.1 Chrysanthemum seticuspe
GTTTTGACAAATTCATGGGCATCCTTATAAATCGTGGGCCAATAGAATCCAGAATCAAACACCTTCTTGGCAGTTTAGTTGGGGCTATGATGTCCCCAAGTAGGTCCAGAATGGCAAGCCTTGAGAATGTCAATAGCTTCTTGACCATACACACATCGCCTGATGACTTGATCCGCGCAAATTTTGAACAAGTAGGGGTCGTCCCAGAAGTAATGTTTCACATCTTTAAAGAATTTATTTTTCTGTTGGGACGACATCCCTTTCACCGCAAAGTTACCCGCATGGTAATTTGCAAAGTCAGCAAACCATGGGGTAGAAGAGTGATGAGTGTGTGAATACTCATCATTTTTGTACAAATTAGACTGCAAAAACATCTGAAAACACTCAGAAATACATCAAAATGATAAAAATATCACAAAGAAGTGTTTTATGTGTTTTAAATGCAAAAATATCAAAATCTGGTGAAAAACGTATCAAGTTTGCATAATTAGCAGTTTTAGTCCCCCAAGTTTTAAAAGTTGTCAAAAACAGTCCCTGGTAAATCTAAATAAAGAAAAATGTTATTCAAGGTCCCTGAAATATTCTAAATTGTCAAAAATGGTCCTTGAATATATCTTTTGTTAAATGGCAGAAAAGGTCCCTCAACTTTCAAAAATGTCAAGTTTGGTCCCTAGAAAATTGAAATTGTCAAATCTAGTCCTTGTACTATTGAAGGTTGTCAGTTTTAGTCCTTGTGACAACTTTGGGAAATTGGCAGGATTGGTCCTTCAAAAATCAGATTTACAAATCTAGTCCTTGTCATTTAAGCTAAAACCAAGCCTTGTCAAAACTACTTTGACCCCCTGCCACTTAACCTCTTTGGACCCCTGTCTTTTCTATTTTGAACCCCAGGTCAAACCTAAGTCAAACCAAGCAGCTTTCCCTCCACACCTGTCCTGTAAACCTGTCTTCCCCAACCCAGTTGCCTGCAACAACACTGCCCTCTCCCATCACCTTTTCTCCTGCCCACCACCTCCCTCATCATCACAAACCACTGCATTAAATGCCACCCCCCTACTAGCTAAATCAGAGCTCTACAAGTCAAACTGTCTTTTCCCGCCAAATTGATAAAAACGGCCAAATTGCTCATTACTCTCCCATTGGCCAAGCTAAGAGGTGGGATTTGCTCAAGAGGACACGTGGAACATTATTGGAGCATAAAAGAGGAAGAAAGAGGCAAGAGAAGAGTTAGTTAGTTTATTTTCTAAAAATGAATGTCGTTTTTATTTCTTAAGTCTTAAAATAGATTAATAGTTGTTAATTCAAGTTCCTTTGTATCAAATTATTGTGTTTAAGTGTATTACAACTCATTTTAAGTATTAACTCAAAGTTGTGTTAAGAATTGTTGTTTCATGGTTACTGTTGAAATTTTCAAGTCCAAACTCTCATGCTCAAACCTCTAACAGCTTATTTACAAGCTCAAATAAGCTTACACAAGCTTATTATAGCTTCTTGTGAGCTTAAATTTAAGTTTCAAGCAATTTGATCTTGGGTCAACAAAAGTCAAACTGGGGTAAGATTGATGCAGAAATGGAATTTGGTGATGCAGACATGGATTTGGGGTGATTTAGAAGCAGTGTGTTTGGTTTAGAATAGGTGGAGGTTCATTGGTTCAGTTTCAAGCCACTGTGGCTAAAGGACCCATTTGTAAGTAAGTTTCAAGGTTTCATTGCATATGATGTATTTGTAGTTGTAATCTGTTAAAACCTGTTCAACTAGTATTAATTAAGTTAGTTTAACTTAGTTTGATCAGTAATATTAGCTAGAGTAGAGATTAGATCAGTTTTAATTACAAATTAGTAGTTAAAAGGGTGTTTGGATCAAGTGATTAAGCTGTGTTAAAGGTGTATTCAGTAGTTAGAATCTGTTGGTTCTTGCTTGTTAAGTCTATTTGCAATCATATATGTCTAATTTTGTGCCTGCAAAACAAACAAAAGTCAAAATTATTCTAATCTGTCTTTAACTCTTTAACTGTTGTGATATTGGCAAATCAAAAACTTGTTTTGAGTTTAAAATTCATAGACATAGATTGTAGTAGTATTATTTCACCATATTACATCAATATCAGTTAACAAATTAGGATTAAAGCTCAACAAAGTCAACTTTTATCAACTGTGTCAAAAGTCAAGATTTTGAAAAACCAGTTTTTAGCCCAACTAGCAAGATTTTTCACAGGCTCATCTTTGGGCCAAATCAAGTCAAATTTAGGACTTTAAAACTTCAACTGGTATGTTTCCTTATTGTCATTTTTTTATAATTTTAGCAATTTTCTAAAGCCCTCAAACAAGCTCATCAAACAGGGCTTATATGCCCTGCTCACAACTCAATCAGAGCTGAGTCTTTATCAGCTTATTGCAGAGCTTATTCCAAGCTCCTCAGAGCTTCTCTTGATCTCAGTTTTGGTTTACAAGTAGCCAACCAGGTCTTCTTGAGGTTCAAACTTTTTGTTTTGCATTTCAGCTTATTTGGTAGTTTAATCTTTGGCTTAAAAGTAGTACCTTCACAACTGTTTTGCACAATAAGCTCAACACATCAAATCTGTATATCTTGCACTCCAGAGGTTAAAACCTGTTGTTATAAGTTGCATTTGAGTGATTTTAGCCTAACAAAGCTTCTGTGTTCAGTTGGTTCCCATTTGGTACCCTTTGGCTTATTTAAGTGCTTATTTCATAAGCACTTGGTTTGCAGTTTCAATTTCTCACAAACAAGCCCATGTTTTTCTATTTTTCTTAGATTCAGGATATTAAGTTAGACTTTTCTTGAAATTTTCATAATTTTTCATAACAGTTTGCTATTTTTTAATTAAAAACAGTTTTTAGGTAATTTTAAATAGCTTTTAATACAATTAATTAAGAAAAAGTTCAAAAAAATAATTTTTCATTTTCTTAGGTTTAGATAAATATAAAAAGTAAAAAAAGTAATTTTCCAGATTTTTCATAGTTTATTTTGTAATTTTTAGCAATTTAATTAGTTTTTAATAGTTTAAAATTCATAAAAAAATAGAAAAATAATCAGAAAATTATAAAAATAGTTTTGAAAATTCTCTTTTGATATTTTAGATTTTTCCAAGTCATAATTTTATTTTTCTAGCTTTATTTCCTATTTTCTTGTAATTTAGGTAATTATTAAATAGTTAAAAATAGCTTTTAATTAATAATAATTAGATAAATAGTTATAAAAATAATTTTCCTTTTCTAAAAAGTTTCTCATATCATTAGGTTTGTAAAAATATCATTTTCATATTTTTAGGATTAATATTGTGTAAGTTTCACGTTTTTATTTGTACGTCACGTAGTTTTTAATTCAGTTTTATAAAAACATAAAATCAAAAACATCAGTTTAAAAATAGTGATAGCATTTATTTAATATATTTTAACTTTTTAATTTCCTTTAATTTGCATTTAAGTCACTGTAATTTATTAATCTTTTCTTTAGGTATAAATAACTCAAAATCCTTACTGATCACTATCCTTAGTGGTTATTCGATATCTGATTGTGTTTAACACCAGTCATCCTCCGTGGGACTTAACGACCCGGGAATCCACTGTATTCTCCTGATCTAAATTGCATTTGGTGTGTGAGCTGTTTTAAGTTCCTTACGGTTAGTAATTCACAAGTGACTAGCTCGCGTGAGAAAACTTGACGGTTTTGCACCGATCAAATTTTGGCGCCGCTGCCGGGGAGGCTGTAAGCGTGTTCTAAGCATTTTTCAGACCCGTACTTGCACATATACCACAGTTTGTAAAAAGTTTTTTTTGTAAAGATATAACAAAATCAAAAAGTTCATTAACGCTTTTCCTAAAGTGTTAAAAACACCAAACAAAATATAAAACAACAAAACAATCGTAACGTTTTCTAGCTTGTGTTTCTTTTAAGGTGATTCTTAAAGAAATACGATTTGGTTAAACGAGACGATACCAAAAATATTGTCCAAAAGTTTTTAAACCCATCAGCACAAATCTATACCTACGTCTTTTCAGTGGTACTTAATATACATAAAAATCAACCACCGCAAATCAAGGCAGTACACCTACTAACTGGGGGTGTGACCATAATAAGTTCCCGAACATCAGATTTAAAACTTGCCTTTGTGTCCTTGTGATTTGGTGTACCTTTTTCAAAGAAGCCATTTCATTTGTGATTATTGGTTAAGTTCACTTGTCATTTTGCCTCGCATTTGTTTTGAAAACTGATTTTTATACTTAGTGCATGCGCACTCGTTCTTCCAGTTCTACAAGTCCACTTTCAGAGCTTGGAAATATTCCTCGTAGACGTAGAGGACGTTCTGCTCCTTCAGCCGTGACTGAGGAACGTTTACCACCACTACCACCTGCCGTAATGGCAGAAGACAAGCCGATGAATGAGATTCTCCAAGCACCCATCGAGGGTTACGGAGATGCTATTGTTGTCCCAGCCATCGTGGCTGATACTTTTGAGCTCAAAACCGGGTTACTTAATCTGGTAACCCAAAGCCAATTCTATGGTTTTGAGCGGGATGATCCTCATGCACGCATTCGATGGTTTAACAAGATTGCATCTACCATCAAGTACAAGAATGTCCCACATGAAGCTATCAAGCTTCTTCTGTTCCCATTTTCTCTAGAGGGACAAGCCCGGAATTGGCTTGAGAAACAACCCCCTCGTTCCATTGAGACATGGGAAGATCTAGTCACAAAGTTTGTTAACGATTTCTATCCTCCATCCCGAACTACAAGTCTTAAGAATGAGATAATGAAATTTTCTCAAAGATTTGATGAATCATTCGGGGAGGCATGGGATCGTTACAAAGACTTGCTCCGCAAGTGTCCGCATCATGGTTTTACCGAGTTAATGCAAATGGATACTTTCTACAATGGTCTGAACCAGACTAATCAAGACTCTCTAAATGCCTCCGCGGGAGGTAATTTCTTGAGCAAGACCACAAAAGAAGCCTTGCAAATCATTGAAAACAAGTCCCAGGTCCGTCCTTTCCGCACAAAGACATATCAGACTCAGTCTAATGCTGGACCTTCTACTTCATCCCCCGTGAGTACATCTAGCACCGATGCTAAGATTGACAAACTCACAGATATTGTTCAGGCTTTGGTTCTTGCTAACCAAAAGAAAGTCACTTTCACACAAGCACCATCATATGGTGAAGTGAAGAAAGTTGAAGTTTGTGTTACTTGTGGTGGTCCTCATGCATACTACAACTGTACTGCCACCGATGGTAGTCCGTTTGAAGCTAATGCTATAGCCGGTACTTCAAATCAAGGAGGTAATCAATACCGTCCTCAAAATGAACCAAACTACCGAGCTAATACTTATCAGGCACCACCCGGTTTTAACCAGAATCCTAACCGGAATCAGAACCAACCAAGAATGAACCAAGGTTATCAAAACCAAGGTAATTTCTATTCCGGACCCAATCAAGGTTTCCAACATCAAGGAAATCTTAATCAAAACACTTACAATCGAGGGAATCAATTTCAGGGAAATATGAATCCTAATCAAGGGAATTCTGGCTATAATCAGAACATACGGCCTCAAATTATCCCTCCACCTCCTCCTGTATCAACATCTGATGAGCTTTTAAAGCAATTCATAAAGACTCAAGAGGAGACAAACAGGTTGTTGGTCAGTCAGATCGCTGAATTAAAGAAGTCTTTAAATGATCAACCCTCGGGCTCAGGTACTTTACCTAGCAACACGATCGCTAATCCGAGGGGCGATGCAAAGGCGATCACAACCAGAAGTGGTGTTTCGTATGATGGACCTGCTATTCCTACTACCTCTTCTTCTTCTCTCCCGAAGGTAGTGGAAAGTGAACCTGAGGCGATAAAGGACAAGGAACTTCCTACTAATAACGGAAGTACCAACAATGTCCATCCTCAGGTTGTCCAGAAACCAAAATCCAATCCAGGAGTTGTTTTTGAACCTCCTGTAGCTCCCATTGAAAATACCAAATCCAAATCTTCTATTCCTTACCCATCACGTTTACATGAGCAAGTTGGCTTGAAGTAATGCAAGATGAGATGCAAGAATTCAAGAATCAGCAAGTTTGGATATTGGTACCACTACCACATGGGAAGATTGCAATTGGGACAAAATGGATCTTGAAGAATAAAAGAGATGCAAGGGGTATTGTGGTTAAAAACAAAGCACGATTAGTGGCTCAGGGGTTCAGGGAAGAGGAAGGAATTGATTATGATGATGTTTTTGCACCTGTAGCTAGAGTTGAGACCATTCGAATCTTCTTGGCTTATGCATCTTATATGGGGTTCATGGTTTATCAAATGGATGTGAAAGGTGCTTTTCTGTATGGTGAGATAGAAGAAGAAGTATATCTCACTCAACCCAAAGGCTTTGAAGACCCAGATCATCCACATCATGTTTACAAGGTTGTGAAAGCTCTTTATGGACTACATCAGGCACCAAAAGCATGGTATGCTAGGCTATCTGCATTTCTGCTAAAGCATGGTTACAGAAGAGGTGCCATTGACAAAACACTTTTCCTAAAGAAGAATAACAGAGACATCATCCTTGTGCAAGTTTATGTGGATGACATTATCTTTGGATCCACTAAAGAAGCTTGGTGCAGGGAGTTTGAGGAGTTAATGAAGAGAGAGTTTCAGATGAGTGCTATGGGGAAGCTTACTTTCTTTTTGGGTCTACAAGTTCAGCAGAAACCTGATGGTATTTTTATCAGTCAGGATAAATATGTGAGAGACACTTTGAAGAAGTTTTATATGGAAAATGTCAGAACTGCCACTACACCTTATGAAGCTCCAAAACCAAAGAACAATTTTGAACCAGATCCAGCTGTGAATGTTCACTTATATAGATCTATTGTCACACCCCAAATTACTTGTTTTGCAGTGGAATGGAATTCCTGGGGGTTGACTGTCATAGCATCACAGTTACAGTTATATTGAACGACCTAAAGTGTCGTTTTGAAAATACATCATTTGATTAAATAAAATAATCAGAGTTTACAAAACATAGATCCCAAAAGATTTCCAAAAGTACCAACATGAGTTTGTTACAAACAAACGATAGTTAAGTGCATAAAATCCATATGAGATGCGTCAACTCAATGACTCCATGCAAGCCATGATGATATGCTAAATACCTGAGATAAAACATGCTTAAAACAGTCAACCCAAAGGTTGAGTGAAATCCATAGGTTTAATTAAGTCGTTTGAACACAATATTCGTAGTGTGAGTTATGTTGTTTCACACTCATCGTTGAAAACAAAACAACATTTATTTCACTAAGTTCATGACAACCAAAGTGTAAACCTCGTACCAATAGAAATTGGTAAAATCGTTTCATCGCAGCCCTAATAGGTAAACTTGCCAATTTACCTTAATGATTCAAATATAGTGCGTTCGATTTTCCCTAACTGGGTCAATAAGAACGGGAGTGTTAATTCCAATAGGCCTATTCACAATATTCGCGCTCACTCGCAAGTGATTAATGGTGCATGATGTAGGGACTTCAAACATGGCAATAGAATACTTAGTGACAATAAAGCATTTGGATATAACGTACAGTTCAAAGCATTTGTGTTCGATTAAAAATATAGCATGTATCTCCCCCAAGAGTTTGTAAAACAATTAAGTAATAGAAAGTGGGGCTATGAACTCACCTTAACAAAAGTAGTTAACGAGCACGAAAACAGAAATGACCAAACACGACCTAAGAACGAAACGAACGCGTGTCTCTACAACTGAGCGTGGCTCCGAAGCCAAATTTACCAATAATTCACTAGGAGTTAACCATTTAACATTTTGTAATATCAATCTTCGCTTATCTCTTGTGATTTGCACGTATGAAACATGCAAAATAGACCATGCACTAAGGTAACAATATATATGTATGTATTACTAATAGCTTTTGTTCATATAAAAATGAAACATTGGCCAAGGGGTTCATCCTTATATAACTGATGATACATGTTCACTCATGTCTACTTGTCCCTAAACTTCACGTGGCAACATATATTGCATTAGATTTGATTAGTCACAAGTGAATGTAGTTACCTGATGAGTGTGTAAATACTCATCATTTTTAGTCAAATCTGAACTGCAAAACGTTTAAAAATGCTCAGAAATGCATCAAAATACTGAAAATATCTCAAAATGGCATTTTATATGTTTCAGATGCAAAATGTTTAAAATCAGATGAAAAATGAACAAAGTTTGCATAATTGGCAGTTTCAGTCCCCCAAGTTTCAAAAATTGTCAGAAATAGTCCCTGAGCCTTAATTTCAAAAGAAAAGTCACCAAAGGTCCTTTTTAAATCATAAGTTGTCAAATTTAGTCCTTTGGTGAAAAATATAAAAAAGTTTGAGAAAATTACAAATTGGTCCTTCAAGTTTAAAAATTGGCAAAATTGGTCCCTGGAAAATTGGAAAATGTCAACTTTGGTCCTTCTACTACTAACACTTGTCAATTTCAGTCCTTGGAGCAACTTTGAGATATTGGCAGAACAGGTCCTTCCATTTTCAGAAATTACAAATGAAGCCCTTGTATTATTAAACCTTTAAACAACCTTGGCCCTTGTCATTTCTCCAATTGAACCCTGCCTTATACCCTTGTGACCCTGTCAATTCAATTTGGACCCCCCCTCTATTATTAAATCCTCAGTCAAACTCCTTTGACTGCCTTTCTTCCCTCCCTCACGGGTATCCCACTTCACCATCATCACAAAGCCCTGCAACTCCCCTGCTAACACTCCACCATCATCCCTACTCTACCCTCCACCTCACCCCACTCCAAGATACATTTAATGCACCTTTTGTACCTAACACTCAACCCAGCTGTTAAAAATGGTTTTGGCGCCAAAAACCACTTGAATGGCCAAGATCCTTTTTATACAATCAATGGTGAGGATTAATGCTGGGAATTATTCAGAGAGGTGAGAGAAACTGCTTGGAGTATAAAAGAGAGCAAGGGGAAGCAACAAGACTTAGTAGTTAGTTTATTTTGTTTAAGTGTATGTCGACTTTTAGCTTATCATGTCTTAATCAGTTTTCATTTGTATTTTAAAACTTCTTTGTATCAAATTCAAGTGTTTTAATGTATTGCAACCTTTTTTAAGTATCAATTCTAGCTTATGTTCAGAATTCTTGTTTCAAGGTTCACTGTTGAAAAAGTAAAACTCAGGTTCTTATGTAAAAGCTTCCAACAGCTTATTGTTCCACTCAAACAAGCTTATGGAAGCTTATTATAGCTTTGTGTAAGCTTAAACTTAAATTTCATGCAACTTTGAACTTTGGTCAAAATAAGTCAAACTGGGAGCAAAAGTGATGCAGAAAGGGTAAATGGTGATTCAGGAATGGGAATGGGTTGATTTGGAAGCAATAGGTTGGTTTGAGTAGGTTAGTGGTTACTGTGGTTCTGGTTTGATTGCTAGCAAGCCATTGTGGCTAGGCACACTTGTAAGTGTTTTTCAACAATTAATGGCTTAATCTGTTTTAGTAGTCACAAATAGTTAAAGTCTGTTTTAATAGTAGTATTTAAGTTAGTTTAAATCAGTTTGATCATAATTTATGCTTGTTCAGTCCTTAGGTCAGTTTTAGTTTGCAAATCAGTATATTAAAGGGGTGTTTGGTTTATAGCTTAAACTGTACTTAAGATGTGTTCATGAGTTAAAACCTTTTGGTTCATGATTGTTTAGTCTATTTGTGTTCATTTGAGTCATTATTTTGTGCCTGCTAGTTCAAAAAGTCAAACATCAAGTAAGATCTGTCGCACTGTTAATCTGTTGTGATTTTGGAGTTGCAAATCCTTGTTTTGTGTTTAGAAGTCATTGACAAAGCTTGCATTAGTGTCATTACATCTTATTACATCAATATCAGTCATAAAATTGGATTCAAAGTTCATTTTGGTCAAAATTCACAACTGTTGTCAAAAGTCAAAAGTTAGAAAACCTGTTTTGAGGCCAACTGCAAGGATTTTTCATGAGCTCATTTTTGAGCCACATGAAGTGAAACTTGGCATTTTGAAAATTTCAGCTGGTGTACTTTCTTATCACCATTTTTGTAAAATTTTACCAATTTTTTATAAGCTCTAAACAGGCTTGTCTTTCAGGTACCAATTGCCCTGCTCCAGATAATCAGCTTATGCTGAGTTTTCTCATTTTGTGCAGCTTATGCACAGAGCTCATAAGAGTTGGTCAAAGCCTGGTTTTTGGTTTATAAGGTCTCAACCAGGTCTAGGACAAGTTACAATTTGTAGTTTTCATTTTCAGCTTATCTAGTAGCTTGTGCATAAGCCCAAAGTAGCTACCCAAATCTGTTTTAGCTTAGAAACTCAAAAACATCAAATCTGTGCTATCTTGCAATTCAGTAGCTATGGCTTGTTTGTTTTAGTTGCATTTGAGTTATTGTAGCATAGTTTGGCTTCTGTAATCAGTGGGTGGCTTGTTTTGTTCATTTGGCTTATTCAAGTGCTTATTGATAAGCCCTTGGCTTAGCAGTTTCAAATTCCTCCACATAAGTACCTGTTTTTCCAATTTTCCTAGCTTCCTAATATTATTTTAGAGTTTTCCTGAAATTTTCATATTTTTCCAAGCTTGTTTGATATTTTTCTGCATTTAAATCATTTTTTAGCACTTTTTAATTAGCATTAAATACAAAAAATTCAGAAAAGTTTCAAAAAAATAATTTTTCATTTTTCTTAAGTTTAGATAAATATAAAAAGCAAAAAAAGTATTTTTCTAGATTTTTCTTAGTTAAATTTGTATTTTTAAGTAATTTAATTAGTTTTAAATAGTTTAAAATTCCTAAAAAATAGAAAAATAATCAGAAAAATACAAAAATAGTTTTGAAAATTCTATTTTGATATTTTAGATTTTTCTAAGTCTTAATTTTATTTTTCTAGCTTTATTTCACATTTTCTTGTATTTTAGGTAATTACTTAATAGTTAAAAATAGTTTTTAATTAATAGTAATTAGATAATTAGTTATAAAAATAATTTTCTTTTTCTAAATATTTTCTTTTATCATTAGGATTGTAAAAATATCATTTTCATATTTTTAGGGTTAATATTGTGTAAGTTTCACATTTTTATTTGTACGTCGCGTAGTTTTTAATTTCAGTTTTATAAAAACATAAAAACAAAAACATTATTTTAAATATAGTGATAGCGTTTATTTAATATTTTTTATCTTTTTAACTTTCTTTAATTTGCATTTAAGCCTCTTTAGTTTATGAACTTTTTCTGTAGTTATAATAAATCACAAATCCCTTTTCCGTTCAAATTTCTCGATCACTTTACGTTTGATAATCCATTGCATAGCTCGCTGGGAAATAACGACCCGGGGAAACCCTATACTCCTCAGATCTTCATTGCATTCGTGCTTGAGCAGTTTTAAGCTGATTACGGTCGGCCATTCACAAGTGGCCGGCTTGAGTGATTTAGCTTGACTGTTTGGCACGCAATCAAATTTTTGGCGCCGCTGCCGGGGAGCTATGCTGATTATCTTCCGTTTAGCAGATTAGTGATTTGGATATTCACTCTTCGTTCATACCATCCATCTGTATATGTTTATATTTTCTTATCCAAAAATACAAAAATACTCTTCTCATTCCTCTTATCCGTATGATTCTATTTCTCTTACCCCCTCGTACCGTTTGATTCTACTCTTCTTTAACCTCAAAACCGTTTAATTATATTTATTTAACCCTCTACATGTTTAATTCTCATGGCGACGATCGATTATCCTCGTTGTTTCCACTGCAAAAGCCGTATGGAAGAGGATCAGCTCGATTGTCAGAATCCGGATTGTTTATGCAAGCAATGTGGAAGGATGGGTGCAAGCAAATATTCCTATTGGTGCGAATTATCTGATAACTCTCTCGATGATTCTCCAAGTTTTTCCGACCATCCGCCACAACCCGATGAACCCGTTCAAGAACCGGAGACCATAACGGAAGTGGTGGAAATTGCTAGCTCTCAGAGCACACCACTTGTCCCACCTCCTGATTTTTCTGAGTGTTCTTCGAGACTTGATAGTCATTCGGATCACCATGTTGGTTTTGTTGATTCTTTGAATAAACTGATTCCTCTTCATAACTCTCAAATGCAATCGTTTATTCCTTGTGTCGGTTGTGGTGAGCCTCTTTTTGGTTCACCCTGTCGTTGGTGTACTTGTGTACAATGTGGTAATGATATCCATAACGGGAGTTGTTTGTTTTGTGGTTCGAGGAATTCATTTGATTATGATCCTAATCCGAACTCATGTAACGACCCCTCGAATTTTTCCAATTACCCACCACAGCCCGACTTATCTTCATATAATCAACATACCTGCTGTGAATTTTGTGGAGGTCCTCACCTAGGATTTGAGTGTCAATCCGGAAACACGTTTTTCTATAAACAGTTTTCCAGTGATGCTCAGAACTTTGGTTATGACCAAAATCCATATGATCCACCAGTCCTGACTCAACAGTTTTACTGTTGAGAGTACTGTGGAGGTCCCCACTTCAGCTCTGATTGTCAAATAGGGAATCCATTCCCTTGTAACAATCATGACTCTCACAGGTTTGATAATTTCCAACCTCCACAGCACCATACGGTTCAAACTCCACCTGAGCCGTTGTCTCAAGAAATCTCCCAAGATTTTGAAACCACAATGAAAACACTTGATGGTATGATTAGTAACTTTAAGAATCAAGTGAGTGGTGAAAAGACCATAGGAGAATTGCTGGCCGAAGAACGAGAAGAACGAGAGGCTCGCAAATCTAGGGAAGAATTATTAATCCTAGAGCAAGCAGCTCTAAGGCGTTCCCAATTTCTCAAGGCAGCTCTATATGATGATGACGAGGAGAGTTTTTATCCTTTTAAAGATAATATTTCTCAACTCCCTCAGTCAGTTGATATCCCAGCAGTTGAGATTCCATCTCAAACAACTGCTATCACACCCGAGATTCACACTCACTCTCTTATCATGGGGGACGAGCATCTTGACACTGTTCCTGAAAAGGAATCGGACGAATTCATAAAGTCTAGTGTTGAGGACCTTGTCCCAATCCCAAGAGAGTCACAGGGAATTCTTGATCATGTGTGTGATATCCCTCCTCCTCTTGTCTTCCAAAATGATCATGTTGAGATGTTCTCCGATTCTGATGATGATGATTCGTTATCTTGCGGAGACATCATTTATGTGGAAGATTCACCTTCTGAGCTTGTTAGCTTAGAAGAAGAGAATGATGAAGTTACTGACACTGAAATCAAAGATGAAGCTCTTCGAGCAACATTATTGAATGTCAGTCTTCTCATTTCTAAAATCGAGGCTTTCAAAGAGAAACCTATTTCATCTCCTATCCCCATTAAGGATAGTGACATTCTTTCCGATGATTCTATTCCGGAAATGAAAGCCTTCTGTTTTGATAATATGGGAGAGAAGATTAGTGGCAGTACCACTTTTCATTCTCATCATTCTCTCCCCGATTATGAATCATGTACATTGGAGGAGTTCACCAGTGAACCCACTCATATCAATTCTGAATATGATTCATTCACCTTCATGGAGTTCTCAGATGAACTCACTCATATCATATCTCCGCCGGAGTATGATAATTTCTACTTTGATCTAGACACTCCCGGGATATGTCTAGACCAATTGAGCTTAAATGATGAGATTCATGATATTATGAATTCTCCTTCTGATGATGATGAGTTAGTCATGATGTTTATCATGATTTTCTATCTCTTCTTCACCTATCCCGTGGCTTCTCCTGTTCTTCACTCCTTCGGGAATGAAGACATTATCTTTGATCCCGGCATTTTCATTTATCATTTTTGAGCCGGTTCTGTGTATATCTCATCGGTGAGGAACTTTCACGTGCTTCAAATGTTTGTCCAAACATCTTGAATGAAAGTCCGATGGAGATTGTCTCTTCCACTTTGCTTCCCCATGAACAAATTAATTCCGGGTCGAGTCAAGCTAGCGACTCGGTAATCAAAAACAGTAGCTTAACATGGGTTTTCACCCATGTGTTCCACCCTAGTGTGGGGGAGATACCCCACATGTTATATATATCAAAAAAAAAAAAAAAAAAAAAAAAAAAAAAAAATCTCTTTCTAAATAATGGCCGTAGTATTTCCCTTTTACGTTCTTTGTTTCGGCATAACCGCCGGTACTTTGAATATTGAGGGCAATATTCATTTCTAAGTGTGGGGGGGAATTCTCACGAATTTTATCATGTAATTATACCGCCTAATTCCCCCGTTTTTGGCCAAAAATTTTTTTGGAGTAAGTGTTCTACACTTACTCAATTGGTTATCAGTCCGCCTTGTCTAATAAACAAAAGGATTGGCTAATCCAGGAGCAAACGGCTCTTGGTAAAGATATCTCAAATCCGTTGACGGCTTGCAATTTGCCCAAAATTGTATGGTATTCAGCTCACCATATCTTTAATTAGTGAAGAGTTGGCTAGCCCGCAAGTTTATGGCTTGTGGTAAAGGCAGTGGAAAACCATAATTGGTAATCGACTCACCAAAGATAATATTGATAATTTATCTAAGAGTTGGCTAGTCCAGAAGCAAACGGCTTCTGGTAAAGACAAATCAAATCCGTTGAAAGCTGGTGGTTTGCTCAAAATCACATGGTTATCAGTGTACCATGGTTCTTACTTGAACTGAAACATTTGGCTACTCCAGAAGTAATGGCTTTTGGTAAAGAGATTCAAATCCATTAAGTTTTTCTCAAAAGATTGCTAGGGACTAGCAATAGTTTAGTGTGGGGGATTGATGAGTGTGTAAATACTCATCATTTTTAGTCAAATCTGAACTGCAAAACGTTTAAAAATGCTCAGAAACGCATCAAAATACTGAAAATATCTCAAAATGGCATTTTATATGTTTCAGATGCAAAATGTTTAAAATCAGATGAAAAATGAGCAAAGTTTGCATAATTGGCAGTTTCAGTCCCCCAAGTTTCAAAAATTGTCAGAAATAGTCCCTGAGCCTTAATTTCAAAAGAAAAGTCACCAAAGGTCCTTTTTAAATCATAAGTTGTCAAATTTAGTCCTTTGGTGAAAAATATAAAAAAGTTTGAGAAAATTACAAATTGGTCCTTCAAGTTTAAAAATTGGCAAAATTGGTCCCTGGAAAATTGGAAAATGTCAACTTTGGTCCTTCTACTACTAACACTTGTCAATTTCAGTCCTTGGAGCAACTTTGAGATATTGGCAGAACAGGTCCTTCCATTTTCAGAAATTACAAATGAAGCCCTTGTATTATTAAACCTTTAAACAACCTTGGCCCTTGTCATTTCTCCAATTGAACCCTGCCTTATACCCTTGTGACCCTGTCAATTCAATTTGGACCCCCCCTCTATTATTAAATCCTCAGTCAAACTCCTTTGACTGCCTTTCTTCCCTCCCTCACGGGTATCCCACTTCACCATCATCACAAAGCCCTGCAACTCCCCTGCTAACACTCCACCATCATCCCTACTCTACCCTCCACCTCACCCCACTCCAAGATACATTTAATGCACCTTTTGTACCTAACACTCAACCCAGCTGTTAAAAATGGTTTTGGCGCCAAAAACCACTTGAATGGCCAAGATCCTTTTTATACAATCAATGGTGAGGATTAATGCTGGGAATTATTCAGAGAGGTGAGAGAAACTGCTTGGAGTATAAAAGAGAGCAAGGGGAAGCAACAAGACTTAGTAGTTAGTTTATTTTGTTTAAGTGTATGTCGACTTTTAGCTTATCATGTCTTAATCAGTTTTCATTTGTATTTTAAAACTTCTTTGTATCAAATTCAAGTGTTTTAATGTATTGCAACCTTTTTTAAGTATCAATTCTAGCTTATGTTCAGAATTCTTGTTTCAAGGTTCACTGTTGAAAAAGTAAAACTCAGGTTCTTATGTAAAAGCTTCCAACAGCTTATTGTTCCACTCAAACAAGCTTATGGAAGCTTATTATAGCTTTGTGTAAGCTTAAACTTAAATTTCATGCAACTTTGAACTTTGGTCAAAATAAGTCAAACTGGGAGCAAAAGTGATGCAGAAAGGGTAAATGGTGATTCAGGAATGGGAATGGGTTGATTTGGAAGCAATGGGTTGGTTTGAGTAGGTTAGTGGTTACTGTGGTTCTGGTTTGATTGCTAGCAAGCCATTGTGGCTAGGCACACTTGTAAGTGTTTTTCAACAATTAATGGCTTAATCTGTTTTAGTAGTCACAAATAGTTAAAGTCTGTTTTAATAGTAGTATTTAAGTTAGTTTAAATCAGTTTGATCATAATTTATGCTTGTTCAGTCCTTAGGTCAGTTTTAGTTTGCAAATCAGTATATTAAAGGGGTGTTTGGTTTATAGCTTAAACTGTACTTAAGATGTGTTCATGAGTTAAAACCTTTTGGTTCATGATTGTTTAGTCTATTTGTGTTCATTTGAGTCATTATTTTGTGCCTGCTAGTTCAAAAAGTCAAACATCAAGTAAGATCTGTCGCACTGTTAATCTGTTGTGATTTTGGAGTTGCAAATCCTTGTTTTGTGTTTAGAAGTCATTGACAAAGCTTGAATTAGTGTCATTACATCTTATTACATCAATATCAGTCATAAAATTGGATTCAAAGTTCATTTTGGTCAAAATTCACAACTGTTGTCAAAAGTCAAAAGTTAGAAAACCTGTTTTGAGGCCAACTGCAAGGATTTTTCATGAGCTCATTTTTGAGCCACATGAAGTGAAACTTGGCATTTTGAAAATTTCAGCTGGTGTACTTTCTTATCACCATTTTTGTAAAATTTTACCAATTTTTTATAAGCTCTAAACAGGCTTGTCTTTTAGGTACCAATTGCCCTGCTCCAGATAATCAGCTTATGCTGAGTTTTCTCATTTTGTGCAGGTTATGCACAGAGCTCATAAGAGCTGGTCAAAGCCTGGTTTTTGGTTTATAAGGTCTCAACCAGGTCTAGGACAAGTTACAATTTGTAGTTTTCATTTTCAGCTTATCTAGTAGCTTGTGCATAAGCCCAAAGTAGCTACCCAAATCTGTTTTAGCTTAGAAACTCAAAAACATCAAATCTGTGCTATCTTGCAATTCAGTAGCTATGGCTTGTTGTTTTTAGTTGCATTTGAGTTATTGTAGCATAGTTTGGCTTCTGTAATCAGTGGGTGGCTTGTTTTGTTCATTTGGCTTATTCAAGTGCTTATTGATAAGCCCTTGGCTTAGCAGTTTCAAATTCCTCCACATAAGTACCTGTTTTTCCAATTTTCCTAGCTTCCTAATATTATTTTAGAGTTTTCCTGAAATTTTCATATTTTTCCAAGCTTGTTTGATATTTTTCTGCATTTAAATCATTTTTTAGCACTTTTTAATTAGCATTAAATACAAAAAATTCAGAAAAGTTTCAAAAAAATAATTTTCATTTTTCTTAAGTTTAGATAAATATAAAAAGCAAAAAAAGTATTTTTCTAGATTTTTCTTAGTTAAATTTGTATTTTTAAGTAATTTAATTAGTTTTAAATAGTTTAAAATTCCTAAAAAATAGAAAAATAATCAGAAAAATACAAAAATAGTTTTCAAAATTCTATTTTGATATTTTAGATTTTTCTAAGTCTTAATTTTATTTTTCTAGCTTTATTTCACATTTTCTTGTATTTTAGGTAATTACTTAATAGTTAAAAATAGTTTTTAATTAATAGTAATTAGATAATTAGTTATAAAAATAATTTTCTTTTTCTAAATATTTTCTTTTATCATTAGGATTGTAAAAATATCATTTTCATATTTTTAGGGTTAATATTGTGTAAGTTTCACATTTTTATTTGTACGTCGCGTAGTTTTTAATTTCAGTTTTATAAAAACATAAAAAACAAAAACATTATTTTAAATATAGTGATAGCGTTTATTTAATATTTTTTATCTTTTTAACTTTATTTAATTTGCATTTAAGCCTCTTTAGTTTATGAACTTTTTCTGTAGTTATAATAAATCACAAATCCCTTTTCCGTTCAAATTTCTCGATCACTTTACGTTTGATAATCCATTGCATAGCTCGCTGGGACATAACGACCCGGGGAAACCCTATACTCCTCAGATCTTCATTGCATTCGTGCTTGAGCAGTTTTAAGCTGATTACGGTCGGCCATTCACAAGTGGCCGGCTTGAGTGATTTAGCTTGACTGTTTGGCACGCAATCATTACCCATGCATGACACGTTTGATATTTATTTTTATATATTAGTTGCCATGATATACTTTAGAAAATATAAAAATATTAATCATTCTTGCTAAAATATGTGACGTATAAAACAAGAGTGTACAAGAGTATGGATAAAATAGTGTAAGATTATAATTTATCTTGTTTTATATAAGTAGTTTAGCGATTACATGGTATAGTTTGATCCTGGTAATTATTGATATTAAGCCCTTAAGTCACAAAACTTAAAACCGGGCAACATAAAAATATAATACTTATAAAATGTGTAAACTTATCAATATACTTCATACTAGTTTTGATATGAAGATGCCAACGTAAAAACGTAAAGTTGTAAAGTTAGGGTGACACTAACTATTTTAAAATAGTTTGAGCATATCATTGAAATTTATTTGACGTTAAATAAAATTGTAGGTCGATGGTACGTTCATAACATGACGGTGCCTAAAGGAAGTGAACAAAATAGAATATATCGAAGTCGTAAAAATTATAAAAATACATTTCTTACAAGAATTGAGTGAAATAATAATTATCGAGTAGTATTTATGAAAACCGTCGTAAATATATATATAACACAATTTATATACAAAATAAATTTAAAACATCGGGTAAACTAATAATATAATTTTTATGGTTTTAAAATAAGTATAAAAATATATCAGAATAATTTTTGGAAGTGTCGGATCAATATTCAAAATAAATGATTAAGCGATAGGGTTTATTTAATAGGAAATATTCGTTTAATGAAATATGCAAACCCATGCATGAACTGATATGATGATGACGTTACTAATGATATGTAGACTAAATCTAGTCTATATGAAATGTCCTCAATGATTTTTCATGAATTCGCAGCTAACCCCTTACGGTTACGCGAATTTGATACTCGTAAATCTAGTTTACGAAAAATGATGAATAGTGAATCATGAATAGTGATTTTTCTCCGGGAATGAATAGTATTTCGTGAATAGTAAAATTTTGAAATACGTTCTCAGATATCAGATTGACTAAAAAAAACGATGAATAGTAACCGATGAATAGTAAATTTGAGAAATGACCTGAAATTACGAGTTGTCACATTCGCCCACCCAAAAAAGAATTCAGTCCCTGAATTCAGTTCGTGTTGGTCTCTCAAATTTAGGGTTTGATGAGTGCTTATTCACTCATCATTTTTACCCATCCAAGACCACAAAAACGTCTAAAAACACGGAAATATAACCAATTATGCTACAGATATCCTTGGAGTGTGTTTTTATGTGTTTCAGGTACAAAGGATCGAAAACAGGGAAAAAACGGACCGAAATGAGCTTGGAATGGAAAATGTCCTTTACGGACGGAGCTGGGAGCGGATTTTCTACAATTTCAGAGTCCGAGACGCGTTTTTGGAGTGAGAGTGGAAAAACAAACCCGAAACCGAACCCTAAACCCATAATTATCTTTCTACCCTTTACCCGAACCCAAATTACCAATTCACCCATTTTTCATTAAAAACCATTATTTTTATTAAAAACATTATTTTATTTATTTTTTTTTTTTATTTTTTTTTAAAACCCATTTTTATTTACAACTATTTTTTTTTAGTTAAAAACCATTTTATTTAAAACCATTTTATAAAAATTTAAAATACCTTTAAAACCTAAATACTACTTTTTACTTAAACCCTTTTATATTTTTTACTAAACCATATCAAAAATAAACCCTTTGAACCACCCTTTCACTTAACCTTCCACCAACAAACCTGTTTTACCCATACTCCTTGTTTGACCCAAAGACAGTCAAAACCCAGAAAGAGATTTACCCTCCTTGGCGCCAAAATTATTCCCTGTCCCTCTCATCCTCACAAGCAAACAAACCTTAGTCACATGCTTCCCCATGAACTTCTCCAACCCCACATCCCACATGGCTCTCATTGCCATGTTGGCAATCCTAAATGGCCTCATTGGTGCTGAGATAAAGACACAAGATGTATGGTTGTGATGTCCCAGCTTGGTGCCCAAGCTAAATCCAACGGCTGTGGTGGTTCCTATGTGGCAAAAGCTCACTTTGGCTCATCTCTCTCACAAAAGAAACACAACAATGACAGCAGCAAGAGGACATAAATATGAGGACCCAAGTTTAGGCTTAGTATATAAATAGGAGATAGGTAATCTTGGAAAACTTGTCTAGAATTCAATGTCTAGTACCACTTTTACTTTCATTGTAATTTAATTTTAATGTACTTTTTAATTTTCCAGTTAATGCAAATTCAGTTTATGTTTTTTTTAAATTCCAGTTTTAAAGTTTATGCAAATTTAACTTTTGGTTCAAGTTTTGAAATCTGTCATTGGTGTACTTTATCGTTTTAATCTCATTTTGAGTTTCCATTGGTAGTGAAAATCAGTTTTTGAGGTCCCAAACAAAGTTTTTTTTAAGTTCAGCTTCTAGTTTCTGCCCTTAGGGAGTGTTTGCAACAGTTAGGATTTTGGGTCAAACATCAGTTTTGACCCATGTTGGGTCTCAAAACAGTTTTCTTGAGCTTTAACTTAGTATGGTTCATGTTAATGTAGTGATTAAATGAAGCTTTTAGTTCAAATGAGCCTTTTAGAAGTAGAATGTAATCAAAACATTTTTTTTGGTTTTCTGTCCCCACTTCCACTCTTTAATCTCATTTTTTTTGCTAGTTAAGATCATTAGTAGGGTATGATTTTTATAGCATTAGTAGTTTGTAGTGTGGTTTCATTATGTGTTAGCTTATACTTAGCTTTTGAGCTTATTTGATTGCCTTTTAATGCCCTCAAAGTCACCCCCCATTGTCTCTTTTATGCTCTGTCACACAACAGCAGACTTGTTATAGTCTGCTTATTTGCTTTTGTTAATCTTTAGTGCTTATTTGCTTATTGGTGACTATTTAGGATTAGTTTAGGAGTAGTTTAGATTTACTTAGTGGTATCGTTTTTTTTAGTCAAGTAATCTAGCTGATTAGGTGATTGTTTAAGTTATAAGGTCCTGTTTGGTTTAGTAGATGTTTAATAATCAGTTGAGCTTTTCTTGTTGTTTCATTAGAAGATTCTGCTTATTTTCCATTTTTATCACAGCTTCTTAGGATCCCCATTAGTATTTCTATGTAGATTCACTTGTACTTGATTAGATGTTAGCTTATTGGAAGCTTTTTGATAGCTTATGTGTCCCTTAGTAGCCAAAACCAAACAGCCCCTTAAATTCTTTTCTGGGATGAATAAGCTGTCATACAGCTTATTTTAGCACTTTTCTAGTTTAGTTTTAGTTAATATTGCTTATTTTATTCCTTTGTTAAGTTTGTCAAAAGAATCTAAACAAAAAAAAATAAAAAAATAAGTGACAAACAAAGACAGGTGCTGGATTCGAACCAGTAACCTGCTGTCCCCTGCCTCACGCACCAACCTGCACACCATTTCCATCTGCACTAGTGCCTTTTATTGTTATCTACTTCCCTTCTTTTTTTTATTTAACCCGTTTTTGAACTTTTAGCCCATTTTGCTTATTTAATTTTTAACAGCTTATTCATATAAGCTGTTGACCTCAGCCTATTTTTCCTTAGCCTATCATAGTTTCTGGTATTTTTACAAAAAGTTTCAGAATTTTCCAAAAAATTTTAGTATTTTTTATTAATTAATTAGTTTAAATTCGTTTTTAATTCGTAATAAATAAAATAAAAGTCGAAAAAATACCCGGCTTTTTCCTAAAATCATTTTTTGTCATTTAGAATGTAAGAAAATTAATTTTAAGTTTGTAGGGTTAATATTTTTACATTTTCACTTTTTAAAGCGCGTGCGAGACCCGCACGTGCCCGATTTTTGGTTAATTACGTTTTTAATTAGCTTTAAGTTTCCCGTAGTTTTCCCTTAGTATTTTAGATTAATTTTAGGACTCCCTTAGATTTCCTTTGTGTAGTTTTATTTCTTTCCTTTAAATTCCCGTCATTTAGTTTAAAATTCCAAAATTTAAAAATTCTTTACAATTCAAGCATTTTAATACCAAACTCAAACGTGACCGTCAATTCACTCCTCGTTGGGAAACGACCCGGGTAATCACTTGTCCGGTATCACTTATCGAGTATTCGCGAGTTTTGCGTGTCGATCTTTTTCTTAAAACGGTTGATTTGCGATTCTCTCGCGTATCACGTATATTTGGTATATTTTTACTACATCAATTTTTGGCGCCGCTGCCGGGGAGGTTGTGTTGCGACAATTTCGTTACGGTTTGACGATTAGTGACTTGAAGATCCTTCCTCCTGAAGTTATTCGCTTTTCAAAAACTCTAAAACACAAAAATATTTTTCTTTTCTTTTTGTATATATATAAAAGTTAAAAAACCCAAAAATATTTTTCTTTTCAAAATTTATTTTCCCTTTTATATTTTCTATTTATCAAAACCCCAAAAATATTCTTCTCATTCCTCTTATCCGTATAATTCTATTTCTCTTACCCTCTTTTGCCGTTTAATTCTATTCTTAGTTATCCTCTCATTTGTTTAATTCTCTTCTTAACCCTCTATAAGTTTAATTCTCATGGCGACGATCGATTATCGTCGTTGTTTTCACTATAAAGGCCGTATGGAAGAGGATCAACTTTACTTTCTCAATCACGATTGTATATGTGAGCGGTGTGGAAGAGCTGGCGCAAGGAAATATTGCTATTGGTGCGAATTATCCGATAAAAACTCTCTTGATAATTCTCCAAGTTTTTCTGACCACCCACCTCAACCCGAAATACGTTCTAAGGTTGACGAACCCGTTCTAACGTCGGAGTTTCCCCAAGCACCCACCGAGGGTTACGGGGATGATCTTTTTAAACTCCGTGCTTTTAATCACAAAATTGAAAAACTTCAAGCCATGGAGAAAAGGTCGAGAATTAGAGTTGATCATGTTGAACCCTCGATTCCTACTTCCTCTCCGGTGAGGGAAATGGAACCGGAGACCATCACGGAAGTGGTGGAAATTTCTAGCTCTAAGAGCACACCACTTGTCCCACCTCCGGAATCTTCCAGACGTTTCTCAAACGAGGATGATTTCCTTAGGGCCGGAATGAACATGATTGAAAACTACTTTAATGAACTTCGTCAAGGTTTAAATTCGGCAATTACCAAATGTGAATCCTCGTTTCCTACTCCCGAACCCGAGATGCCTTCGTTCGATCAAGATTATTGCTACGGTTGTGGAGACGTGTTACCAAAAGGATTTCGTTGATATAAATGTATGTGTGAGTGGTGTGGAAACTATCTCACCGATGGATTTTGTTCGATTTGTGCCGAGAATTCATTCGCCTATGATTCTAATCCAAATTCCTTTAATTATCCACAAAACGATTTCAACTACCCTCCACATAATTCATATGAACCACAACCGTACTATCAAGATTTCAATGATCCTTCATTTCATAATTTCTCTCCTAAAATTCCTTATTGTGCAAATTGTGGGGGTCCTCATTATGATTACCAATGTCAATCATGGAATCAAAATTACTATGGACCTGATCCTTGTTATAACACTCCTTGTTTTGATAATTTCTGACCCCCACAAATTCCCGTCATTGAACCATTTCCCGTCATAGATCAACATCCTCGTGAGAAAAGTATACTAGAAGAACTTGCCGAAGACCAAACGTCTCGCAACGAAAAATCTATGCTAGAATTACTTGAAGAAGAGGAACGAGCCGCTAAGATTCAAAAATGTCTTGAAGAAATACGAATCGAAGAACGAGCACTTGCAAGACGTGCCCGATGGCTCGCGACTTACATTGACGATGAAGATGATGAGGATTCTATTCAAATGAAGGAATATTATGAAAGTTTGTCAGCCGAAACCACACCCGAAGAGCCCGTTAACTCTCTAAGTATGGGGGACGAGCATCTTAGCACTATTCCAGAAACGGAATCGTCTTGTGTTGAGAACCTTGTCCCAACCCCAAGTGAGTGCGAGGGCGTCTCCGATATGATGTGTGATGAGCCGGTTGATGATGATTCTTCTCCTCCCACCCCTAATGATTCTGTCGAGATGATCTCCGAGTCTGAAAATGACTATACTTCGTTTGACGATTCCTTATCGTGTGGAGACATCGAGTATGTTGAGGAAGATCCTTCTGAGCTCGTCAGCTTAGAAGAAGTGAGAGATTTTGAACCTAAAGAACGAGAAATTGACACTGATTTTGATTCGGACGATGAAGATATTCTTGTTGTGTCCGAGGAAGCTTTCACTATGGCATTCACTAATCCTCTGTTTGACTTAGATTCTGAATTTACCCTAGTTTCAGATAACCCAATCTTTGAAATTCAGAATGAGGATAGTGACTTTTACATGGAAAACCCCGTTACATCTCCCTCTTTACCCGAGATCGAGGATCTTTCTTCTGAAGAAAAGAGTAGTGGCAATCCCACTTCAACTATTAACCTTCTTCATGAGGAGTTCGCCGGTGAACTCGCTCACATCGATCCTCTTCCTCCGGGAATTGAGGATGAGCTTTTTGAGCAAAATGCTCCGCATCCTCTTCTATCCATGAGTGACTCATCCACCCATGAGGATTTTACTGTGGTTGACACTAGTGTTTCATTCCTCTCCGAGGACAAAGTGTTCAAACCCGGTATCTTACCTTTCAAGGGAGTTCACTCTCGGACATTTCTTAAGTCCAACACAGATGTTGTGACTTCTAGAGTGGTTGATAAGATTGTTGAACATTCGCTTAATGTTCCTCAATCTAATATTTTGCCCACCCGACCCACCCGTTGCCAACCCATTGACACTCTTCTTTCTTATCCAATTTCTTCTCCATATCTTATCTCCTACGGGAGTGAAGATACCATCTTTGACCCCGGCATTTCTCATTCTTTTGAGCCAGTAATATCTCATCGGAGTGGAACTTTCAGCACATTCAATGTTTATCCAAACCATTTGAATGAAAATCCGATGGAGATTTTCTCTTCCACTTGCTTCCCCATGGACCAATGAATTCGGGGTCGAGTCAAGCTAGCGACTCGGTTAACAAAAACAGTAGCATTTCATGGGTATCCACCCATGTTTCTGACTTCTTTCTATTTTCTGACACTAAGTGTGGGGGGAATACCCCCACTGTTGTTTGCTTGTTGTGTGTTTGCTCTATGTTTTCAGGATTCCCGTAGATCGTGATGATTGATGCGCCTGTTTTCAATCCAGCCGCCCAATATCCGATCTTTTTACTAACGATTATCTAGGGATATCTTTATTAATCCTTTTTGTGAAAAAAGATTTCGCTTCCACACTTGGCTAGTAGTATTACCTTTTTCCGTTCTATAGTTTCAGCTACGGCCGGTACTTTGAATATTGAGGGCAATATTCAATTCTAAGTGTGGGGGGGAATTCTAGCGAATTTTGATCACATGTGTACCTTCTAGTACCCTAGCACCCCCGTTTTGACCAAAAATTTTAAAATTTTATCGCTTTAAGTCAAGTATTTACATTTACTAGAAGTGCTTTGCACAAAAATAAAGCGTTAATGCTTCGGTGTTAATGATAGTTTAGTCTTGATTCGGCTAGAACAAGGGGAATCCCGACTCTGCTAGAGTGTTGATCTAGCTGCTCTCTTAACATTTAGGCTAAGGTTTTACGCGTTGTGCAAATGAAAATGCTAAGCGTGGAGTAGTTGGTTCTCTTTAGAGCTTATATACGTAATCTATGGCTTTTTCTCCCAGAAGATAACTAATCAGATTAAAATACGTGCTCGTTATCAAACTTTTGAACATTCAAATTGTCTTGTTACAATAAAAAGTTTTTAAGCAAAATTGATTTAGAGTCCGAGTTCAACTTTTTATTTAAATTTCCGAGAAAGCATACTTTCTTAAAATCTGAATAATGTTGCAAAATGAAAGTATCGTAAAAGTGCTTGAATGATGCAAAAGTTGCAAGTTTAAAGTTAAAGTCAAAAGTGAAAAAAAAAAAAAAAAAAAAAAAAAAAAAGATGATGAAAAAGTTGAAAAATGAAAAAATGAAAAAATATGAGTTGCGTGAATAAAAGCATTATGTTGCTTATGAATAAATGTGCGAAACTTGCTTTTTCTTAAATTTAAATCGGAAGTTGAACTCGTATTCGTCAAAGTTGTCTAAAAGTTTGACGGTAATTTGGAAATCCTTGATTTCAAAGATCCCGAAAGCTCCGATACTATTCTCGAGGGTGAAAACCTAGCCTCCTTAAAAGGACAAGCTGAGAAGAAAGTCGCCACATGGAGTGATCTCACCTTTGAATCTTTGAATTTTTAAATTATCGTCTGTTGTAATCCATTTAGGTTTAGTTTTAACTTAACGGTAGCTTCGTAAATCTTTGGAATCGAATTCCCGCTGATTCCGGTACTATTCTCTGTGAGGTGTCAAAAGCCCGGTCACTTAAAACTTATGTTTTGGGATGTGCCGAGAAGAAAGCCGCAACATGGAAAAGGCCCTTTCGATCCTTAGACTTTCATCGTTTCCGGTGAGTTAGTACTTTAGTTAAGTGGATAACAACCATAACAAATGTCGATTTCAATGGTCAAACTTTTGAAAATGAGCACACTCACTTAAATTGTATAAATTGCAGGAGAAAAAAGTTAAGTCTCGACTTACATAGATTATTTGTATAAGTAGTGTTAGCATTTTACAAGAACGTTTGCACAATAAGTTTAAGCTTGGTTTGAGGGTATCAAAAAGAGGATGATGATTACAATTCCCCGGAGACACCCATTTTGTGTGAATCCCGTTCCATGATGCCATGTTTTGAAAATCAAGCATGTTATTTATTTACGTTCAAGTTTTAAATTTCTCGTGTTGAATAAAAAAGTCGAAACGGGGTATTCTTGGTATTTTTGATCCTTTCATTACTTCATATGATCGGATTGCTAGGGACTAGCAATTGATAGTGTGGGGGATTTGATGAGTGCTTATTCACTCATCATTTTTACCCATCCAAGACCACAAAAACGTCTAAAAACACGGAAATATAACCAATTATGCTACAGATATCCTTGGAGTGTGTTTTTATGTGTTTCAGGTACAAAGGATCGAAAACAGGGAAAAAACGGACCGAAATGAGCTTGGAATGGAAAATGTCCTTTACGGACGGAGCTGGGAGCGGATTTTCTACAATTTCAGAGTCCGAGACGCGTTTTTGGAGTGAGAGTGGAAAAACAAACCCGAAACCGAACCCTAAACCCATAATTATCTTTCTACCCTTTACCCGAACCCAAATTACCAATTCACCCATTTTTCATTAAAAACCATTATTTTTATTAAAAACATTATTTTATTTTATTTTATTTTATTTTTTTATTTATTTTTTAAAACCCATTTTTATTTACAACTATTTTTTTTTTAGTTAAAAACCATTTTATTTAAAACCATTTTATAAAAATTTAAAATACCTTTAAAACCTAAATACTACTTTTTACTTAAACCCTTTTATATTTTTTACTAAACCATATCAAAAATAAACCCTTTGAACCACCCTTTCACTTAACCTTCCACCAACAAACCTGTTTTACCCATACTCCTTGTTTGACCCAAAGACAGTCAAAACCCAGAAAGAGATTTACCCTCCTTGGCGCCAAAATTATTCCCTGTCCCTCTCATCCTCACAAGCAAACAAACCTTAGTCACATGCTTCCCCATGAACTTCTCCAACCCCACATCCCACATGGCTCTCATTGCCATGTTGGCAATCCTAAATGGCCTCATTGGTGCTGAGATAAAGACACAAGATGTATGGTTGTGATGTCCCAGCTTGGTGCCCAAGCTAAATCCAACGGCTGTGGTGGTTCCTATGTGGCAAAAGCTCACTTTGGCTCATCTCTCTCACAAAAGAAACACAACAATGACAGCAGCAAGAGGACAGAAATATGAGGACCCAAGTTTAGGCTTAGTATATAAATAGGAGATAGGTAATCTTGGAAAACTTGTCTAGAATTCAATGTCTAGTACCACTTTTACTTTCATTGTAATTTAATTTTAATGTACTTTTTAATTTTCCAGTTAATGCAAATTCAGTTTATGTTTTTTTTAAATTCCAGTTTTAAAGTTTATGCAAATTTAACTTTTGGTTCAAGTTTTGAAATCTGTCATTGGTGTACTTTATCGTTTTAATCTCATTTTAAATTTCCATTGGTAGTGAAAATCAGTTTTTGAGGTCCCAAACAAAGTTTTTTTTTTAAGTTCAGCTTCTAGTTTCTGCCCTTAGGGAGTGTTTGCAACAGTTAGGATTTTGGGTCAAACATCAGTTTTGACCCATGTTGGGTCTCAAAACAGTTTTCTTGAGTTTTAACTTAGTATGGTTCATGTTAATGTAGTGATTAAATGAAGCTTTTAGTTCAAATGAGCCTTTTAGAAGTAGAATGTAATCAAAACATTTTTTTTTGGTTTTCTGTCCCCACTTCCACTCTTTAATCTCATTTTTTTTTGCTAGTTAAGATCATTAGTAGGGTATGATTTTTATAGCATTAGTAGTTTGTAGTGTGGTTTCATTATGTGTTAGCTTATACTTAGCTTTTGAGCTTATTTGATTGCCTTTTAATGCCCTCAAAGTCACCCCCCATTGTCTCTTTTATGCTCTGTCACACAACAGCAGACTTGTTATAGTCTGCTTATTTGCTTTTGTTAATCTTTAGTGCTTATTTGCTTATTGGTGACTATTTAGGATTAGTTTAGGAGTAGTTTAGATTTACTTTGTGGTATCGTTTTTTTTTAGTCAAGTAATCTAGCTGATTAGGTGATTGTTTAAGTTATAAGGTCCTGTTTGGTTTAGTAGATGTTTAATAATCAGTTGAGCTTTTCTTGTTGTTTCATTAGAAGATTCTGCTTATTTTCCATTTTTATCACAGCTTCTTAGGATCCCCATTAGTATTTCTAGGTAGATTCACTTGTACTTGATTAGATGTTAGCTTATTGGAAGCTTTTTGATAGCTTATGTGTCCCTTAGTAGCCAAAACCAAACAGCCCCTTAAATTCTTTTCTGGGATGAATAAGCTGTCATACAGCTTATTTTAGCACTTTTCTAGTTTAGTTTTAGTTAATATTGCTTATTTTATTCCTTTGTTAAGTTTGTCAAAAGAATCTAAACAAAAAAAATAAAAATAAAAAAATAAGTGACAAACAAAGACAGGTGCTGGATTCGAACCAGTAACCTGCTGTCCCCTGCCTCACGCACCAACCTGCACACCATTTCCATCTGCACTAGTGCCTTTTATTGTTATCTACTTCCCTTCTTTTTTTTATTTAACCCGTTTTTGAACTTTTAGCCCATTTTGCTTATTTAATTTTTAACAGCTTATTCATATAAGCTGTTGACCTCAGCCTATTTTTCCTTAGCCTATCATAGTTTCTGGTATTTTTACAAAAAGTTTCAGAATTTTCCAAAAAATTTTAGTATTTTTTATTAATTAATTAGTTTAAATTCGTTTTTAATTCGTAATAAATAAAATAAAAGTCGAAAAAATACCCGGCTTTTTCCTAAAATCATTTTTTGTCATTTAGAATGTAAGAAAATTAATTTTAAGTTTGTAGGGTTAATATTTTTACATTTTCACTTTTTAAAGCGCGTGCGAGACCCGCACGTGCCCGATTTTAGGTTAATTACGTTTTCAATTAGCTTTAAGTTTCCCGTAGTTTTCCCTTAGTATTTTAGATTAATTTTAGGACTCCCTTAGATTTCCTTTGTGTAGTTTTATTTCTTTCCTTTAAATTCCCGTCATTTAGTTTAAAATTCCAAAATTTAAAAATTCTTTACAATTCAAGCATTTTAATACCAAACTCATACGTGACCGTCAATTCACTCCTCGTTGGGAAACGACCCGGGTAGTCACTTGCCCGGTATCACTTATCGAGTATTCGCGAGTTTTGCGTGTCGATCTTTTTCTTAAAACGGTTGATTTGCGATTCTCTCGCGTATCACGTATATTTGGTATATTTTTACTACATCAGGGTTTGTGATGAATAACGAGGAGAGAAGACATGAAGAAGTGTTGTTACGGCTATCTAGGATTAAAAGTGTATAAAACATCGCGATAGGTAAAATATTGGAAGAATCTCCCATGAGTATCACTTTGACTTTTAGGAATATGTGAAAATTTTTTATGCACTAAGATTTATAAATAACTGCTCCCAACATAACATGATCCCTCCATAATTAGACATAGGTAGCTAGGCTATGTATAATTAAGGAACGATAATGCGATGTTCGGTTTAGTTGTTATAACTCTCAATGTTTAAGCATATTTGAGCTTTTTGCCGTTTAAAAGAGATGAGAAGGTGATGAGTTTGAGGTTATTTTTCAAAATGATTTATGGTTTCTAGACGATTGGTTATGAGGTGTCATAAGTGCTTCAAATGTATGACAGTTTAGTGAATTAATGTGTAAATAGCATGTAACACGACATGTTGGTGGTGAAACAGAGGAGTGAGAGCGACTTCACCCTCCTTAAAGGCTTCGTCTCGGCATCTAATGTTATCGGTGATGTGTTTAGTGCTGAGTCAACTGATGTTAATGTCACACCCCCAAATTGTCTGTTTTGCAGCGGATTGGAATTCCTGGGGGATTGACTGTCATAGCATCATCATCACAGTTATATTGAACGACCTAAAGTGTCGTTTAAAAACACATCGTTTGACATTTATATAAAACATCCAAAGTTACAAGATAGGTCCCAAAAGTTGATAAAGTTTGCGGAAAATATAAGTATATTACAAGTCCAAACGATGTTTTGAAAGAAAATGCCATAATATACAATGATATAAGTCGACGCCGCGACTTTAAAAGGGTTCCTTATCGTGCCATGATGCGTATGTCTAGTTACCTGAAAATACATTGCTAAAACGGTCAACAATAATGTTGGTGAGAAATCATAGGTTTATGAAAATGAATTATACGACTACAAAAGTATAGATAATGTATGACAATGTTGCCACAAAAAAAATGTTACAATTGCTATAAGTCCATGACACCGAAACTAGACTGACCATGATGTTCGCCCCAACAGAGTGTTTGCCAAACAACTCAAATAATGTTATTAAATGATATGCATCCGTATGACTAGTTGGGATCCACCAACCCGGATGGAGGAGTCACCCTCGATAGATCTATCCACTCACCCTCGCTTCTATGAAATTAACGGCTCATGTTATATAATGGGGACATTCAATTGGATGAGGTAACTTAAGCAATGTAATGAATTTGATATACTTGGTATCGTAATAAAATGATGTGCAATGTATTCTCCCCCGTAAGTTTGAAAACAAGTATAAACATGTACAACGGGGCTATGAAAACTCACTTGATGAATTGAAGTGATGACAAAAGTGAGTACACCGAAATGTAGCGTGATCTCGAAACTGACCTATTATGAATGATATGATATGTAATAAGTCATGATGTAATGTTATGCATGCGATTCGGATGATATTTATACCACTTATGAATTTTTGAAAACAATACATCTCGTCTACTTCACATGTAATAAGTCATGATGTAATGATCTTTTAACGTTTTGACCATTTTCAAATTACTTCACATGTATTTGCGTTGAAATGATATCCGACGATAATCATTTAGTGATTTATTGTGAAAATATTACTTTTCGTCGTAAAATAATGTTATTGAAATTTTCCATGAAAATGACAAAAACGGCTTCTAAAATCTAGTCGTAAAATGGTGCACGTCGAGCGTTAGGAAACGAACTCAACGCTTTTGGGAAGCTCGTATGATAATCTCAAAGTTTTAGTACATAAGTTTTCGTCCTAGAGGTCTCGAACATAAAGATAATAGAGGTTAAATATGGTACTTTTAGTCCAAAATATAGTTTAAGGATGGTTTTTCGGCAAAGTTTGAGCGAACGTAATTAATTCATTACAACTCCGCTAATCAAACAATTGGACATTTTGGAAAGTATACTTGGCGATTTCACTTTTACTAGAAGACTTTACTTCATAAAAAGTTCTAATTCAATGTTAAAAACAACCTTTTACTTGGTACTAGTTTTTGCCGCAAAACTTGTTTATTAGAAATCAAGTTATAGTTTTTCTTATATAATAATAGTTACGGCAACTTTTGTAAACATGTGTAATTTAGTCGTTACTAATCCGTTTTCTACGTTTTAAAGATCCTTAACTTCGTATCGAAGTATACTAACATATTTTTAACAAATCAACATAATTTACAACGTCCAAGCTTCATTTTTGACTCGTACAAAACAAATATTGTTTGCTGAAATTTTCAGGATTTTGTATTTTTCGTCGCCAAATTGAAAAATTCATAACTTCTTCGTTATAGCTCCGTTTTAATCCGTTCAAGCGGCCACGGTTTCGTTTTAAAGTATATTTTCTAAATATCTAGGCCAAATATTTTTGTTCACTGTCGGATTTTCCAGAATTAAATTTTAAGGACAGACCCTTTTCAAAACGTGTCGAAATGAGTTTTTCTCGCGCCAAACCTATTCTAACCCATTCAAAACAACTCCGAAGCTATTCTAATCCTACCATACACCTTCTTAGGGTGTCATGGGTTCCTAGACATCACCAAAACTAAAATATAACAAGGAGTAATTATAGGATGGATTATATATATTTAGCACATAAAAACCTTAAAAACCTTTAAAAATGGTATAAACATCATGAGACTTGCATGTTTCTCAAATAAAATGATATGACCATAAAAATGAATATGAAATAAAAATATGAATATGAATGCTTACTAGTGATATGATGAGGTTTATGGACACAATGGTTTTTCCTAATCACTTGAGGTTTGTATTACAAAACCTTAGCAACAAATGATACTAGTGTGTAATTATATTTGTCTTGAAAACTTGGAGTGATTCTTTATCTTGGTCCCTTGGCTGCCGAAATTGTAGAGAGAAAGAGAAGACAATTTTTGGTCTTTGGTTTGCAAATGAATTAAGTGAAGTGAAGTTGTGATAAGTTAAAGTAATATACATGTATATTATAGATATTATGCAAATATCTTGGTGATTCACCCCTTGTGTCGACAAGGGGTGTGAATCATCTTTTGTTTATGTTTTTTTTTTTTTTTAATTGTATAAGTGTAAGAAACTTGTAAGATTTTTGTAAATTTAAATGAGTTAAGTGGTAAGTTGTAGCATTTGTAAATATTTAGGGTAGCGTTGAATAAAAATAAATTTTCACGGGTCAAGATAAAATATTTTTAGGTCATAAAAATTATAAAAATACATTCCTTGCAAAATTTGAGTGATATAATAATAATCGTGTCGAATTTAAGAAAAACGTCGTAACTATATAAATACAACAATTTAGTTACAAAATAAATTTAAAACATTGGGTAAACTCATAATATTATTTTATAAACTTAATATGAATATAAAAATATATTGGAATAATTTTTGGAAGTAATGGATCAATTGTCAAAATAATTAATTACGCGATAACGTTTATTTAATATGAAAATTATACGTTTAATGTAAAATGCAAAACCATGCATGAACTAATATGATGATAATGATGATAATGAAATGTAGACTAAACTTAGTCTATATGAAATGACCTCGATGATATGATCATGAATTCACAGCTAAACTATTACGGTTACGTGAATTTGATGCTCGTAAACCTAGTTCACGATAAATGATAAATAATGAAAGATGAGTAATGTTTTGAGAATGACCTGAAAATACGAATTGTCACATTCGCCCAACCAAAAAGGAATTGAGTCCCTGAATTCAGTCCTTGTTGGGTCCTACGGTGTTGTTGGTGAAAAGATGAGGATATTTGAGGCGAATCTGGTCTTCCCGTTCCCAAGTAAACTCAGGACCTCTTCGAGAATTCCAGCGAACCTTCACAATAGGAATACGACTTTGTTTCAACTGCTTGACCTCGCGGTCCATAATTTCTACCGGTTCCTCCACGAAATTTAGTTTATCGTCGAGTTGAATTTCTTCCAATGGAATAATGAGTGATTCGTCCGAAAGACATTTCTTCAGGTTTGAAACATGAAACGTGTTGTGTACGTGACTAAGTTCTGATGGAAGATCAAGTCGATAAGCTACAGGACCAACTTTGCTCAAAATTTTGAATGGTCCAATGTACCTCGGGTTCAATTTCCCGCGTTTTCCAAATCGTACTACGCCTTTCCAAGGCGATACTTTCAACATCACTTTGTCGCCAATTTGAAATTCCAATGGTTTACGCCTAACATCTGCGTAACTTTTCTGTCGGCTTCTGGCAGTTCTGAGTCTATCTCGAATTTGAACTATCTTTTCTGTTGTTTCCCGTACAATTTCTGGACCAGTGAGTTGTGCGTCTCCAACCTCGGCCCAACAAACAGGTGATCGACACTTTCGACCATAAAGTGCTTCGAATGGTGCCGCCTTTATACTGGTGTGATAACTATTATTGTACGAGAATTCGATCAATGGCAAATGGTTAGCCCAACCATTTCCAAAATCAATCACACATGCTCTCAGCATATCTTCTAATGTTTGAATTGTCCTTTCACTTTGGCCATCGGTTTGTGGATGATATGCTGTGCTCATGTCTAATTTTGTTCCAAATGAATCTTGTAATGATTTCCAGAAGTTTGAAGTGAATCGACTATCTCTGTCGGAAATGATAGAAATTGGTGCTCCATGCCTCGAAACTATTTCCTTGACATAAAGTCTAGTAAGTTGTTTCATGGAATATGTCTCTCTAATTGGTATGAAATGGGCTGATTTGGTAAGGCGATCAACGATTACCCATATAGCGTCGTAACCTCCCGATGTCTTAGGAAGTTTCGTAACAAAGTCCATTGTAATGCGTTCCCATTTCCATTGTGGAATTTCAGGTTGTTGGAGTAATCCTTAAGGTTTTTGATATTCGACTTTTACTTTAGAACAAGTAAGACATCTGCTGACGTACGTGGCAATTTCCGCTTTCATGTTCGGCCACCAATAAAGTTTCTTGAGATCCTGATACATCTTATCAGATCCTGGGTGAATAGAATACTTTGACTTATGCGACTCATGCATAATCAATTCTCGTATCCCGCCATACAATGGTATCCACATTCTATCCTTGAAGCATAAAACTCCATCTGCTCTCTTTACAAAGCCATTTGCATTTTCAGGCATACCATAAAGCTTTTCACTTGATCGGTTTTCCTCCTTGAGTGCCTCGATCTGTGCCTCAAGTATTTTTGATGGTAAAGGTGAACTGATCGTCATTCCTAATGATCGTACTCTTAAAGGTTTGGGTCTTTCTTTCCGACTAAGAGCATCAGCCACAACATTGGCTTTTCCCGGATGATACTTGATTTCACAATCATAGTCGCTGAGTAATTCTAACCAACGACGTTGTCTCATGTTAAGTTCCTTCTGATCAAGAACATATTGCAAACTCTTGTGGTCCGTAAACACTGTGCACTTTGTACCATAAAGGTAGTGTCTCCAAATCTTAAGTGCAAATACTACGGCCCCCAACTCAAGATCATGTGTGGTGTAATTCTTCTCATGAACCTTAAGTTGTCGTGAAGCATACGCTATCACCTTCTCGTTTTGCATTAAAACAGCTCCAAGCCCTTTATGTGAAGCATCGCAGTATACAACGAAGTTCTCAATTCCTTCGGGTAGTGCCAAAATTGGCGCACTGCAAAGCTTTTGCTTCAACAACTGAAAAGCAGCTTCTTGTTTCTTTCCCCATTCGTACCTCTTGTTTTTCTGTGTCAACTTGGTCAAAGCTTTAGCTATCTTTGAAAAACCTTCGATGAATCTTCGATAATACC
The DNA here is from genome assembly GCA_019973895.1 of Chrysanthemum seticuspe. Classification (NCBI taxonomy): domain Eukaryota; kingdom Viridiplantae; phylum Streptophyta; class Magnoliopsida; order Asterales; family Asteraceae; genus Chrysanthemum; species Chrysanthemum seticuspe. Next base: position 330,672,981 of record BPTQ01000006.1, read on the forward strand.
CGGCAAGTCCTAGAAATTGTCGGATTTCTGTAGGATTTGTTGGAGTAGCCCAATCTTTTACGGCTTCAATCTTTGCAGGGTCTACTTGTAATCCTTGACTATCAATGACCTGACCAAGAAATTGTACTTTATGGTTCCAAAAATCACACTTTGAAAATTTGGCATACAACTCCTCATTCTTGAGTAGTCCTAAAATCGTTCGTAAATGCCCTTCATGCTCTTCTTTGCTCTTTGAGTAAATCAATATGTCGTCGATGAATACTATAACAAACTTGTCCAAATACGGTTTACATACTCTATTCATGAGATCCATGAATACTGCAGGCGCATTAGTTAATCCGAATGGCATTACTTGAAACTCATAATGACCATAACGTGTTCTAAACGCTGTTTTCGGAATATCCTCCTCCCGCACTCTAAGTTGATGATAACCTGATCTAAGGTCAATCTTTGAATAGATACTAGAGCCTTGCAACTGATCAAACAAGTCGTCGATTCTGGGAAGTGGGTAACGATTCTTCACCGTTAACTTGTTCAACTCTCTATAATCTATACACATTCTGAAAGATCCATCTTTCTTCTTCACAAACAAGACCGGTGCTCCCCAAGGCGAGGAACTTGGCCTAATGAATCCTTTGTCTAAAAGTTCTTGCAACTGATTAGACAACTCTTGCATCTCCGATGGTGCTAATCGATAAGGTGCTCGCGCAATTGGTGCAGCTCCAGGCACTAAGTCAATATGAAATTCTACTTGACGTGCCGGTGGTAATCCTGGTAAGTCTTCAGGAAAGACTTCAGGAAATTCTCGAGCAATTGGTACATCCTCAAGTCGCTTCTCCTCCGACTTCTTCTCGGTTATATGAGCTAAGAAAGCAAAACAACCTTTCTTTATGTACTTCTCCATTTTGATGCACGATATAATACTGAGTCTAGTTCCACTTCGTTCCCCACGAATGATCAAAGTTTCGCCATTGTAAGGAAGATGAACAACTTTTTCATCACAAATGATTCTCGCACGATGTTTGGATAACCAATCCATTCCTATGATGACGTCGAAACTACCAAGTTCTACAGGCATAAGATCTATATTGAAGGGATGATTTAGAAAATTGAGTGTACAACCACGGACAATGGTGTCGGTGCTAATTAAGTTACCATTAGCTAATTCAATGTTGTATGATGTGTCTAATGTGGTTGGTTTGATATTGAGTAAAGGTGCAAATGCAGTGGACACAAAACTTTTATCTGCTCCTGAATCAAATAAAACTGATGCATAACGATTATTGATAAGGAACGTACCCGTTACAACATTCGGGTCCTCCCTAGTTTCTCCACCTCCTATGACATAGGCTCTTCCTTGTGCCATTCCGCCTTGATTCTTGTTTCCTTGGTTCCTTCCCTTTGTACACTCACTCTTGTAATGTCCCCTTTCTCCGCAACCAAAACATGTTACTTGTTGTTTCTGATTTTCCCCCGTAGTTGGCATCTTGCAATCCCTAGTTTGATGTCCCGTCTTTTTACAATTCCCACATGCATCTGGACAACGTCCCTGTTTGTGATGACTTGAACACTTCTCACATTTCGGTAGAATCCCAGTGTACCCCTTTTTCTCCATTGGGCCTGCAACATAAGCCTTTGCAATCTCCTGTCTCTTAGGTGGTCGTTGAGCGACACTTCCACCTCTGTTGTTGTTGTTGTTGTCCCACTTTCGTTTGTTGTTGTTGTAATTGTTTCGGTTATTGTTGTAATTGAAACGATTGTTGGTATTGTTGTTGTTTCGGTTGATGTTTGCGATTTTGCCTCTCTTTACCACTTGAGCCATGAGCTTTTGCGACACTCGAATGGACTCCTCAATCGTTTGTGGATCAAACGAAATCACATCTCCTTGAATAACTTTGGGAAGTCCCCCGATGAAAGCCTCCAGTAGCTTCTTGTTATCTGAAACCATAGATGGGCATAACGCTGCTAATTCTTGAAACCTTCGAACGTAAGCATCAATATCATACCCAATAGTTATCAACTCATAGAATTCGGTCTCCAACTTTTTCACCTCGGTACGCGGACAATACTTCCTTGTCAGCAAACTCTTGAATTGCACCCATGTGGTCCTGTACGCATTCTCCATTCCCATCGGCTGAGCATACGAATTCCACCACGACATTGCTCCGTCCAGTAGTGTACTTGTAGCAAACTTAACCTTGCTATCCTCTGGGCAATTACATAACAAAAACACGGATTCCATTTTCTCAAACCATCTAACCATGGCAGTTGCCCCTTCAGTACCCTTGAACTTAGTAGGATCCCCACTTTTGAAATCCTTATACGTACAGCTTCTAACTCCGGACCCTCCTGCATTACCTGCAGCAGCAGCAAGTCTAGCGGCCTCGGCAGTTGCCGCAGCCTCAAAAGCAGCCGCCACCGATGCTCTCTCAATCCTTAGTGCTTCAGCTATGCTATCATTCACATACTTCTGCATAGCAGCTTGAGTCAACTCAGGTGTGGCTTTCTTTGGCGCCATAATTCTTCAAAACCATAAGATGAAACAATTATGAGAACTCGTAAGTAGAAACAAACATTATACATATATATCCACAACCACAACATGTATAATATAAAAAAAATCACAATGGATCAACCACGAAATATCACAAATAAAATCACAACACACGTGGATAATATACATGAAAATTTTGGCCTTCGTGGACCGATATCATAGATAGTAAAACCATTCCTACATAGTTGAGTCAATACTTGATATTTTGTTTGTACAACAACCAAAAGACAACAAGTTCTTTAAACTACGTCACACACCTTGTGACTAGGATAACAGTAAATAAAAACTATACATGATAAAGGTCTACACTATGCACCTCCTGGTGCTCCTCCAGCTCGATCCTATAGATCACGGACCTGTGCAGTCAAACTCGCAACCAAATCCCTCAACTCGCTAATCTGAGTCTGTGCGGTAACCATGCTCTCACGAGCTAGTGCCAACTCCTGTGTATGACGCTGAAGCTCGTCCTGGGCCATCTCGGCTCTGTCATATAACTCAGGCATTTCCTGCCTCAACTCAATAATATGCCCCCTGTTCTGTAACTGTCTAGATTCTAAACCTTGGTGTGCCAAATCAATCGAAACTCTACCTATCACGAGGCCTTCAACCTCCTCCTCGATGTTCTCCACTCGATCTAATGACAGTTCCTCCAACTGTTCTAACATCCTATCAATCTGAATCTGTTGGCTGTCTATACGCGCCCCTAATGTCTCAGTGGAAGGCTGTCTAGCAGCAGCAGCCTTTGAGCTCTCACCTATCTCGAACCTAGCTGGTGGTTCGGGTTCTGTAGAGGATGATGCAGGGATGTCAAAACGTGCTCGCTTTTTGAGCGGCAAGTCCGGTGTAGGTATAGGCTCCCTAAGATAATATGATGAAGATGATGATGATACTAGTGGTGATGGTGGATGAATCGGGCCATGTGTAGGGCTGACAGGTGGTGTAGGTGCGACTTCGCCCTCCTCAAAGGGTTCGGTCTCAGTGTCAGTCAATATAAGTGGAAAGTCTGAAGTAGATCCAATAGAAGATACGACTATAGTGTTGGATAAGGCATCGTTCATGTTGATGTCGGATGAGACATCCTCCATGTTCGTGTCCGATGATATAGGTATAGTGTCAGAATCTGAAGACATCTCTGTGACAACCGTAGTAAAATAAAAGTAAATAACTCGAATAAAAATGTATATGAATCCGCATATAAAATGAATATGCACTTATGATGAAATGATGAGATGTTATGATAATGTAGTTATAGTCTAGGGTCAATGATGCAACCTAGTTCTCTATAACTGAAGCTCTGATTACCAATCTGTCACACCCCCAAATTGTCTGTTTTGCAGCGGATTGGAATTCCTGGGGGATTGACTGTCATAGCATCATCATCACAGTTATATTGAACGACCTAAAGTGTCGTTTAAAAACACATCGTTTGACATTTATATAAAACATCCAAAGTTACAAGATAGGTCCCAAAAGTTGATAAACTTTGCGGAAAATATAAGTATATTACAAGTCCAAACGATGTTTTGAAAGAAAATGCCATAATATACAATGATATAAGTCGACGCCGCGACTTTAAAAGGGTTCCTTATCGTGCCATGATGCGTATGTCTAGTTACCTGAAAATACATTGCTAAAACGGTCAACAATAATGTTGGTGAGAAATCATAGGTTTATGAAAATGAATTATACGACTACACAAGTATAGATAATGTATGACAATGTTGCCACAAAAAAAATGTTACAATTGCTATAAGTCCATGACACCGAAACTAGACTGACCATGATGTTCGCCCCAACAGAGTGTTTGCCAAACAACTCAAATAATGTTATTAAATGATATGCATCCGTATGACTAGTTGGGATCCACCAACCCGGATGGAGGAGTCACCCTCGATAGATCTATCCACTCACCCTCGCTTCTATGAAATTAACGGCTCATGTTATATAATGGGGACATTCAATTGGCATGAGGTAACTTAAGAAATGTAATGAATTTGATATACTTGGTATCGTAATAAAATGATGTGCAATGTATTCTCCCCCGTAAGTTTGAAAACAAGTATAAACATGTACAACGGGGCTATGAAAACTCACTTGATGAATTGAAGTGATGACAAAAGTGAGTACACCGAAATGTAGCGTGATCTCGAAACTGACCTATTATGAATGATATGATATGTAATAAGTCATGATGTAATGTTATGCATGCGATTCGGATGATATTTATACCACTTATGAATTTTTGAAAACAATACTTCTCGTCTACTTCACATGTAATAAGTCATGATGTAATGATCTTTTAACGTTTTGACCATTTTCAAATTACTTCACATGTATTTGCGTTGAAATGATATCCGACGATAATCATTTAGTGATTTATTGTGAAAATATTACTTTTCGTCGTAAAATAATGTTATTGAAATTTTCCATGAAAATGACAAAAACGGCTTCTAAAATCTAGTCGTAAAATGGTGCACGTCGAGCGTTAGGAAACGAACTCAACGCTTTTGGGAAGCTCGTATGATAATCTCAAAGTTTTAGTACATAAGTTTTCGTCCTAGAGGTCTCGAACATAAAGATAATAGAGGTTAAATATGGTACTTTTAGTCCAAAATATAGTTTAAGGATGGTTTTTCGGCAAAGTTTGAGCGAACGTAATTAATTCATTACAACTCCGCTAATCAAACAATTGGACATTTTGGAAAGTATACTTGGCGATTTCACTTTTACTAGAAGACTTTACTTCATAAAAAGTTCTAATTCAATGTTAAAAACAACCTTTTACTTGGTACTAGTTTTTGCCGCAAAACTTGTTTATTAGAAATCAAGTTATAGTTTTTCTTATATAATAATAGTTACGGCAACTTTTGTAAACATGTGTAATTTAGTCGTTACTAATCCGTTTTCTACGTTTTAAAGATCCTTAACTTCGTATCGAAGTATACTAACATATTTTTAACAAATCGACATAATTTACAACGTCCAAGCTTCATTTTTGACTCGTACAAAACAAATATTGTTTGCTGAAATTTTCAGGATTTTGTATTTTTCGTCGCCAAATTGAAAAATTCATAACTTCTTCGTTATAGCTCCGTTTTAATCCGTTCAAGCGGCCACGGTTTCGTTTTAAAGTATATTTTCTAAATATCTAGGCCAAATATTTTTGTTCACTGTCGGATTTTCAAGAATTAAATTTTAAGGACAGACCCTTTTCAAAACGTGTCGAAATGAGTTTTTCTCGTGCCAAACCTATTCTAACCCATTCAAAACAACTCCGAAGCTATTCTAATCCTACCATACACCTTCTTAGGGTGTCATGGGTTCCTAGACATCACCAAAACTAAAATATAACAAGGAGTAATTATAGGATGGATTATATATATTTAGCACATAAAAACCTTAAAAACCTTTAAAAATGGTATAAACATCATGAGACTTGCATGTTTCTCAAATAAAATGATATGACCATAAAAATGAATATGAAATAAAAATATGAATATGAATGCTTACTAGTGATATGATGAGGTTTATGGACACAATGGTTTTTCCTAATCACTTGAGGTTTGTATTACAAAACCTTAGCAACAAATGATACTAGTGTGTAATTATATTTGTCTTGAAAACTTGGAGTGATTCTTTATCTTGGTCCCTTGGCTGCCGAAATTGTAGAGAGAAAGAGAAGACAATTTTTGGTCTTTGGTTTGCAAATGAATTAAGTGAAGTGAAGTTGTGATAAGTTAAAGTAATATACATGTATATTATAGATATTATGCAAATATCTTGGTGATTCACCCCTTGTGTCGACAAGGGGTGTGAATCATCTTTTGTTTATGTTTTTTTTTTTTTTTTTTTTTTTTTTTTTAATTGTATAAGTGTAAGAAACTTCTAAGATTTTTGTAAATTTAAATGAGTTAAGTGGTAAGTTGTAGCATTTGTAAATATTTAGTGTAGCGTTGAATAAAAATAAATTTTCACGGGTCAAGATAAAATATTTTTAGGTCATAAAAATTATAAAAATACATTCCTTGCAAAATTTGAGTGATATAATAATAATCGTGTCGAATTTAAGAAAAACGTCGTAACTATATAAATACAACAATTTAGTTACAAAATAAATTTAAAACATTGGGTAAACTCATAATATTATTTTATAAACTTAATATGAATATAAAAATATATTGGAATAATTTTTGGAAGTAATGGATCAATTGTCAAAATAATTAATTACGCGATAACGTTTATTTAATATGAAAATTATACGTTTAATGTAAAATGCAAAACCATGCATGAACTAATATGATGATAATGATGATAATGAAATGTAGACTAAACTTAGTCTATATGAAATGACCTCGAGGATATGATCATGAATTCACAGCTAAACCATTTACGGTTACGTGAATTTGATGCTCGTAAACCTAGTTCACGATAAATGATAAATGATAAATAATGAAACATGAGTAATATTTTGAGAATGACCTGAAAATACGAATTGTCACAGTTAATATTGTGATTGGGGATGTCAAGGTATCCTCCACATTGGAGTCTGAAGAAAGGATAACAGAATGGGTATCAGAAGACATCTATGTGACAATTGTCACACCCCCAAATTACCTGTTTTGCAGCGGAATGGAATTCCTGGGGGATGACTGTCATAGCACCACAATCACAGTTATATTGAACGACCTAAAGTGTCGTTTGAAAAGAACATCGTTTGATATAATAAAAACATTCAGAGTTACAAAGATAGGTCCCAAATGAAAACCAACATGTGCGGAAAATAAGTTTGGTACAAGTCAAACGATGTTTTAAAAATGTATAAATCCATGTGTGACGCGTCGGCACCGCGACTCTATGATAAGTCCTCATGCATGCCATGAAGTGAATGCCTTAGTTACCTGAAAATACATTGCTAAAAGTGTCAACACAAAGGTTGAGTGAGTTCATAGAGTTCATGTAAAATATTTTATACGACTACCACAAGTATAGGCCATGTATGACAAATATGTCACATAAAAATGTTACAATTGCTATAAGCACATGACACCGAAGCTTGACTGATCATGATGTTCGCCCCAATAGAGTGTTTGCCAAAAAACTCAAAATTCTGACATGAAGTGAAATGCATCCGTTTAACCAGTTGGAATCCACCAACCCGGATGGAGGAGTCACCCTCAATAGATCTATCCACTCACCCTCGCTTACCCAGTAATTAACGGTTCATGATTTCTGATATGGGGACATTCAATTGGCAATGAGGTACTTAAGCAATGTAATGAATTTGATATACTTGGTATCGTAGTAAAAATGATGTGCAATGTATTCTCCCCCGTAGGTTTGAAATAAGTATAAACTTGAATAAAATCGGGGCTATGAAAACTCACCTGTTGCAATGATTATGATGATATAATGGCAATACTGAAATGAGGCACAACCTCTGACCGTGACCTATTATGAATGATATGTTCTAATGTAAATCATGAAACAATGTCGTGCATGCAAATCCACATGTAATCTATACCACTTGTACGTTTTTGAAAATAGAATTTATCGTCGAAATATATGTTTATGACATCTCGTCATGTTATAAAATACTTTACAAGTATATATGTTGAATCAACATCCTACGATAGTCGTTTAGTGATTTATTATGAAATTATAACTTTTCGTCGCAAAATAATATAATTTGACAATTTCATGAAAGTGACTAAATGGCCTTGAAAATCTAGTCGTAAAATGGTGCACGTCGAGTGTTAGGAAACAATCTCAACGGTTTTGGGAAGCTTGTATCATTATCTCAAAGTTTTAGCATTTAAGTTTTCATCCTAGAGGTCTCGATCATGGAGAAAAATATAGGTTAAGTATGGTACTTGTGTCCAAAATATTGTTTAAGGGTGGTTTTCGGCAAAGTTTATGTGACCGTATTTTATTCGTTACAACTCCGCTTGACGAACGGTTGGACATTTTGGAAAATAGGCTAGGCGAACTTACTTTTACTAGAAGACATCACATTATAAAAAGTACTACATCAATGGTAAAAACGACCCTCAACATGGTCCTTCGTGGCCGTAATGTTTGTCTAATAGAAATATATTAATTTTGCTTATATAATATAGTTACGGCAACTTTATGTAAACGCGTGTAATTTAATCGTTACAAGTCCGTTTTCTACGTTTTATATGTCCTTAGCTTCGTATCAAAGTATACTAATATATTTTTGATAAGTCGACACATTTCAAACGTAACATGCTGAATTTTCTGATTTTTATAGTTTTCGTCGTCTAACTTGAAAATAGCATAACTTTTTCGTTATAACTCCATTTTAACCCATTCAAGCGGCCACGGTTTCGTTTTAAAGTATATTTTCTAAATATCTAGTCCAAAATTTTTTACCTACTGTCGAAAATTCCAGAATTCGAAAATAAGATCAGACCTCTAAATAAAGTTGTCGAAATGAGTTTTTCTCGCGCAAAACCTATTCTAACCAATTCAAAACAACTCCGAAGCTATTCTAATCCTACCATACACCTTCTTAGGGTGTCATGGGTTCCTAGACATCATCAAAAGTGATATGTTTCAAGGAGTAATTATAGGATGATAATTATATATATATATAACACTTAAAAACAATAAAAAGTGGTATAGACATCAATATGACTTGCATGTTTTCTCAAGCTTAATGAAATGAACATAAAAATGAATATGAAATGCTTACTAGTAACTTGATGAAGTTAAAGGAACAAAGATTAATCCTAAACACCCTAGGTTTTATTTCAAAACCTTATCTAAGAGTGTGTCTAGATTGATATAAACTTGACTAGAAAAATTTTGGTGATCTCCTTCTTGGTCTCTATGGTGGCCAGTTCAATGGGGAGAAGAGGAAGAGAGAACTTTGATTTTTTTCACCTTTGGTTATCTAGTTGTATGTGTGTTTGTAAGTAATAAAATGAATATAAGTATACTAAAAGTAGATATTTTGTACAAAAATGGTGTGACTCATCTATGTTTGTCGACAAACATGAAAGAAAAAAAAAACTAGATGCATTTATTAATAATTAAATATTAATGTAGAGTAAATGTGTAATTAATTAAGGATAATTAATAACTTGTATACATATTTAAGCTTGTAGGGTAGCGTTAGCTAAAAATAAATTTTAACGGAATAAAATAAAATATATCAAAGCCATAAAAATTATAAAAATACATTCCTTACAAAAACTGAGTGAAATAATAATTATCGTGTAGTATTTACGAAAACCGTCGTAATTATATAAATATAACAATTTATATACAAAATAAATTTAAAACACCGGGTAAACTAATAATAATATTTTTATAATCTTAATATGAGTATAAAAATATATCAGATTAATTTTTGGAGGTGTCGGATCAAATGTTCAAAATAAATGATTACGCGATAACGTTTATTTAATAGGAAAATAAACGTTTTAATGAAATATGCAAAACCATGCATGAACTAATATGACAATGACATTACTAATGATATGTAGACTAAACCTAGTCTATATGAAATGTCCTTGATGATATTCCATGAATACGCAGCTTAACCCTCCAGGTTACGCGTATTTGATACTCGTAAACCTAGTTTACGAAAAATGATGAATAATGACTCATGAATAGTCATTTTCTCCGGGAATGAATAGTGTTTTGTCAATAGTAAAATTTTGAAATACCCTTTCAAAATATCAAATCGACTTTGAAAACGATGAATAGTAAAATAATGAATAGTAACCAGTGAATAGTAAATTCCCGAGATAAATAGCGAATTTTTCAAAGTTTGCAAAATGACCTGAAATTACGAGTTATCACAACAATCGATGTGAAATGAAAGTAAATAACTCGAAAATTGTACGTATAAACCGCATGTAAAGTGAATATGCACTTATGATGAAATGATGAGATGCTATGATGATGTAGTTATAGTCTAGGGTCAATGATGCAACCTAGTTCTCTGTAACCAAAGCTCTGATGCCAATCTGTCACACCCCCAAATTACCTGTTTTGCAGCGGAATGAAATTCCTGGGGGTTGACTGTCATAGCATCACAGTTACAGTTATATTGAACGACCTAAAGTGTCGTTTTGAAAATACATCGTTTGATTAAATAAAATAATCAGAGTTTACAAAACATAGGTCCCAAAAGATTTCCAAAAGTACCAACATGAGTTTGTTACAAACAAACGATAGTTAAGTGCATAAAATCCATATGAGATGCGTCAACTCAATGACTCCATGCAAGCCATGATGATATGCTAAATACCTGAGATAAAACATGCTTAAAACAGTCAACCCAAAGGTTGAGTGAAATCCATAGGTTTAATTAAGTCGTTTGAACACAATATTCGTAGTGTGAGTTATGTTGTTTCACACTCATCATTGAAAACAAAACAACATTTATTTCACTAAGTTCATGACAACCAAAGCGTAAACCTCGTACCAATAGAAATTGGTAAAATCGTTTCATCGCAGCCCTAATAGGTAAACTTGCCAATTTACCTTAATGATTCAAATATAGTGCGTTCGATTTTCCCTAACTGGGTCAATAAGAACGGGAGTGTTAATTCCAATAGGCCTATTCACAATATTCGCGCTCACTCGCAAGTGATTAATGGTGCATGATGTAGGGACTTCAAACATGGCAATAGAATACTTAGTGACAATAAAGCATTTGGATATAACGTACAGTTCAAAGAATTTGTGTTCGATTAAAAATATAGCATGTATCTCCCCCAAGAGCTTGTAAAACAATTAAGTAATAGAAAGTGGGGCTATGAACTCACCTTAACAAAAGTAGTTAACGAGCACGAAAACATAAATGACCAAACACGACCTAAGAACAAAACGAACGCGTGTCTCTACAACTGAGCGTGGCTCCGAAGCCAAATTTACCAATAATTCACTAGGAGTTAACCATTTAACATTTTGTAATATCAAACTTCGCTTATCTCTTGTGATTTGCACGTATGAAACATGCAAAATAGACCATGCACTGAGGTAACAATATATATGTATGTATTACTAATAGCTTTTGTTCATATAAAAATGAAACATTGGCCTATATAACTGATGATACATGTTCACTCATGTCTACTTGTCCCTAAACTTCACGTGGCAGCATATATTGCATTATATTTGATTAGTCACAAGTGAATGCAGTTACCCATGCATGACACGTTTGATATTTATTTTTATATATTATTTGCCATGATATACTTTAGAAAATATAAAAATATTAATCATTCTTGCTAAAATATGTGACGTATAAAACAAGAGTGTACAAGAGTATGGATAAAATAGTGTAAGATTATAATTTACCTTGTTTTATATAAGTAGTTTAGCGATTACATGGTATAGTTTGATCCCGGTAATTACTGATATTAAGCCCTCAAGTCACGAAACTTAAAACCGGGCAACATAAAAATATAATACTTATAAAATGTCTAAACTTATCAATATACTGCATACTAGTTTTGATATGAAGATGCCAACGTAAAAACGTAAAGTTGTAAAGTTAGGGTGACACTAACTATTTTAAAATAGTTTGAGCATATCATTGAAATTTATTTGACGTTAAATAAAATTGTAGGTCGATGGTACGTTCATAACACGACGGTGCCTAAAGAAAGTGAACAAAATAGAATATATCGAAGTCGTAAAAATTATAAAAATACATTTCTTACAAGAATTGAGTGAAATAATAATTATCGAGTAGTATTTACGAAAACCGTCGTAAATATATATATATATATAACACAATTTATATACAAAATAAATTTAAAACATCGGGTAAACTAATAATATAATTTTTATGGTCTTAAAATGAGTATAAAAATATATCAGTATAAAAATATATCAGAATAATTCTCAGAATATCAGATTGACTAAAAAAAACGATGAATAGTAACTGATGAATAGTAAATTTGAGAAATGACCTGAAATTACGAGTTGTCACATTCGCCCACCCAAAAAAGAATTCCGTCCCTGAATTCAGTTCGTGTTGGTCTCTCAAATTTAGGGTTTGTGATGAATAACAAGGAGAGAAGACATGAAGAAGTGTTGTTACGGCTATCTAGGATTAAAAGTGTATAAAACATCGCGATAGGTAAAATATTGGAAGAATCTCCCATGAGTATCACTTTGACTTTTAGGAATATGTGAAAATTTTGTATGCACTAAGATTTATAAATAACTGCTCCCAACATAACATGATCCCTCCAGAATTAGACATAGGTAGCTAGGCGTTGAGGTAATAGTAGCTCTGACGTCTTCTGACATTCTTCTTTCTTGTGAGAAGAATTGCCTTGATTCGAACAATCTCCCCAGTGTAGAGAGATAATTGTCTTTGAACAGTTATGCTTTGACGTCATCTTTAACTTTGTTCTTGATCATTGTTCTTTGTGGTGAAAGTGATAGTATGTTGTAGTCTGCATCAAGTCTGTCTCAGGTCTGCTTCGCTGCTCCAGTGTCTCCACGTCATTCTTCGACATGCTCACACGCTCTTTGACGTTGGAATTCAATACTGATGAAGTTCTTTAAGTCTTTAACTTTGTAGATTCTTTGATTTGACGAAGAATCATTTTGATTGTTGTGTTGCTTTTGGATAGAACTTCCATTAGTGATGATGTTGGCGTGAGCATGAGAAGAATCTGCATGATCATCCCGATCCGGAGCTTCCATAAGAAGAAAACATTTCAAACGGTTAGTAATAAGCAGGTTCCGGCACTTACAAGTTTGAACTTCGAGAGTGTTAACAGCATAGTGTGAAAACAAAACTCTAATTCTTACAAAGGCCGTTCCTGAACTGGAGTCCCACAAGTGAGATAACGCGATGTACCGAAGTACATCTACAGTTCAGATGAGTCGCTAAGGTACACCGAAGCATCACCTCACGACTGTAGACCGTTTGAGACACACTCCGCGTAATCCACGGGGAGTTACCGAAGTGACCTGCTGTCAGGGCTGTTTGATGTTGACCCTGGCAGGAGTTTCCATTCAATCACTGAGGATCACAGATGTGAACTTCTCATAAATGTTCTCGACAGATTGCTAAGATCTGTGAAGGACTCGATAATGTACCACTGAAATTCTTATTGTTGAACGTCAAGTGATAAAATGTCAAGTATTCCTAAGAGATCTTTTGATGAATCTCGTGGCTCTAGACTCAATAGTGCGTTTTGGTTTTCCTGAGCGGAGACTAGGGAGAGGGTCTCCTTCTTCAATACCAGCGATCTCTAAGAGAAAGCCAATAGTTTACGTAGGGTTCCCTGTGAGAATGAAACAAGCTTCTGTTGAGAGAAACTTGAATGGCTAAGAAGGTTTAGTGCATGCGTCACTGGGTCCATGACGACTTTTAATCTTCAATACCGATGTCATCAAGTGACAACCAGTAGCATATGAATTGAACCCGGTGTCTGCCCTAAGTTGAATAATCTGGAGGGCTAATTCTTTTCACCCTTTTCTTTACATTTCTTTTTGATTCTTCAACTCCTTCTTTCTCCGATTCTCATTTTCTCCTTTTTATAATCATACCTAAGGACTTCTAAGTACTAACTATTTGTGATGTCCTTGGGTAGATCCCTCCGGCTCTGGCAGATCATAGGACGGTTATTCCTAACCTTAGTCACCTTATAACTCCATGACTAACCTATGTTGCCATTAAAACCACAGTTGTGAAGAATCTCTCAAAGGGTTTGTAAATGAAAATCATGTTTGAACCACTGTGAGAGATAGGATTTTGCATAAATACTCCCCCTCCACATGTGCTTTAGAGTTTTGACAGAAATCTGCACTGTGTGGGAAGAGCGCGCACTTTTGAATTGATCAACTCAAGATAGACAATCCCTCGCGAGACACTGTTACATTGCATAGTTAAAGAGTTACATTGTCAGCTTTTAGGTGACAACTAGCTCTAATAACTACCTTGAAGGTGTAGACAAACCTCGAAAGGTTGTCAAACCTGTCAGAGATCATGTCTACCAAGAGTATCTCGAATGGTACTTTCTACTTGGACAAGTCCTTTGCGAGACACGTTTACATTACTAGCGAACTAGCTTGAAATTATTACCCGTCCAAGACAAGTCTTTTCGTTTTACTAACATTTTAGTACCATCAATTCGCTGGTTAAGTCTGAAGTACACAGATTCATTTGCATTTTGCACAACATATTTCTTATCACATAATTTTCTCCCCCTCAAAAATGGCATATGAAATGTTATTTTTGAAATGTTGACAATAAATATGACCATTTCGAGTGTTGCGGGAAGATGACCACTATGAACAATTTGTGAACAAAGTTTTAATTTAAATACTTCCCCTCAACAAGTGATATAAACGGTTGAGGTTTTGAAAATCTTATGGGGGAAGTACTTGTTCTTTTTGAGCAAAACCTTGAAAAATGAAAGGTTTAATAGGTTTTACTCAAAAATAAGAAGCTTTCGCTCCTTTTATAAGGATTGTGGCACTGAAGCGTACCACAGGGTCCTTTCGTGCAAATTACGGGTTGTACACTGTTATGTGTGCACAAGCCATATGCATAAATAGTCACACATCCAAATTTATAATGAAGGAAACAATTCAAGGGGTACCAGGAAGTGCAGTGATGTCGCCAGGAGTGCGAACATGGCGTTGATAGCCGGTGATGTTAATCCTGGGTCGACCACCAACAAAGCTTTCCAATGTTCTGAACTGATCCCTTCAAAACAAACTTTCATCAATCATTCTGATGATCCTCCTCACATCCCTTCGATCCTGAGAATTCCATCGCTTAGGAGACCCAATCTTGTGACGTATGTCCTTCAACCTATAGGCTAATCCGTCCCTAACCATCTTCAAAGTGTGATCCCCAAACTTGTGAAGTTCACTACACGCCATTAAGCAATTTCATTGAAGTTCACTGCGGTAAATGACGCCGAAAGGTTTGCTGATGAGTGTATATTGTGAGAGCTGGTTGAGGTCGGGAAGATCTAGCTGAGGTGGTGTGAAGTTGACACGGGGCTGATAAGATTCAACTGCTAGCTGAAGATCTTCAACACGTTCTTTGATGACTATGCGTCTGATGAAGATGAGCAATGACTTGATGAATTCACGTTGTACTTCGGTTGAAAATTGTCTCATGCGACCTTGTACTTTGGCAAGGTACATGTCTTCGATGTCGCTGATAGACAAATTCTCAAAGTCAGCTTCAGAGAAAGCATAATCCCTTACATCTTGTCGTTTGACTACGATATTCTTTAGGAAGGTGTAGTCCCACTTAGATGACAGAACAACATGTTTGATGGAAACGATATCCTTAGTACTGAACACCGCATGTTGAGACTTCTGAACCTGACAGCTTCTGTAGTAGATTCTTCGGCGTTCCGGCCAATGATGAATCCCGTACATTGCATCGCGGTCGTATGCTTCCACTTTGTCAGAGAACAAGTGTTTGGCACGTTCCTCAATGGCTATGCAGTTCGAGTATATAGCTGCTGGAAATGGAAGTTTCAACGATGTAGCGTATTTCCTTGAACCATCGCCACCATGTAGAAGAAATTCCAGGTCTTTGTTGAAGAAATATCTGAATGGGATCCTAGGTTCATCTGGTTGGCCAATTGTTGGTAGAGGTTTTGACCAGTCGGTGTAGTATGAGGGTTGTCCCGTTTGGTGAAGTCGATGTTTGCTTCTGGGTTGAGCCAATACATGTTGTTAGACATAGCTCGAGCAATGTTTTCAAGGTGATATTCGACCTCGATGGCACTTTCTGAGCTATCTTTCCACAGTTGAAAAGCTTCATTCTTGATTCGCCTCAACTCGGATTTCGTCATCTTCTTCACCTGGAACTTTTCTTGCAAAAGTTTTGTATGCTCCAATGTATTACCGTTGACCAAATCCTGACCTTCTTCAGGGTAGGGAGTGTTGTTAACAAGAGTAGAGAACCATTAAAATTCTTCAGTTTTATCGTCATCTAGCCAAGTAAATGTCCCTGATCATGTGGACATTTGTGTGACAAGCTTGGCCACCAATTCATTATCCGAGAAAACTACAGGGTAAGATGGATTGATTGTGACGGTTAAAGGTGTTGATCTTATAATTTGCTTGGCTATCTGCATAAGATTCGGATATAGTTGTCTGGTAAACATCTCCTTTGTGACTTTAGGAACGATATCCTGAAGGTACTTGTTAGTGTAACCTTCAATCATTTCGTTCAGTTCCTCTTGACGATGACTTTTCATGAACTTCTGAACAAATTCCCTTTCTTTCTGCATCTTGTCTTTCTCATCATTTAAGTACTGTATTTGGTCAGCAAACCAATTCAGTTTTCTGTAGAACATGTCATTCTTTCTGACTTGTTGGACAGCTTTCACAATTCTTTCATGAGTCTGAGAAATCCAAGATCGAGGTGGTTTCTTCACAGATTTGGATGTTGATTTGGTTGATTTCTTTGATGGTGGTGGTGATGAATGAGAAGAAGAATCCGATGAGGATGAGACGTGAGGAATCTCGGGGTCCTTGGGCGGTTCAGAAGTTTCCTTCTGTGATCGTGTAGGACTTTCCAGAAGCAACTTGTCATAATCAGCATCTTTATCTTTCTCAGACTTCTCAGTTTCAGTTTTCTCAAACTCATATTCGATAGTATCCTCCATAAGCTTTTGTTGTTGCACAAGAGTGGTGGCACCAGATCCCTTATCGGGTCGATTAACCGCATCAGGATCTGGTGAAGAGTGGGCAGCACCACTTGATCCTCCGGGGCCACCCATTTGGTCTTTTGCAAATTCTTCAGCTTTTTGAAGGTGATTGACGAATTTAAGCTTCTTCCTGTAGGATTGATCCAGTAGCTCTTCTTCTTCTTCAGAGCTCTCATCATAGGGCACAAGTGCGGGAGTCTTCCCTTTTCCTTTATCAGCTTGAGGACTTGGAGATTTTGGTACGGAAGGATTGTCATCCTTTGCAGTTTCAGAGTAGGTAATCTCTTCATCTATGTCAGTACCTTCAGAGCTTTCGTCCAAAAGCTTTCTTTGCGGTTCAGGAGTGGGAATAGGTTCAGCTTCCTTTACGGGAACAATCCTTTTACGAGGAGGATTCCTTTTGGGAAGCTTCCTATAACTTTCAGAACTTACTGCACTTCCAGCACTTCCTCTTCTGGTTCTCCGAGTAGGAGTTCCTGAAGGTTTTTCATCAAGATGACCAACTGTGCCTTCATTTACTGCTACTAGATATCTTTTGTACGTTTCAAGCTTCTTGAGTTCTTTAGATAGAAGGTGATCAGGCAGCACGGCACCCTGCTTCTTAGTTGTCGATTCCTTGATTCTGATAGAAAGGAAAGGTTCGGACAGCAAGTCGTGATTTTCGGGGTCATTGAGCCTCTGTGGAATATTAGGATTGAGTCCAAGTGCTCTCTGGATCAAAAGCTTTGTGTATCTGACATAGGGAATCTTTGAGCTAAGCTTCTTGTGAAATAGCATCATGTCCTCCCATATCAGTGCTTCGATTTTGATGTCCTTCTTATTGATAAAAGACCAGAAGATTTGTAGTTCCATGAGCTTTGGATGCTCATAACCACTGTCACGACCAGAAACAAACTTGGTAATGATGATGTAGAGGGTTCTCCACGGTTGAGGAATGTTCTTAAGCTCCACGTGAGAATGCTTAGTAACAACCCCCAAAGCTTCATCATAGCCAATGTCAAGAAGAAATTGTAGAACTGTCTCTTCGGTAGGTGTGGCAAAGAAGTCAGTTGGCTCGATTTCAGGAATGAGAAGAACAGCCCGTAAGTCTGCATGAGTGATGGTGACTTGTTTGTGGTTAAGTGTCACTGTCACAGCACTTTGACATGTGATCCTCTGCATAGAATTCCAGAATTGCTGAATGTAGATTTCCGGTACAGTTGCAGAGTGTGAGAGCATGTTCTGGTATGGATGATTCCTTAGAATATCAACAGCAATAAGACAAGAAGATTCAGAGCAGGTGAGGGTTTCAAAGTCAACCCTAAGGTTATTCTTTCCAATCTTTCTCGGATAGCCATTTGGGAAGATATCAGCAATAGTGAGAACCTCAGGTGCATCCACATTCATTTGAGCAACCATGTTGTGATCTGAAATAACATTAGCCAAAAGAACCAACATATCGAAAGACATAATGTTAGTCAACAGAAGGTTTTATTGTCTAGTTATTGAATGTACAGTGTCAATGATTGTTACGAGTCCTAAGTCACTTGTTTGTCCAACAGTCTAATGACGTCATGAAATGTTTCGTGAGTTAGTTAAATTTAAGTTTTAAAGTTTATGTTATCACTTATTGTTCACAACATATCAAACGATTAAGTTTATTAGTGACATTATTGGATTCGTGACGTTATGATTAGTTTATTTACAAGTTTGTACATGTAACAATTCATAATGAAGGTCAATCAAGGCTTAGGCATAGATTTGGCAAAGTTAAGCGTAAACAATAATGATATACGCGTAGACGAAAGCTTACGCGTAGGATCCTAACTTACGCGTAAGAAAAGTTACGCGTAGGAAAGGGGACCTTATGCGTAGAGCTTACGCGTAGGCGTATAAGAACCTTACGCGTAAGGCTTACTCGTAAGAGTAGACCTTATGCGTAGAGGTTACTGTTTACGCATATCCTTCACAGGATACGCGTAGTCCCATTGTAGAACCTCACGCGTAATAGTTATGCGTAGAATTATTCTTACGCATAACTTGACTACGCGTAGGGTAATCCTTATGCGTAGAGACTCAAATGACCTTGATTCTGAATTTTTAAGCGTAGCAAGCCTGAAATAAATTCATCAAATCATCAATATTAACACAATAATACGTTTTATCAACAAATCATGGCATGAATCATTCGTTAAACAGTTACGCGTAAAAAGTCATACGCGTAGGTCAAAACCCTAAGGGTTGAGAATTACGCGTATGATTTCTAACCATGGGATTTGCACCAAACAAATTTTGGTAGGTCTAAGATGTTGTATGAGCTTATAGACAAAGTCTTAACATCTAATTCGTTGAGAATCAAAAATACCCAAAATTATGAACTTTAAACCCTAATTCCAAATTTTTAATCATTTAGAGTTTCTGGGTGGTTAATGACCTTGGATATCATCAATTCATCAACATATGAACATAACCCAACAATCTTTTTGATCAAAAACACTTCACATTTAAAAATACCCAATTCGACTCAAGAACCCTAGTTTTCAAAAAATCATCAATTCGTTTTTCTGGGTGGGTTTTAATGGTTAAAATGATATCATTGATGTATTAGAAACGTTTTGACACTATCCATTTAACCACAAACACACACACAATGATTGTGTGTTCATACGCTTATGCGTAGAACACATAATCACGCGTAACAAAAGTTTTAGCCGTAGGATTTACTAGAAATTCAAAACCTTAGCTTGTATTACTGTTAAGATAGTGAAAACACTTACAAAACGATGATCTAAAGCACGGATTTCTTGAATGAATCTTAGGCGTAGGATGTTTAAGGTTGAAAGTAATAAATGTGAAGTTGGAAGTAGGTGGGAGGTGTTTTTATTTAAAGTAACTTTAAGATTTTGACATTTTTGGTCCCTCCACCTTTTCCTTTTTGAAACAAAGCCATTTAACTTCCATTTTGGTTACCAAACAAAGATTTTTAGGAAAGAAACATGACGACACTCCCCCTCGACTTAAGAAAAATGATGAAAGGTTATTAATTTTAGTCCGAGGAGTGTCATTGAACCAGAAACTTCACCACCATTTATAAAAGAAACAACCAAGATATGATAACATGCAAGTACACATATGTTTTGAAACAGTTAAATTTTTGTTTTCTCCCCCTAAACACTTGATCGGAAAAATACTGAATTTTGAAAGATTAAAGTGTTGACGGAAGAAATGTACTTGCCATGTTGAAAGAAAAAATAGATTAGAAGAATATTTTTGTTTTTATCAGGTTTTATATTTTTGTATTTTTTTTTGAAAAATTTATTTACAAAAGAGAGTTTGGTGTTTGACAGGTTTTTAAGACTGTTTTAGGAGGTCATCCAATTCCTCTTGAGTCAAACACCTCATACCAATCCTGTGGACCAACTCATTAAACCTAGCGGGAGGCAAGGCTTTGGTGAGTAGATCTGCCAATTGGCATTCAGTACCCACAAAGTATAATTCAACGGTACCCTGTTCCACGTGGTCCTTGATGAAATGATAGCGTAGATCGATGTGCTTTGATTTCGAGTGTTGAACAGAGTTGCACGAGATCGCAATGGCACTCCGATTGTCGCAGTACATCGGGATTATGTCAAATACGTAACCATAGTCTTTGAGTTGTGTTCTCATCCAGATGACTTGAGCACAACACGCGGACATGGCTACATATTCTGCTTCGGTTGATGACAGCGATGTACAATCATGCTTCTTTGATTGCCAAGACACCAGTTTATCACCGAGAAATTGTAGAGCTCCTGAAGTACTTTTCCTTGAGTCTAAGCATCCTGCGTGATCAGCGTCTGAAAAAGCGATTAGTTCAAAACCAGAATCCTTCGGATACTAGATCCCCAAGTTAATGGTTCCCCTGATGTATCGGAGGATTCTTTTAGCCTCAGAGAGGTGGGTTTCAGTTGGTCGCGACTGATAACGGGAGCATAGATAAACGGCAAATACAATATCAGGTCTGCTAGCTGTTAGATACATGAGAGACCCAATAATACTTCGGTATTTGGTAGGGTCAACTAATTTCCCATGTAAATCATCATCTAGCTTCTTGGTATGAGCCATTGGTGTGGCATAAGTGTCACAGGTTGTCATTCCAAATTTGTTTAACAATTCAAGGGCATATTTGGACTGACTCAAGAAAATACCACGGGGTGATTGATGAACTTGCAGTCCTAGAAAGAACGTAAGTTCACCCATCATGGACATTTCAAAATTTTTCTTCATTAGTTTTGCAAAAGCGGTTGAAAACTTTTTATGTGTCGACCCAAAAATGATGTCATCCATGTAAATTTGAACAATTAAGATATGTGCACCGTGATATTGTATAAAAAGAGTTGGGTCAACCGAACCTTTGGTGAAATTATTAGCAATGAGGAAAGATGATAGCTTATCGTACCATGCCCGAGGGGATTGTTTGAGACCATACAGAGCTTTGTTCAGTTTGTAGACATGGTTCGGGCACTCTGGATCAACGAATCCTTCGGGTTGGCTGACATAAACCGTTTCTTTCAGTTGTCCGTTGAGAAACGCAGTTTTGACATCCATTTGAAAGACCGTCATGTTTATATGAGCCGCGAACGCGAGAAATATCCGAACAGCCTCAAGACGAGCAACCAGAGCAAAAGATTCTTCAAAGTCTATTCCTTCTTCCTGACAATAACCCTTAGCAACTAGGCGTGACTTGTTTCGGATGACGTTCCCTTCAGCATCCAATTTGTTTTTCCAAATCCATTTGAGACCAATGACGTAGACCCCTGTTGGTCTTTCAACCAGTTCCCATACTTCAAGACGTTTGAATTGGTCGAGTTCTTCCTGCATGGATTCAATCCAGTTATCTTTTGTCATTGCGTCTTTAATGTTTTTAGGCTCAGATTGGCAGACAGTGAGTGCATAAATGCAATGTTCACCATCTGTGTGAAGACGTTGTCTCATAACGACTGGTTGATTCGGGTTGCCAATAATATTAGCCAGAGGATGGTCTTTTGTCCATCGATGTGTAGAGGGTTGATGTTGGTATACATTGTGCAGATTCTGAGGATTCAAATGGTTTGTTGAAGATTCCGCGACATCTGGTGCAGCAGTCTCATTAGCAAACGGGTTGAAGAACGTATTTGGATCAAAATCTGCAGGTGGGGGTACTTCATTCAGAATATCATCAGCCGGTTCATCATTGTTGGAAGCGGTATGTTCAACTGTTGTGTTTGAGTCAACTGGTGTAGGTGCATCTTCAACAGTAGTTGTTGTAGCAGGTGTATCAGGTATAGGAATATTATGAGGTTGAGCAGCGGAAACAGC
Organism: Chrysanthemum seticuspe; assembly: GCA_019973895.1. Lineage (NCBI taxonomy): Eukaryota > Viridiplantae > Streptophyta > Magnoliopsida > Asterales > Asteraceae > Chrysanthemum > Chrysanthemum seticuspe. The sequence goes on from BPTQ01000006.1 coordinate 330,695,535, forward strand.
GGATACACCTGGAGCACGTTCATCAATATCGTCACAGAACAGAGGAGCAAATAACCTTTCCATTTGTTGACGAGTTAGCTGGGGGCTTTGTTCAGCTGATAACGGGGGTTGAGGGAAGTTTAAACGGTTGTGACCGGGTTCTAAGCTGTTGTACTCAGAAGCCATTTCCGTGAGTTCATCAAAATGAGCATGAATCGTTTCCATCACCTGTTTTGTACGACGATTCCAGATCCGGTAACCTTTAGAATTCTCACAATATCCAATAAAGACTCCAATGTCGGCTTTGGCTTTGAGCTTTCCAAAATCATCACGATCATTATTCGGATAGGAAAGGGATCCAAATACATGAAAGTGTTTGAGATTCGGTTTATGGTTGTGGACAAGCTCGAAAGGTGTTTTGTTGTGGCGTTTTGTGATCATAGAACGGTTTTGAGTATATAGCATGCAGTAGATACGGCTTCTGCCCACAAGTAATCTGGAAGTTTAGCATTGATTAACATTGTTCTTGCAGCTTCCACTAACGTTCGGTTTCGTCTTTCAACAACTCCGTTTTGTTCGGGTGTACGTGCAATAGATGTTTCATGCTGAATTCCCACTTTCTCATAGAATTCACGAAGGGTTTGGTTAACAAATTCAGTTCCTTTGTCTGTTCTGATTAGCCTGACGGTGTTGCGGAGCTGAACCTGTATTTTTGTGAGAAAGGTGATGATCATTTGTGGAGCTTGGTCTTTGCTACGAAGAAAGTAGACCCAAGTCCATCGTGAGTAGTCATCAACAATTACTAAGATGTAGCGTTTGCCGTTGATCGTTTGCACGCGCATTGGGCCACACAAATCCATGTGAAGAAGATGAAGCACATGCTGAGAGCTGTGTTCCACCTTTGAAGGAAAATGAGCACGAGTGCTTTTTCCTTGTTCACAGGCTGAGAAAAGTTGATCTTTTGAATACCGACATCGTGGGAGACCTTCAACTAGTTTGTGTCGAGCAAGGTTGGTGATGGTTTGAAAGTTTAGATGTGAGAGCCGACGGTGCCATAGCCAGGATTTTGTTGATGTTGCCTTTGAAAGTAAGCAGATGGGAGATGAAGCAACCATGTCTTGCATAGAGATAGTGTAGAGACTAGAATTACGCGAGCCAGACATAAGGTCATTTCCTTGTAGATCACGAATGAAACAAGTTTTCTCCCGGAAAGCAACCTCCAAATCTCCATCACAAAACTGACCTACTGAAAACAGATTATGACCGAGGCCTTCCACATAGTAAACCCTGCTGATTTCGATGTTCCCATTGACATAATCTCCGTAGCCCATGATAGCTGCGAAGTGATCATTCCCGAACCTGACAGTGCCAATGAACTTTGCAATAAAGTTTGATAACAGTTTAAGGTTGCATGTCATGTGTCGGGAACATCCGCTATCAACAATCTAGAGAATGATTTGTATCACCTGCATTACACACAGACGACACAGATGGAATAGAAGTAGATGTGGAACCCGAAATGTTAGAGGGTTCCAAAGCAGGTATATGAGACATGCACACATTAATGACTTTAGGCATCCATTTAAATCCTAGTGTGTTATATATCCATTTCTGCCATCTATAACTATTCTTTGCTTTAGTCTTAGTGAATGCACTAGGTGGTACTACATTCTTAGGAGGTGAAACTAGAGCTACAGTGACAGCAATGTTTGCCTTAGAATCTAAAGAGGGCGGTCTACCAAGCACAGACTTAGAATGATTAGTGGGCCTAGAGGTATTCCGATTCTTAGGATTCCGTAAACGAGAGATTATAGCTTTAGCAACACATTTTTCATGACAATCAGAATTCATACTTTTACGACAAATAACACAAGGTGCATCAGACTGAATATCAAAAGTGCTTAAAGGTTTAGCATTCGTTACATCACTATTTCTATTACATTTTCCAGACGCAACATCTATTGTGGAAGCAATGTGAGTCTTATTCATAGTCCTAGGGTGTTCTTCTACTTTAGCATTCCTTATTGATCTTTTATTAGGTCGCAACTTCCTATTCTTCGATTGAGTGCTCCTAGGCTGTGAAGTGCGGACATTTGGAAAAGACGCAACTATTCCTGTTTCAGTAGAATGAAGCACGTTAGCAACTTTTGATTTGGCAGTAGAGATTCTAGGTTCTCGATTACTAAGTGTTACTGGTGCTAATCTCTTAATGATGGTTGGCGGAAGTTGTTCATACTTTCCTAACATTTCTCTTAGCTTAGAGATAGTGTGAATCAAATCTTGATTTTCAGACCGAATATTTCCAGCAAAATTCATGACTTCTCTAGTGTGAGCAAGATAGTGATCAAGTTCGTTTGATGCTTCATGACGAGTCTTATTGAGTAAATCAAATATGACACCATATTCCTGTTTAACGTTTACAAGTTCTTGTTCATATTTTGAGATTTGACTTTTCAAAGACACTTTTTGATCATGCAGTTGCTCAGTTATAGGATCAGAAGATTTTGCACTCAACTGAGCGATTTTCTTTTGAAAACTAAGTTGATGATTGTGAATATCTTTTTCACACCAATGAAGACGACGTTTTGCATTGTAAAGTTCGTTAAGTAATTGTTTATTTTCAGCTTTTAAAGACTCGATCTGAAGCACATTATTAGTATTCTCAACAGTTACCACAGAGTCAACATTATCAGCAGAGATATAATCAGATGCATGTGGCAAAGAATAGAATAACACAACATTATGGATATCAGCACAGATAACATCTTCCAAGAGTCGATCAACATCTTTTCTCAATAGTTTCTTTTTACGTTTAGTATTAGAAATAGATGTTTCAGTTTTCTCGAAAACGACCTTCATTACTCCAAGTTCCTTATGAAAATCCTTTTCCCAAGCTAATGCACAACTTTTCAAATTTTTAACGTTAGGTAAAAGATTTTTTTGAAAAATGTCTCTTTGTTCTCGCGCTAAAGGCGATTGAAAGTGTTGAACTTTGATTTCAGAATGATGTTCTATCTCATGTTCTAAAGTTTTGAGGTCAGCCATAAAAATATCAAAATATCTAAGAATTTTGCGATTTTCAGGTTTTGAGTTTACTTCACTGATTGAAGGTAAAGGACCATAAATTTGTGCATAATCTGGTTGGGGATTAACATTAGAAGACTCAGGTGTTTTGATGATAACCCTTGGTGTGTTAGAAGAATCCGTTGGTGTGACGAAAGTGACCGGTTTTGAATAATTAAAAGGTTTGTTGTAAACAACCATTTTTAATTTTGATCGACTCTCGTCTTCTGCATCTAATTCCTCTTGACGATGATATTCAACAACACTCATAACAGTATCATTAATTTTATATTCTGCACTGGAAACTTCAGGATTTGGTTTGAATGTTTTGAGTGAAAGCTTTAGTTTGTAATCAGCTAGATTTGGTCCATATCCTTTTGGATTGGGTTTTAAAGTAAACTTTTCAATAGCTGTTACTGATTCACCATGTTTGTAAACAACAGTTTTAAACTCTTTAATTTTGTTTTGCAAGCCAATAATTTCTGCAAGAAGGTCATCTACCCGATTCGTTGAATGCTTTTTGTATGCTGAGAACTGTTTTTGACAATTTAACAACTCAGCCTTAGCTTTTAGATTTTCCAAGGTGAGAGCGTTAATTTGTAGAATGATGCATATTCTTCGCTTGACGGAGAAAAATGACATACTTCTCCCATTTAGGACCAAGACTACTCAGGAACTTAGTATTCACTGCAATTCTTGGCATGATGATGTTGTGTTTATCCAAATCATTGATGATGTCTGAAAATCGATGATGATAAGACTCTAGTGTCTCTCCAGGTTCAATCATGAAGTGTTCATAAGCCAAGTAAATTTTGGATTCCAAATCCTCCTGATTGAGTACAGATCCTTCCATAAGAAGATGAATATGGTCCCACATTTCCTTTGCAGTCTTTTGAGCATCAACACTTTGAAAAATTGGGTTAGGTAATCCTAAAAGGATATATTGCAGAGCAAGCTCATCAGCTTCATAGTGTAGAAGTTCTGTTGGATTTAGATCTGCAACAGTAGCAATGTTTGTTTGTTCATCTCTTGGCGGAATAGCAGTAGGATCTCCGGGTACAATGACAGTAGGCATCTCAAATAGACCTTCCAAGATAACCTTCTTTAAGAACTTTCCATGTGGCTTCTTCAGATCACAAAACCTAAAGAACCTTATCACCCATTGAACGTAGTTTCCTGGAGTGAGCATTGGAGGTCTATCAAGTGATCCAGCTTCATGAATTGATTGTTGGCTGCTTAAAGCTTCACACATCTTTGCAAACCAAGTGGGTTCCTTCATAGTGTTCCTTGATGGATTTTGATTGAATTCATTTGTGTAGGGTTGAACTTGAAGACTTGGCGGTGTTTGAACCATTTGTGGTGGGGGAATTGCACCAAGTTGTGGAGTATGTTGTTGATTAAATGTTGTTGATAAATTGCTTGTTGTTGATTCCATTGTTGATGTTGTGGACTTAGTTGTTGTTGTCGTTGAGGATAAGTGTAAGGGAAATAGTTAGAGTATGGTGGTTGAGACATGTTGAAAACTTGTGTTGGTAAAAATGGATCTTTGTAGTCGAATGAACCTTTGATGAAGAAGTATCCTTAGGCGTAGAAATCACAATAGCCAAGTAGCACTTATGCGTAAAAACACCAAAGTTACGCGTAACAATAAGAAGTTACGCGTAGATTTAGCTTACGCGTAAGTATGGAAAAAATGCTAAAGTTATGCGTAGATAAAAGTTAGGCGTAGAAAGTTCGGTGTAGGATTATCTTATGCGTAAGACTGGGCTTAGGCGTAAGAAAAATCTTATGCGTAGGATTTCTACGCGTAAGCTTATGCATATGCGTAATTTTAGGGTTTTATCCCAAGTGATCTTTTACACTTCACAGTGCAAAAGATATCCAAAGTCGACGTATTTTCAGGCTTATCCAAGCAAGAAAACACGGAGTAAACCACGAAAACGAAGATCAAACCCAGGAAATACTTACGCGTAGTTTTAGGGTTTCACTACGCGTAGGTCTACTCGTAAATTTGATTATGCTCAAAGATGTTTCTAAACCAGGTTTTGTGTGATGAAATAGCTTCAAGATCACCAAATAACACAAGAGTGTGAGATTTGATGAACCAAACCTTCTAAAATAGTTACGCGTAGAACTATACCCACGAATAAAAACTAGCTCAAAAACAATGATCCACGCATAAAGTTCCAAACTTTTTGCCAAAAACAAGTATTTTAACACCTTAAAACGTTGAAAGTACAAGAATCTTGGATTAATAAGTGTAAAAAACAAGTTTTTAAGCGAAGCAAAGAATACGTTATCTTTACGCGTAAGACCCAAAACCAAAATCTTCAAAACAAAAGTGTGCACCCAACGATTTGGCGATTGATACCACTGTTAGGTCACTAGTTTTACAAACACAAGTAATATAGAAAGCGATAAGGCGATTGAACAAGATCTAACACACACACACACGAAACAATAATACGGTTATGCGTAGGATATGTGATGAGAGAAAAACTTGAACAACCAACCTTCAAATGAAGGTTTACAAGAGTATTTATAGGAGGAAAGCTAGGGCAACACTCCTAGTTTCCATCCTTTCTTTAATGGGCTTGGGCCTAAGCTCATGGGCCTTCTACATAAGCTTAAGGCTAATAACAAACATAAAGGCCATAATAAAGCTAACTATTACATATTAATTACTAACACTTGATTATGGTTTAGGAGTGATTCCAACATGTACAGTATTTTAGGGTTCCAAACCCTATTTTACATCAAGATAAGTGTTTACTTCATCAATTCAATTATGTCTTTGATTATTTGTGTGTATGCTTGCATGTTCTCCATGTCCGGCTAATTTACTTGTGTGTTTCCTTAGGGAATATGAAACTTAATTATTGAATATTGATTGGTTGTTTCTTATCTTAGTTGATTAATGATCTAGTAATGCGATAGGTCATTCGTTGTGTACTTAATGCTTGATTCATCTTTGTGAACCTTAGAATATAATTACATGAGTAGTTGTAGGCTAAACCATCCAAAGAGTGCCTTAGAGTAAGAGTTTATTATCCCTAGTGGGTTTTGTAGACGAGACCCTTTGGTAAGTTCAAAGAGTTAGGGAGAAACGCATACCCTACAACCTTAGACACACAACGCAACTAAGAATAAGGACGTGACAGTTCAACCATCAATAGGAGATAATTAAGGAGTAGTAAAACCTAAGTAAACACATCTTTAAACTATCATACGAGCACACAATAATTAGACATAGACTACCATCACCTTAGTTTAGATAATTAGATAATAGTAGAGTAATCGGTAGAAATACCAACCCCCCAAATTCAAACCCCGAGATTCGTACCTTTCAATTTCCTAAAAACATAAAAAAGATAAAAAATAATCTTCCTCAACCCCAACCTTAGCATAGTAACTTCTCACTAGCATTCCTATTCCCCTAGAGAACGATATCAATACCCGTGGCTTACCCTAATACTACACTACAATGATTAGGTTCACTGCCTAGGGTGTTGAAAAACTTGCTCGACGAAAAGGAAGTTCCTTTGACCCCGAACGACGGGTGTAGCGTTATCAAGTTTTTGGCGCCGCTGCCGAGGAATAGAATAGCTAGTTAGTAGTCCACCTCGTTTATTTACTTGATTCCTATCAAGTAAACCTTTTTTCTCATTTTTAGCTTTCTCGTAGTCTATCCCCTTCTTCGTGACTTTTGTTCGTAACCCCATCACTTTTCATCATGGAAGGTGATAACCACCCACCACTCGATAACCCAACACCAAATAAATCACTGTCACTCAAAACCCAAACCAATGACCAACACAACCGCCGAAGCCGTTATGTGAGTAGAAACACCGACCTTCAGGATTTGCAGAAAATATTCGATAGTACAATTAGGGATGCTGTTGAGAAAGTAGTCAGCGCCTTTGTAGTTGGCTCTATGATTAGCAGTAATTCGGACAATGGCATGATAAACGAAAACGTGAATGTGGAAAATAGTGCTTAGTTCAATCTTTACCCCACTAAGGAAGAGATTGCATACCGTCAATACATAATCGATAATCCACGATCACCTATCATTAGGATATGCCTAAAGATTAGGAGAGGAAATCCCTAGAACCTAAAAATCCCTTGTATGATCAGATATAGGAGTGTCGACCACGCTTACATAGATACGGAATCTCCCATTAATGTGATGTCATCTGCTGTCTACAATGACATTATGAATGAGCGACTTAATATTAGGAGAGACCCTAAGTACCCAGGTGGAGTTTGCAACTTTGTGGGAAGAGTCAAGGATGTGCATGTCTTTATAGGAAATTTCATCTACCTAGTTGATTTCATGGTCCTAGAAGATGTAGGATGCGTCATTGACTATAGCTTATCCCAAGTAGTGCTAGGGAAACCGTTTGTTGAAACATCTAAATTGAGCCATAACAAGCATGATGGAACGGTTAAGTTTAAGGAAGGAACCGATGAGATCACTTATAGGATGCCTTGGAAAACAAATGAATATGGCCACCTGCCCATTTATGAACGAGACAACATCAAAGCTTTTGAGGACAAAAGCAAGGACGATGTTGAAAAAGGTTATAAATTTATGTGGGAAAGAAGGAGGCATTATTATAAGGATTGCTTGACCCTAGGGCCTAGGTATAGATTCGATGAAAATTTTGTCAACATGATAAAATTCTCATTGAGGATGCAAAATGACGTAACGTAGGAGCACGACTACGAGTCTAGCTACAAGACTCTTAAATAAAGAAAAGTGCTTCGTGGGAGGCAACCCATGCTTAATTGTTTGCATGTTAGTGTCATATATCTTTTATTGATTGTTTATCCTCATGTTTAAATTTGTAAAAATGCTTTATCTTGTTTTTAACCTCGTCTTAATTGCATATAAAGGTATTTTACATAAGGGATAAGTGTAGGGAGGATTACACACGTTTTGAAAAGAAACGTAAACATGAGAATAACAATTAACTAAAAGATATATATATGTTTGTTTGTTTGAGTAAAATGCTTGTATCGAGTCATAATGGATGTTTTTGCAGAAATTTTTCCAGATTCTAAAGATGTAAATTTTCCAGAATTTTTTCCAGAAAATCGCAGACCAGTTTTTGTCAGGATAACCTGAAGGCGTCAGGATTGCAACCTGACGGCGTCAGGAAGGAGTAAAAACATCAGATTATTTTTTTCTCATTTTCTGAGCTACTTATAAATTTTTGGAATTTTTAAGATCTTAATTTTCTAAAATTTCTGTAAACATCCATTCCACAAGCATTATATCCTAGTTTAAATCGAGTCTTATATATATTATTACCGCCGATTTTACGCGAAGGTTTCATTTGTTTTCTTCAAGTGTGCAGGTTTAGTTTGTCAAGAAGAAGTTACACAAGATTGGAAGGAGCTTTTCACGCATAAATTCTTCTTGGAAAGGATTTAACCACCACTTTACACGGATCCTACCGAGCTAATCTGGGGAGTATTAGTTTCTTTCATTTTTAATTACCTTCCATTATCATAACTTTGATACTTTCGGGGAACATTGGGGACAATGTTCAGTTTAAGTGTAGGGAGGGAAAATAAAACGGGAACTTTGAAACTATGCTTATCCTTGATTATTTGCTTTGTCCAATTGTATTTGCGTAATAAACCATGAGAAAATGTCGGTTAGGGTAATTTTGGCACCAAATTTAAAATTTTTCATGACATATAGGAGTGGGCCATTAGTCTTAACAAAAGCGTCTCACGGATAGGAAGTTGCATGACTAGCACACAAACCCTTTACCACCTAAATTCCACCCAAAATGTGAGGATCGCCCTTAGATTAGTAGGAATTTAAAGCATTCATCTTTAATGCTTAGAGTGCGAACCGGTAGTATATTAGATTCTAGAACTTGTTTTGTGATGCATTCCGAGATCGCTAGTGAGACTACACTTGTGTAGTTAGGAATAACTAAATGATAAGAGGCATTAGGATAACCCTTGTTTGATACCCGTAATATAATTACTTCTTCCACATCGGTTGAGTAATTCCCCCACACCCTTTGCGTTGTACTCATCTTTAGTACACGATACCCCTAGTTAACCCCTCAGAGCCTATCCTTTTCGTGGTTCTCGTGATGTTTCGGTTTTTCCGGAATATCAATGAAGAGCATTGTTTACACCCCACCCCCAAATATACACCCAAATCGCCTTAGCCTACCCTTTATGCACTCACTTTTAGTGCAAATTTTTGTTATCACCCTAAACCCTTAGTTCAATTATCTGGTTGCTTGCATGAGTTGCTAAGTCGAGTCATATCCCTTGTATACAGTTTTGGGACGATTGGGATTCATGGGAAAAGTTAAAGTTTATGAAATGACGGGAAGGGAACGTTAAATTCAAATTCCCTTTGTTTGCATAATAATGTACCCCAAGTGTTTTGATCTTTTCAATTCGGGTCAAATTAGTGTTAGAGTAATAAAAACTCAAGTGTAGGGATGTGCCTATAAATCCCTATCATTTTGATGTTACCGAAGAGGATGGTAGAGTAAAAGTGTATGAAAAAAAAATCGAAAAAAAAGAGAAAATGAGAAAAGAAAAAATAGAGTGCAAAAAAAAAATAATAAAAAAAAAATATACGGGCTACCATCCTACATCTATCCTTTAAATTTATGTTTGTTTGTTTCAGTTATCTAGAGTTTAGAGTGTCGAGTCTTGGCTTAGCAACGCCATTCTTCGTATGCATTTAACATAGAGATTTTTGACTTTCCACCACTACATAGCCTATCCCACCAAACCCTTTATTTCCCTACCGTAAGCCTAATGTTACAACCCTTTAAAAGACCTCTTTGATAGTCTTTCCTAGGTGCTTACGCCAAAGCGACGGAGGTTTGATCTATTCTCAAGCCTATGGTAATCTATGTACTAGGACCGGTTAATGAGTGTTTATCTTCCATTTCCTATTTGTTATATTTCATATATACACCCGAGAGAGATGTGAGTATCCAAACATCCCATGTGAGGTGCTAGTATGTAATTTCCGTGCTTGTTATGACTTTTGCGGGGCTTATATGTGTTGTGGACCGTTTTGAATCAATGTTCCATGACCCCTAACTTATAAATTAATTGGCTAAAAGCACATTTGCTTGAGGACAAGCAAATAACAAGTGTAGGGATATTTGATAAGGTTTTAAAAGGTACCATTTTGAGGGGTCGTTTTAGCCCTTATTTGATCACTTTTGTATCCGTTATTGCTTAATATCGTTCCTTTTCACTTTTTAGGTCTCTTGAAGGCAAAATGCTGGAATGGCACTTATTTGGACGAAAAGGCGCGAATATACGAAGAAAATGGGCAAAGTCAGAATCGAGACACTCAAAGCTGCTGAAAACAGAAGGCGACGGCGTCACTGCTTAACTGCGACGCCGTCGGAGGATTTTGCGACGGCTCAAAAGTGAAATTGCATGTTTTCGAGGGACGGCGTCAGGTTATGGAAGAGTAGGCCGTCGCAACTTAGACGGCCTAGATGCGACCCAGACGGCGTCAGAAGCTGAAGAGGACGGCGTCACAGGCATAAGGTGACGCCGTCGCAAGGTTAACGTGGCCAAGACGAAACCCTAATGACGGCGACACGACGGCGTCACAAAACATAAGGTGACGCCGTCGCATATGTAATATTATATATAGAATCCGAATTTTTTAGTATTAGAGAGTAGTCTTTTGGGAGTAAAACCTAAAACCGAACCAAGGCTGTCTTGTACAGTATTTTAGGGTTCCAAACCCTATTTTACATCAAGATAAGTGTTTACTTCATCAATTCAATTATGTATTTGATTATTTGTGTGTATGCTTGCATGTTCTCCATGTCCGGCTAATTTACTTGTGTGTTTGCTTAGGGAATATGAAACTTAATTATTGAATATTGATTGGTTGTTTCTTATCTTAGTTGATTAATGATCTAGTAATGCGATAGGTCATTCGTTGTGTACTTAATGCTTGATTCATCTTTGTGAACCTTAGAATATAATTACATGAGTAGTTGTAGGCTAAACCATCCAAAGAGTGCCTTAGAGTAAGATTTTATTATCCCTAATGGGTTTTGTAGACGAGACCCATTTGGTAAGTTCAAAGAGTTAGGGAGAAACGCATACCCTACAACCTTAGACACACAACGCAACTAAGAATAAGGATGTGACAATTCAACCATCAATAGGAGATAATTAAGGAGTAGTAAAACCTAAGTAAACACATCTTTAAACTATCATACGAGCACACAATAATTAGACATAGACTACCATCACCTTAGTTTAGATAATTAGATAATAGTAGAGTAATCGGTAGAAATACCAACCCCCCAAATTCAAACCCCGAGATTCGTACCTTTCAATTTCCTAAAAACATAAAAAAGATAAAAAATAATCTTCCTCAACTCCAACCTTAGCGTAGTAACTTCTCACTAGCATTCCTATTCCCCTGGAGAACGATATCAATACCCGTGGCTTACCCTAATACTACACTACAACGATTAGGTTCACTGCCTAGGGTGTTGAAAAACTTGCTCGACGAAAAGGAAGTTCCTTTGACCACGAACGACGCTTGTAGCGTTATCAACTAACTATTTTAAAATAGTTTGAGCATATCATTGAAATTTATTTGACGTTAAATAAAATTGTTGGTCGATGGTACGTTCATAACACGACGGTGCCTAAAGGAAGTGAACAAAATAGAATATATCGAAGTCGTAAAAATTATAAAAATACATTTCTTACAAGAATTGAGTGAAATAATAATTATCGAGTAGTATTTACGAAAACCGTCGTAAATATATATATATATATATAACACAATTTATATACAAAATAAATTTAAAACATCGGGTAAACTAATAATATAATTTTTATGGTCTTAAAATGAGTATAAAAATATATCAGAATAATTTTTGGAAGTGTCGGATCAATATTCAAAATAAATGATTACACGATAGTGTTTATTTAATAGGAAATATTCGTTTAATGAAATATGCAAACCCATGCATGAACTGATATAATGATGACGTTCAATGATATGTAGACTAAATCTAGTCAATATGAAATGTCCTCAATGATTTTTCATGAATTCGCAGCTAAACCCTTACGGTTACGCGAATTTGATACTCGTAAATCTAGTTTATGAAAAATGACGAATAGTGAATCATGAATAGTGATTTTTCCCCGGGAATGAGTAGTATTTCGTGAAGAGTAAAATTTTGAAATACGTTCTCAGAATATCAGATTGACTAAAAAAAAGATGAATAGTAACCGATGAATAGTAAATTTGAGAAATGACCTGAAATTACGAGTTGTCACATTCGCCCACCCAAAAAAGAATTCAGTCCCTGAATTCAGTTCGTGTTGGTCTCTCAAATTTAGGGTTTGTGATGAATAATGAGGAGAGAAGACATGAAGAAGTGTTGTTACGACTATCTAGGATTAAAAGTGTATAAAACATCGCGATAGGTAAAATATTGGAAGAATCTCCCATGAGTATCACTTTGACTTTTAGGAATATGTGAAAATTTTGTATGCACTAAGATTTATAAATAACTGCTCCCAACATAACATGATCCCTCCAGAATTAGACATAGGTAGCTAGGCTATGTATAATTAAGGAACGATAATGCGATGTTCGGTTTAGTTGTTATAACTCTCAATGTTTAAGCATATTTGAGCTTTTTTGCCGTTTAAAAGAGATGAGAAGGTGATGAGTTTGAGGTTATTTTTCAAAATGATTTATGGTTTCTAGACGATGGGTTATGAGGTGTCGTAAGTGCTTCAAATGTATGACAGTTTAGTGACTTAATATGTAAATAGCGTATAACACGAGATGTTGGTGGTGAAACAGAGGAGTGAGAGCGACTTCACCCTCCTTAAAGGCTTCGTCTCGGCATCTAATGTTATCGGTGATGTGTTTAGTGCTGAGTCAACTGATGTTAATATTGTGATTGGGGATGTCAAGGTATCCTCCACGTTGGAGTCTGAAGAAAGGATAACGGAATGGGTATCAGAAGACATCTATGTGACAATCGATGTGAAATGAAAGTAAATAACTCGAAAAATGTACGTATAAACCGCATGTAAAGTGAATATGCACTTATGATGAAATGATGAGATGCTATGATGATGTAGTTATAGTCTAGGGTCAATGATGCAACCTAGTTCTCTATAACCAAAGCTCTGATGCGAATCTGTCACACCCCCAAATTACCTGTTTTGCAGCGGAATGGAATTCCTGGGGGTTGACTGTCATAGCATCACAGTTACAGTTATATTGAACGACCTAAAGTGTTGTTTTGAAAATACATCGTTTGATCAAATAAAATAATTAGAGTTTACAAAACATAGGTCCCAAAAGATTTCCAAAAGTACCAACATGAGTTTGTTACAAACAAACGATAGTTAAGTGCATAAAATCCATATGAGATGCGTCAACTCAACGACTCCATGCAAGCCATGATGATATGCTAAATACCTGAGATAAAACATGCTTAAAACAGTCAACCCAAAGGTTGAGTGAAATCCATAGGTTTAATTAAGTCGTTTGAACACAATATTCGTAGTGTGAGTTATGTTGTTTCACACTCATCGTTGAAAACAAAACAACATTTATTTCACTAAGTTCATGAAAACCAAAGCGTAAACCTCGTACCAATAGAAATTGGTAAAATCGTTTCATCGCAGCCCTAATAGGTAAACTTGCCAATTTACCTTAATGATTCAAATATAGTGCGTTCGATTTTCCCTAACTGGGTCAATAAGAACGGGAGTGTTAATTCCAGTAGGCCTATTCACAATATTCGCGCTCACTCGCAAGTGATTAATGGTGCATGATGTAGGGACTTCAAACATGGCAATAGAATACTTAGTGACAATAAAGCATTTGGATATAACGTACAGTTTAAAGCATTTGTGTTCGATTAAAAATATAGCATGTATCTCCCCCAAGAGTTTGTAAAACAATTAAGTAATAGAAAGTGGGGCTATGAACTCACCTTAACAAAAGTAGTTAACGAGCACGAAAACAGAAATGACCAAACACGACCTAAGAACGAAACGAACGCGTGTCTCTACAACTGAGCGTGGCTCCGAAGCCAAATTTACAAATAATTCACTAGGAGTTAACCATTTAACATTTTGTAATATCAATCTTCGCTTATCTCTTGTGATTTGCACGTATGAAACATGCAAAATAGACCATGCACTAAGGTAACAATATATATGTATGTATTACTAATAGCTTTTGTTCATATAAAAATGAAACATTGGCCTATATAACTGATGATACATGTTCACTCATGTCTACTTGTCCCTAAACTTCACGTGGCAGCATATATTGCATTAGATTTGATTAGTCACAAGTGAAGGTAGTTACCCATGCATGACACGTTTGATATTTATTTTTATATATTAGTTGCCATGATATACTTTAGAAAATATAAAAATATTAATCATTCTTGCTAAAATATGTGACGTATAAAACAAGAGTGTACAAGAGTATGGATAAAATAGTGTAAGATTATAATTTATCTTGTTTTATATAAGTAGTTTAGCGATTACATGGTATAGTTTGATCCCGGTAATTACTGATATTAAGCCCTTAAGTCACGAAACTTAAAACCGGGCAACATAAAAATATAATACTGATAAAATGTCTAAACTTATCAATATACTTCATACTAGTTTTGATATGAAGATGCCAACGTAAAAACGTAAAGTTGTAAAGTTAGGGTGACACTAACTATTTTAAAATAGTTTGAGCATATCATTGAAATTTATTTGACGTTAAATAAAATTGTAGGTCGATGGTACGTTCATAACACGACGGTGCCTAAAGGAAGTGAACAAAATAGAATATATCGAAGTCATAAAAATTATAAAAATACATTTCTTACAAGAATTGAGTGAAATAATAATTATCGAGTAGTATTTACGAAAACAGTCGTAAATATATATATATATATATATATATATATATATATATATATATATATATATATATATATATATATATATATATATATATATATATATATATATACACACATACATACATACATATATATATATATATATATATATATATATATAACACAATTTATATACAAAATAAATTTAAAACATCGGGTAAACTAATAATATAATTTTTATGGTCTTAAAATGAGTATAAAAATATATCAGAATAATTTTTGGAAGTGTCGGATCAATATTCAAAATAAATGATTAGGCGATAACGTTTATTTAATAGGAAATATTCGTTTAATGAAATATGCAAACCCATGCATGAACTGATACGATGATGACGTTACTAATGATATGTAGACTAAATCTAGTCAATATGAAATGTCCTCAATGATTTTTCATGAATTCGCAGCTAAACCCTTACGGTTACGCGAATTTGATACTCGTAAATCTAGTTTATGAAAAATGACGAATAGTGAATCATGAATAGTGATTTTTCTCCGGGAATGAGTAGTATTTCGTGAAGAGTAAAATTTTGAAATACGTTCTCAGAATATCAGATTGACTAAAAAAAATGATGAATAGTAACCGATGAATAGTAAATTTGAGAAATGACCTGAAATTACGAGTTGTCACATTCGCCCACCCAAAAAAGAATTCAGTCCCTGAATTCAGTTCGTGTTGGTCTCTCAAATTTAGGGTTTGTGATGAATAATGAGGAGAGAAGACATGAAGAAGTGTTGTTACGACTATCTAGGATTAAAAGTGTATAAAACATCGCGATAGGTAAAATATTGGAAGAATCTCCCATGAGTATCACTTTGACTTTTAGGAATATGTGAAAATTTTGTATGCACTAAGATTTATAAATAACTGCTCCCAACATAACATGATCCCTCCAGAATTAGACATAGGTAGCTAGGCTATGTATAATTAAGGAACGATAATGCGATGTTCGGTTTAGTTGTTATAACTCTCAATGTTTAAGCATATTTGAGCTTTTTGCCGTTTAAAAGAGATGGGAAGGTGATGAGTTTGAGGTTATTTTTCAAAATGATTTATGGTTTCTAGACGATGGGTTATGAGGTGTCGTAAGTGCTTCAAATGTATGACAGTTTAGTGACTTAATATGTAAATAGCGTATAACACGAGATGTTGGTGGTGAAACAGAGGAGTGAGAGCGACTTCACCCTTCTTAAAGGCTTCGTCTCGGCATCTAATGTTATCGGTGATGTGTTTAGTGCTGAGTCAACTGATGTTAATATTGTGATTGGGGATGTCAAGGTATCCTCCACGTTGGAGTCTGAAGAAAGGATAACGGAATGGGTATAAGAAGACATCTATGTGACAATCGATGTGAAATGAAAGTAAATAACTCGAAAAATGTACGTATAAACCGCATGTAAAGTGAATATGCACTTATGATGAAATGATGAGATGCTATGATGATGTAGTTATAGTCTAGGGTCAATGATGCAACCTAGTTCTCTATAACCAAAGCTCTGATGCGAATCTGTCACACCCCCAAATTACCTGTTTTGCAGCGGAATGGAATTCCTGGGGGTTGACTGTCATAGCATCACAGTTACAGTTATATTGAACGACCTAAAGTGTTGTTTTGAAAATACATCGTTTGATCAAATAAAATAATTAGAGTTTACAAAATATAGGTCCCAAAAGATTTCCAAAAGTACCAACATGAGTTTGTTACAAACAAACGATAGTTAAGTGCATAAAATCCATATGAGATGCGTCAACTCAACGACTCCATGCAAGCCATGATGATATGCTAAATACCTGAGATAAAACATGCTTAAAACAGTCAACCCAAAGGTTGAGTGAAATCCATAGGTTTAATTAAGTCGTTTGAACACAATATTCGTAGTGTGAGTTATGTTGTTTCACACTCATCGTTGAAAACAAAACAACATTTATTTCACTAAGTTCATGAAAACCAAAGCGTAAACCTCGTACCAATAGAAATTGGTAAAATCGTTTCATCGCAGCCCTAATAGGTAAACTTGCCAATTTACCTTAATGATTCAAATATAGTGCGTTCGATTTTCCCTAACTGGGTCAATAAGAACGGGAGTGTTAATTCCAGTAGGCCTATTCACAATATTCGCGCTCACTCGCAAGTGATTAATGGTGCATGATGTAGGGACTTCAAACATGGCAATAGAATACTTAGTGACAATAAAGCATTTGGATATAACGTACAGTTTAAAGCATTTGTGTTCGATTAAAAATATAGCATGTATCTCCCCCAAGAGTTTGTAAAACAATTAAGTAATAGAAAGTGGGGCTATGAACTCACCTTAACAAAAGTAGTTAACGAGCACGAAAACAGAAATGACCAAACACGACCTAAGAACGAAACGAACGCGTGTCTCTACAACTGAGCGTGGCTCCGAAGCCAAATTTACAAATAATTCACTAGGAGTTAACCATTTAACATTTTGTAATATCAATCTTCGCTTATCTCTTGTGATTTGCACGTATGAAACATGCAAAATAGACCATGCACTAAGGTAACAATATATATGTATGTATTACTAATAGCTTTTGTTCATATAAAAATGAAACATTGGCCTATATAACTGATGATACATGTTCACTCATGTCTACTTGTCCCTAAACTTCACGTGGCAGCATATATTGCATTAGATTTGATTAGTCACAAGTGAAGGTAGTTACCCATGCATGACACGTTTGATATTTATTTTTATATATTAGTTGCCATGATATACTTTAGAAAATATAAAAATATTAATCATTCTTGCTAAAATATGTGACGTATAAAACAAGAGTGTACAAGAGTATGGATAAAATAGTGTAAGATTATAATTTATCTTGTTTTATATAAGTAGTTTAGCGATTACATGGTATAGTTTGATCCCGGTAATTACTGATATTAAGCCCTTAAGTCACGAAACTTAAAACCGGGCAACATAAAAATATAATACTGATAAAATGTCTAAACTTATCAATATACTTCATACTAGTTTTGATATGAAGATGCCAACGTAAAAACGTAAAGTTGTAAAGTTAGGGTGACACTAACTATTTTAAAATAGTTTGAGCATATCATTGAAATTTATTTGACGTTAAATAAAATTGTAGGTCGATGGTACGTTCATAACACGACGGTGCCTAAAGGAAGTGAACAAAATAGAATATATCGAAGTCGTAAAAATTATAAAAATACATTTCTTACAAGAATTGAGTGAAATAGTAATTATCGAGTAGTATTTACGAAAACCGTCGTAAATATATATAAATATATATATATATATATATATATATATATATATATATATATATATATATATATATATATATATATATATATATATATATATATATATATGCATACATATATATATATATATATATATATATATATATATATATATATATATATATATATATATATATATATATATATAGAGTTAGGATCAAATAAGAAGAAAAATTAAAATAAGAATGATAAGAAGAAACTACAACCACTCATTTCAGATGCATCTACAAAAATGGATGCATCTCCCCTTAAAATTCTCCTCCTTATTTGAAATGTGTGGCTAGAAATCCTTCTTATTCTTCTCATTTTAGTTTTTCTTCTTACTAGATCCCTTCCCTATATATATATATATATATATATATATATACATAGATATATATATATATATATAACACAATTTATATACAAAATAAATTTAAAACATCGGGTAAACTAATAATATAATTTTTATGGTCTTAAAATGAGCATAAAAATATATCAGAATAATTTTTGGAAGTGTCGGATCAATATTCAAAATAAATGATTACGCGATAGCGTTTATTTAATAGGAAATATTCGTTTAATGAAATATGCAAACCCATGCATGAACTGATATGATGATGACGTTACTAATGATATGTAGACTAAATCTAGTCTATATGAAATGTCGTCAATGATTTTTCATGAATTCGCAGTTAAACCCTTACGGTTACGCGAATTTGATACTTGTAAATCTAGTTTACGAAAAATGATGAATAGTGAATCATGAATAGTGATTTTTCTCCGGGAATGAATAGTATTTCGTGAATAGTAAAATTTTGAAATACGTTCTCAGAATACCAGATTGACTAAAAAAAACGATGAATAGTAACTGATGAATAGTAAATTTGAGAAATGACCTGAAATTACGAGTTGTCACATCTATGATTGGTTCATTAATGTATTTAACAGCTTCTAGGCCTGACATTACATTTGCTGTGAGTGCTTGTTCTAGACATCAGGTCACTCCACTTACTTCCAACTTGAATGCAGTCAAAAAGATCTTCAAGTATCTGAAAGGCCAACCCAAGTTAGGTCTTTGGTACCCAAAAGAGTCTCCTTTTGTATTGGAAGCATATAGTGATAGTGATTATGCTGGTGCGAATCTGGATAGGAGATCCACAACTGGAGGTTGCCAATTCTTTGGTAGAAGATTGATTTTTTGGCAATGCAAGAAACAAACTATTGTTGCTACCTCCTCTACTGAAGCAGAGTATGTTGCTGCTGCCAATTGTTGTGGTCAGGTACTATGGATCCAAAATCAATTGCTGGATTATGGGTTTAATTTCATGAACACCACAATCTATATTGATAATCAAAGTACCATATGCATAGTTAAAAATCCAGTTTTTCATAATAGAACTAAGCATATTGAGATCAGGCACCATTTTAAAAGAGATGCATATGAAAACATTTGATAAAGGTGCTTAAGATTCACACAGATGATAATGTGGCAGATTTATTGACTAAAGCTTTTGATGGACCTAGATTTCAACACCTAGTTGTCCATATTGGGATGGTTAACCCTTAACTGCTAAGTTTGAGGGGAGGCATAAGCCTCAGGGGAGGCATATGCCTCAGGGGAGGATTTTAGTTGTATATTTTGTAAACTTTCTAGATATCCGTTTATCTTTTTGTTTGCTTACACTAACCTGCTAATGTTCTTTCAGTTTTGTTTGTTTTGGTTTGGTGTGTTTGCTACTTTGTGTCTATTTTGCAGAATGGATTTATGAGCAGTTGCTAATATTTTCGTTGGAGTTCACCAAGTTTGATTAAATGGGAATATGGTCATGTAAGCTTAAAGTTTGTTTCTACTGAAGGAAAGCACAAGTATTGTTACAAGTTATCTCATTGATTCTACTGAAGGAAAGTACTGAAGTACAGATTAAGTGCTAATCATTGAGAGATAAAAGACATGTTGATCGTTCATTCAAGAAACAATTACAGCTTACAATTAACTTCAAATTAAATACAAGACCATTCCTATACAAGATCTACCAAACATTTACTAATTCCTATCATCTATTACAAAAGCTGGTGGATACACTTTTCAAGTATGATGAAGCAGATGAAGATGAAAATGGAAAGGATGGATTGATGAAAACGATGATGAAGATGCTCAATAACCTAGTTTTATATCTTTGGTCCTTGGCATGATGGATGCATTTGTGATATGAGAAATCTTCAATTGTTCCATCTACTCGTTCCACCATAGAGCCTCACACCACCTTTCCTTTTCCCTTTCCCTTCACCTCTGCCTCCTTGCCCTTTCCCTTCCTTCCATGGTATGAACCACCAAAACTTGGAGCAAGAAGAGCAATAAGCACCTCTCTTGTTGTTGGGAGTGGTGGATTTCTGGCACGTGGCCTTGGTTGGGGTTGGGGTTGTGATGGTTGGGGATTCTCCACACCTGCTGATGTCCTCTCCTCTTTCTCTCTCACCAATCTATTGAAGATTGGCTCTAGACGATCTGTGGAGTCATAAGAACCCCTAGATGAATCACTTGGATTCACAACACTATCATCTTCAGAAGAAGGGAGAAATGGGGATTTTGAAGGTCGAGGTTCATCTTGATGGGGCTAGCGAAACAATGGGTGTGAATCATCACTGGATGAGGATGATGATGATGATGAGGATGTTAGATTGATTATTTCTGGTTGGGTAGACATAGCTATTGTTGATGATTATGGAATTTTGGAGAAATTAGGGTTTTTGAAGTTAATTGGGGTAATTGGTATGTGTTAATTGTGCATTGGGATTATCTTATAGGCAGAGTCAAGGCTTGATGACCATTAATGCAAGTTGGGTGGCACAGTAAAACTCAAGATATTTACTGAAGATACTTAGCCACTTGAGTTGTTTCTGCTGATTGACCTCCTTCAGCAGTTTGACCATCCTTTCTACTAAAGTGTTAAGTTTGAATTTGGTTGGAGTTATTTTACACATCAGATATGGTCAATGATTTGTTCCGATGTTTTTGACCATAAATTGGGTAACTTCTATTAATAACCTTCTTCGCATATCTTCGCCCAAAATTAACTTATTCCCTCTTCACTCGATTTAAACACACATTGCGTAAATCATAACCCATTCTCACAATTTCTCACATGGCACTTCAATTTAAGAAAGATCATACCAAGGTTGCTTTTCTGGGAAAAGCAAAGGGTCATGAACTATATGAACCTATGGTGGATTTCTTGAAACAGTCCAAGATTCATTATGCTCTAACGCACTCTCCAAATGTGATATATGAATCTTTGGTTGAACAATTTTGGGCATCTGCTACTAAACTAAGTGACACTGAGATTGTAGCTACGATTGATGGAACAGAGTATGTGGTGACTGAGGAGTTGATTAGGAGACAACTTCGTTTGGATGATGAAGATGGGGTTTATCACTCCAACACTGTAGAGATACTTGCTGGGGTAAGAGCTATTGGATATCAAAGTACAAATACAGATATGTGGCCCAAGAATAAGCTTTGCCCCATGTGGAGGTTTTTGGTGCATACATTGCTACAGTGCATAAGCAACAAGTCAGGAGGATGGGATCAATTTCTCTACCCAATTGGGTTGTTGTATTGTGTGTCTTTCCAAGGGTTTAACTTATAATTTCTCTAAGTTTATTTTTGATAATTTGGTTGAAAATATTCAAAGGAAAAAGCATAAGTTTCTAATGTACCCTAGGTTTTTACAAATGATATTAGACATAACAACCCAAGCCAGAGTCTTTTGTCCCATAGGAGCTCTTAGTGCTAAATTGTTTGCTTCAATGAAAACTAATTATGTTGGGACACATCATCCTTTGCTAGAAGCTATGTTGCCACAAGGCAATGAGGTTGCTGATGAGGGTAATGTTGTTGGTGCTCCACCCTCTACCAATGTTGTTGCTGATGGTAATCCATCAGTTGCCATTGATGAGGGCCCTTCCATAACTGCTGAAGCATCACATGTTTCTCCTGACCAACCTCCACCTACACCTCTACATTTGTCACCTAGTCCTAGTCCACCACCTACTCATGTTACTCCTGATAAGTTTGAGCCTGAGTTTAATAGACTGACCACACCTAGTCCAGTGAGAGAGCCATTTGATGAAGGTTCTCCTATCTTTGAGCATGTCCATATTTCTCCTGAAAGGTCTAATGAAGCTCCCATTACCATTGAGCAATCTGCTGGTGGAGCTGAGGATCCTATTACACTTACATCTGTACATGCTCTGTTGAACAGGTATGTGAAGGAAGTTGCTGATCTCAGAAAGGAGCTTGCTGATACTAAATATTCACTTGGTGGTGAGATTGTGGGGTTGAAGAGAAAGGTTCAGGATTTAGAGGAACAACTTGGGCAAAATAGCAAAAGGAGGTTTATGGTTTCTTCTGATGAAGAGCAAGAGGATATTCATTTGGATTCACTTGAAATCTTGGTTGATGTGGCTCAACAGACTCATGCTCCTTCTCCAATTGTTTCTGAATCCTCAAAGCAAAAGGAACCTATTCTGTTTACTAGAAGAAGGAGAAGACAGTATTTAAGCGAGGATTCCACTGAATCTTCAAAGGTGCCAAGTTTTGCCAATGTTGCAACTGCTGATGATCATATGGTGGATGTTGCTTCTGAACATGGTCAAGTTTCATCTATGTAAGAACAGCCATGTCCTCCACCTTCAGCAGATCATCATGAAGTATTTGTTGCTAGAAGAAGTTTTAACTTGGATCCTAATGCTGATGTCTCTTCTGCTCAACATATTACTCCTGATGCTTCCATGGGTGTTTCTTCTGAAAACATTGATACAGTTCCCATTGTTGATATTCCTCATGCTGATTCTTTTCTTGAGCTTGCTGATAAAGGGAAAGGAGTTATAGTTGATGAAGAGCTTGGTTCAGATCTTGTGAGTGAACAGGAAAGGCTAGAGCAAGCAAGAATGCTAGCAGAGTATGCAGATTTGAAGAAGAGTCAAGCATTAGCTCAAAAGCTTTCAGATCAGTTTAATTCCAATTTGCCTCCTGAAAGACAAAGAGAATTGGATGAACAATCCACTCAGTTTACTGATAAGCAATGGGATACTTACACTCTTCAAGCTGCATCAAATCCTACTCTTGCTCAAAGTATTTTAGGAGCTGATTTTGATAGTGAGAACTTTGCTGCTCAAATGATGGCTATTGGAAAACAAAAGAAGCTAGCTGCAGCTGCAAAGAGAAAAGCCATTGCTGCACAAAAAAGCTAAAGCTAAGAGGGAGAGACCACCAACTGCAGCTCAAAAGAAAGCCTATATGAGGAATGTGGTATATAATCAGAGTACTAATTTCTATCAATCTGGTTTGTCAAAGAAGCAAGTCTGGGCTTTAGATGATTCTGAATTGACCAGTTTGTATCATAAGACTATGAAGCATATTAAACCAACTTCTACATTGAAGAGGATTACTGGTGGTATAGATACTCCAAAAGCTAAAAGACCCAAGAAAGTTGAGATTGTGGATTCTTTTGCTGATGCTAGCACACAGCTGAGAACTCATGTTGTTTCTGCTGAGACATCCACTGAAGCAGCACAGTCTACAGAGCAAGCACAATCTGCTGAACCTATTGTGGTTTCTTCTGAAGCTTCACCCAGTGTGGCTGATTCATCTATGGGTCCAAAGGGCATGACTGATACTAATCCTTCTTCTGCATCTGCTGAACAAGAAGGAGCAGATATGGTTAGGAAAGCTGAACTGGAAGCTGCTAGAGCTAAACAGGCTAGAGAAGAGCTTGATCAGTCATACGCAATGGGTGGTCCTATTCCAATTCCCTCTGTTTCCACCGAATATGCCTTTGGTACATCAGAGAAGGTACCCTCTTCTATTTCTATGGGAATTTATATACATTGGAGAAGGGGGAAAAGGATGTCTAAAAGGAGACATATTGCCATTAGGAGATCTTTGATATTAGTTGGGACACAGGGCTCTAAAGTTCATAAATCTCACAAGGGTGGTTCTTCAAAGCATTTGGATCTAAAGGCTGCTGAGTCCACATTCATTAAAGAGGGATCTTCTGATATTTTTCTTGAGGGGTCTCATGGTGTGTTGACTACATGGACATTGACTGATGGACAACTTAACACCATCTTTTGGTTGGATAACTCTTCTATGCAGTTTACCTTCTTGAAAGACATACTTCATATAGTGGACATGCAAGATTTGATTACTCTCTATGGCCTTGTCACACAGTATTATGATACTCATACTCCACAAGGTTCTGGGTTATACTTATTGGGAGATCTTCAGGTCCTTTTTGACTCTCAATCTCCAAATGGTAAAGGGTATTCAATTTGGAAGGATTCACATAAGTGGAAGGTTGAGACTTGGAGATTTTATCCTATCCCAAGTGTGCATGTTGTGGAGACAAAGTGTGGGATGGCTTTGTGTATGTTCTCTAATAAGCTTTATCCTTTGTCTGTGAAATTGATGCAGCGAATGCTTAGAAAGAAGTTGGAAGTTCCTCCTGATCCAGTGGGGAATGATATGCTCCATTCTGAACAATTAATTGGATTGATTAAGACTCAGCTTCTGCAACACCAAGCATCTTCTTGATTCTGGTATCTTGTATTATTTCTTTCTTTCTTTGTTTCATTCTTTCTTAAAAAAAAACTATGTATATTCTTTGTTTGTCTAACTTTTTCTTGCAGGTTTGTTGTACATCTCTCTGTTGATGGTTATCAACTCACCAGCTGTGCCTTGTGTACATCAAAGAGTTGGATAGTCCAAAGGGTACAACTTTGGTAAAGACACATCAAATATGTTGATAGATGTAATGGTTTGCTCAAAATCATATGGTATGCAACTCACCCATGCTTAATTGCTGAGGGTTGTATGGTCATCAATTCACCATGGATTATACCTTTTTGGTATCCAAGAATTGGCTAGCCCACAAGTATATGGCTTGTGGTAAAGGCAGTGGAATACCATATTGGGTTCTCAATTCACCAAAGGTGATTCTTTCCCCTAAGAATTGACTAGTCCTGCGCAAACGGCTACAGGTAAAGACATCTGAAATCCGTTTCTAGCTGCTGATTTGCTATAAATCAGATGGTTATCAGTGTACCATAGTTTTCGAACTTAAACATTTGGCTACTCCAGTAGTGATGGCTATTGGTGAAGAGACATCAAATCCATTATTTTCAATGATTCACCTCTCACAGGAGTTAACACACCTGGATGTGATGAGAATAGTATAAAACTAATATGTTTTGATATACATTTTGTCATTTGTTGCTGCAAAGATCTGGAGTTTCAAAGTTTTGCCATAATAGAGATGTGACATTTTGTCATTTCTTACTTAGTAGAATTCTCAATTCAGATGATGAAAACGTGTCTTTAAAGTGTCAAATTTCAAAATTTGAACAAGAAATTGGCAAAGTCAAAAAAGAATATGGTGTCATATTTGACTTGCTCAAACAGACTCGTGAAAAAGAATCACAAGAACTTGATCATCATCTTGCATACACTAAATATGTTTAAAATGTTAGTACAAACATTCGCTCTGAAAATCAAGATTTGTTACACACTATCCATGATCTAAAAGCAGAGTTGGTGAAACGTAAAAAATATAAGAATAGTAACACAAAAGTTATTGCACCAGGAATTCTTAGACAGCCAACTAACACATCACAAGAATCTAATGTGCTTCCCTCTACTAAAATAGGAATAGTTGCCTCTTTTCCCAACGCTGGCACTTCACAGCTTAAGAGCACCACCAGGAAGAATAGGAAGTTGCGACGTAAGAAAAGAACAATAAAGACCTCTGAAGTAGAAGAACACCTTAGGACTTTGAATAAAATTCATGTTACTCCCACTTTAGATATTGCGTCTGACAAATGTAATGGAAAAAGTGATGTAACGAATGTTGAATCTTTAAGTACTTTAAATGTTATGTTTAAAGCTTCTTGTGTTGGTTGTCGTAAAAGCATGTTTCCTGGATGTCATGATAAATGTGTTTCTAATGCTATCTTATCTCGTAAGCGGAATAATAGAAAACGGAATACCTCTAGGCCCACTAATGCTTCTAAGTCTGTGCTAGGTAAACCACCCTCTAGTGTTCTGACTACTATCATTGATGTACCCATAGAACCCCCTTCACCTCCTAGGAAGAACTTATCACCTAGTGCATTTACTAAGACCAAACCTAAGACTAGTTGGAGATGGCAGAAATGGTTACATAATACACTTGGCTTTAAATGGATACCTAAAATCATAAACATGTGTGTTTCAACTATACCTGCATCGGAACCCTCTAACTCTTCGGGTTCCACATCTACTTCTATTCCATATGTGTCGTCTTTGTGTAATGCAGGTGATGCAGATCATTCTTCTGGATTGTTGATAGCGGATGTTCCAGACACATGACATGCAATCTCAAACTGTTATCAAACTTTGTCTCAAAGTTCATTGGCACTGTCAGGTTTGGGAATGATCACTTCGCAGCTATCATGGGCTACAGAGATTACATCAATGGGAACATCGAAATTAGCAGAGTTTATTATGTGGAAGGTCTCGGTTACAATCTCTTTTTAGTCGGTCAATTTTGTGATGGAGATTTGGAAGTTGCTTTTAGGGAGAAAACTTGTTTCATTCGTGATCTACAAGGAAACGATCTTATGTCTGGTCAACGCACATCAAGTCTTTACACAATCTCTATGCAAGACATGATTGATTCTTCTCCCATCTGTCTACTTTCTAAGGCAACATCTACAAAATCCTGGCTATGGCACCGTCGTCTCTCACATTTAAACTTTCAAACCATAACCAACCTTGCACGGTTCAAACTTGTTGAAGGTCTCCCATGATTTCGGTATTCTAAAGATCACCTATGCCCAGCTTGTGAACAAGGGAAAAGCACTCGTGTTCATTTTTCTTCAAAGGTGGAACATAGCTCACAACATGTGCTACATCTTCTTCACATGGATTTGTGTGGCCCGATGCGCGTGCAGACGATTAATGGCAAACGCTACATTTTGGTAATTGTTGATGACTACTCAAGATGGACTTGGGTTTATTTTCTTCAAAGTAAAGATCAAGCTCCACAAATGATCATCACCTTTCTCACGAAAATTCAAGTTCAGCTCCGGAACACTGTAAGACAAATCAGAACAGACAAAGGAACTGAATTTGTGAATCAAACTCTTCGTGCATATTATGTGAAAGTGGGAATTGAGCATCAAACATCAATTGCACGAACACCAGAACAAAACGGAGTTGTTGAAAGACGAAACCGTACGTTAGTGGAAGCTGCAAGAACGATGTTGATTAATGCAAAACTTCCAGATTAGTTATGGGCTGAAGCCGTATCTACTGCATGCTACACTTAAAACCGTTCAATGATTTCTAAACGCCATAACAAAACACCTTACGAGCTTATCCACAACCACAAACCGAATCTCAAACACTTTCATGTCTTTGGATCCCTTTGCTATCCAAATAATGATCGTGATGACTTTGGAAAGCTCAAGGCTAAAGCAGACATTGGAGTCTTTGTTGGATACTGTGAAAACTCTAAAGGTTACATGATCTGGAATCGTCGTACAAGGGAGATTATGGAAACGATTCATGCAAATTTTGATGAGCTTACTGAAATGGCTTCTGAGCAAAACAACTTGGAACCCGGACATAACCGTCTAAACTTCCCCCAAACCCCATCATCAGCTGAACCAAGCCTCCAGCTTACTCGTCAACAAATGGAACAACTATTTGCTCCTCTGTTTAGTGATGATATTGATCAACGTGCTCCAGATGTATCAACTGTTTCTGCTGCTCAACCTGATAATATTGCAATACCTGATACACCTGAAACAATAACAACTGTTGAAGAAGCACCTCCAATTGATTCTACAACAACAGCCGAAAAAACCGCATCGAATGACGTTGAACCAACTAATGATCTTATGAACAATGAAGTACCTCCACCTGCAGATTATGATCCAAATGCATTCTTCAACCCTTTTGCAAATGCTTCTGCCACTTCTGATGTTGCAGAATCATCTACAAGTTATTTGAATAATGTATATCAACATCAACCCTCCACACATCGTTGGACTAAAGACCATCCTCTTGTGAACATCATTGGAAACCTGAATCAACGAGTCGTAACCAGACAACGTCTTTACACTGACGGTGAACATTGCATTTATGCACTTACCGTTTGCCAATCTGAACCCAAAAACATTAAAGAAGCAATGACTTATGACAACTGGATTGAATCCATGCAAGAAGAACTTAACCAGTTTAAACGTCTTAAAGTATGGGAATTGGTTGAAAAGCCAACAGGGGTCTATGTTATTGGTCTAAAATGGATTTGGAAAAACAAGTTTGATGCTGACGGAACGGTTATCAGAAATAAGTCACGTCTGGTGGCTAAGGGTTTTAGACAAGAAGAGGGGATTGATTTCGAGGAATCCTTCGCTCCGGTTGCTATACTTGAGGCTGTACGGATTTTTCTAGCATTTGCGGCTCACATGAACATCACAGTATTTCAGATGGATGTCAAAATTGCTTTTCTAAATGGGAATCTGAAGGAAACGGTATATGTTAGTCAGCCAGAAGGATTTATTGATCCAAAGTTCCCGAATCATGACTTCAAACTGAAAAAGGCTCTTTACGGTCTCAAACAAGCTCCTCGGGCGTGGTATGATAAGTTATCATCCTTTCTTATTGCCAATAATTTCATTAAAGGATCGGTCGACCCAACACTTTTCATACAATATCACGGGGAACACATTTTAATCGTTCAAATTTATGTGGATGACATCATTTTTGGGTCAACCCACCTAAAGTACTCAAACGCTTTTTCAAAACTTATGAAAAAACATTTTGAAATGTCCATGATGGGTGAACTTACATTCTTTCTAAGACTGCAAGTTCATCAATCACCCCGTGGCATTTTCCTTAATCAGTCTAAATATGCTCTTGAAATTTTAAAGAAACATGGAATGCAAAGTTGTGACACCTATGCCACACCAATGGCACATACCATGAAACTGGATGCTGATTTGCATGGGAAAATTGCTTGACCCTACCAAATACCGAAGTATCAGTGGGTATCTTATGTATCTAACAGCCAGTAGACCTGACATTGTTTTTGCTGTATATCTTTGCTCCCGTTATCAGTCAAGACCAACTGAAACTCACCTCTATGAGGCTAAAAGAATTCTCCGATACATTAAGGGAACCATTAATTTGGGACTCTGGTATCCGAAGGATTCTGGTTTTGAACTAATAGCATTTTCATATGCTGATCACGCAGGTTGCTTAGATTCTCGGAAAAGCACTTCAGGTGCTCTACTATTTCTTGGTGATAAACTGGTGTCATGGCAATCGAAGAAGCAGGATTGTACATCACTGTCCTCAACCGAAGCAGAATATGTAGCCATGTCGGCGTGTTGTGCTCAAGTCATTTGGATGAGAACACAACTCAAAGACTATGGTTACATATTTGACAGAATCCCGATGTACTGTGACAATCGAAGTGCTATTGCGATCTCGTGCAACTCTGTTCAACACTCGAAATCCAAGCACATCGATCTTCGATATCATTTCATCAAGAAAAATGTGGAAAAGGATACTGTTGAATTATATTTTGTGGGTACTGAATATCAACTGGCAGATCTTCTCACCAAAGCCTTAGCTCCTGCTAGGTTTACTGAGTTGGTCCACCGGATTGGTATGAGGTGTTTGACTCCAAAGGAACTGGACGATCTTTTAAAACAATCTTAAAACAAGTCAAACACCAAAACCTCTTTTGTAAATATTTTTCAAAAACAAAATACAAAAATATAAAATTTACAAATATATATATATATATATTCTTCTCTCTAAAATTTCTTTAAACATGGCAAGTACAAATCTTCCGTCAACACTTTTCTCTTTCAAATTTCAGTATTTTTTTAGGTCAAGTGTTGAGGGGCAGAAAGTAAATATTTTCTGTTTCATAAAACCTTGTACTTGCATGTTACCTAATACCGGTTGTATCTTTGATAATGGTGGACACGTTTCTTGTTTCTCGACACTCCTCGGGCTCAAACTTTTAAAGTCGAGGGGGAGTGTCGTCAAGTTTCTTTCCAAATATCTTGCTTTACGTAACCAAAATGGAAGTTATGGGCGTTGGATGAAAATGATTGAGGTGGAGGGGCCAAAGTTGTGAAAAGCTTAAACTCATTTTTTACAAAACACCTCCACTTAACTTTATTATTCATTTATTTCAAAACATTTAATACTTTCATCTACCTCATCCTATGCCTATAATCAAATCTGCAAATCCGTGCTTTAATCTTCATATTTGTAAGTGGTTTAAGGATCATCGTGTATTTACAAACATTGGTTTTTAATTTCATGAATATCCAACGGCTAGATTTTGAGTTTGGGGTGATTTTGTGTTCTAAACGTATGCATATGAACACGAAATCATCATTGAGTGTTTATGATGATAAATATTGTGTCAAAATGCTTAAAATCAAGTGTTATAAACATTTTCAACATCAAAATCCACCCAGAAAACATTTTTAATCGTTTTTCAAGTATTAGGGTTTATGCGTGGATTTAGGGTTTTTCATTTGAGAGTGTTTCTGGATAATTAGTTGCTTATATGATGTCTAATACATGTTGAATTAACCAAAACACAACTTGAATCATGCCCAGAAACTCAAATTTTGCATAATTAAAGATTTAGGGTTTAGTATAATACGAATTGGGTATTTTTGATTCATAAGGTTTTTGATGTTAAAACTTGTTGCAACATAATCATACCGCCTCTAAGACATCTCATAATGAATTTGGTGCAAAATCTATGGCTAGATTCCTTAGTCGTAAAATTCAAATCCTTAGGGTTTAAGTTTTACGCATAAGCATATCTTACGCGTAACTATTTATAACCATGATTCTATGTGAGAATGAAAAGAATTGAAATATGTGTTAATGAAGGTGTTATGACGAATTTATTTCAGGTTTTACGCGTGAATAATTCAGAATCAAGGTTAACCATTGGATTTCTATTTATAAGGATCACTTTACGCGTAGAATGTTATTTGTAAGAGAAATCTTACGCGTAACCTTTACGCGTAAGGTTCTACATGGGGACTACGCGTATCCTGTGAAGGATATGCGTAAACTTGAATCTTACACATAAGGTTCACTCTTACGAGTAAACCTTACGCATAAGCTCCAACATATGCTTACGCGTAAGCCTTATGCTAAGAGCTCTTTTCCTACGTGTAATATTTCTTACGCGTAAGAAGAGCTCCTACGCATAAGCTTATGCCTACGCGTATGGTTTCTACTGTTTACGCATAAACTTACTTTTTACGCATAAGCCAAAACTTTAACCATAATTATGAATTGTTACGCGTACAAACTTGTAAATAAATGAATCATAACGTCACAAAGCCAAAATGTCACTAATAATCTTTAATGGTTAATATGTTGTGTAAATGAGTGGAAATTTGGACTTTAAAATTCAAAATTAATAAACTCACGATACTTATCACGACTACTCTGGACTATTGGACTAACAAGTGACATTGGACTCGTAACATTCATCAACATAAAATATTCAATAATTGGACAATAAAATCAACTTTAGACTAACGTAATGTCTTTCGATATGTTGGTTCTTTTGGCTATATATCTTTCAGATCACAATATGGACATCGCAATGGAAAACATTGACGCACCAAATGTTCTCACGATGGAAGACATTTTCCCTGATGGTTACAAGATGAATATTGGAAAGAACAAACTCAAAGTGGACTTTGATAACTTCACATGCTCTGAGTCTTCATGTCAGATTGCTGTGGACATTCCTAAGACTCATCCATACAAGAACAAGCTCACAAATTCTGCAAAAGTACCGGAAATTTATATCCATCAGTTCTGGCACACTATGAAGAAGGCTGATGGACATGATGTCGTTACAGTGACACTCAACAACAAACAAGTCACCATCACAGTTGCTGATGTTCAAGCAATTTTTCTCCTCCCTGCTATCCAACCTGCTCAGTACGTACCTACTCCATCTGAAGAGGCTATACTCCAATTCATGGTCGATATTGGCTATGATGAGGCTGCAGGAATCATCACCAAACACTTTTTAGTTGATCTTAAGAATATTCCTCAGCCGTGGAGAACATTATACATAATGATTGCCAAATCTGTTTCTGGACGTGATAGTGGTTATGAGCATCCTAAGCTCATGGAACTACAAATATTCTGGGGCATGGTCCACATGATGCATATTGACTTTGCAACTCTGATCTGGGAAGACATGATGTCTTACCTCAAGAAGCCTGGCACCAAGATCCCCTACATCAGATACACCAAGTTGTTGATCCAAAGGATACTCGGGAATAATCTAGACATTCCCTTGAGACTAGATGACCCCAACCATCACTCCGCGTTGTTTGAGCCTACATCAAATGTTGTCAGATTTAAAGACTCAACCACAAAGAAACAAGGTGCAGTTTTACCTGACTGCCTTCTCACTAATGATATCAAGCAACTTCAATCATACTTACGATATCAAGAAGCAGTAGCATTAGGCAAAGTCGGCTTCATGGATGAAAAGTCTTCCACAATCCCAGTCAAGAAGACCAGGAGAGGTAGTACTGGAAGTGCAACAAGCACTGGAAGTACTCGAAAGTATCCAAAGAGGACTCATACCCTCAAAAGGAAAGTTCCATCGAAGGGTGCTATCCCCAATCCGAAACCGGAACCTAAATTGATGGACGAGGACTCCGAGGACACTGAAATAAATGAAGGGGTTCACTAATCAGAAACAGCAACAGATGAGACATTAACAGTAGAAAAACCTCTTAGTCCTAAAACCGAAAAAGGTAAAACTCCAGTGGAACAGCAGGAAGAAGAAGACAGTTCAGATGAAGAACCAAAGGATGAAGAGAAAGAATACCACAAAACTTTCAAACGTCTAAGGCTTCAGCATGCTGCTAAAGAATTCAACCACCAACAAACTCATGGCCCTGGAGGTTCAAGTGATGGATCACTAACCACACCAGTTCTTGATGCTGTTAATCTGAACAAAAGCAGCAAGAGGATAATATCATCTTCGACTTTGAGAAAGAAGAGAAAAAGGAGAAAGATGAAGATATTGAGGAAGCTGATAGGGAAAGAAAAGAAGATGAAGCTCTAGCTAAAGCGGCTAAAGAGGCTAGGGTTAAGGCTGAAGAAAAGGCTAAAGCTGAAAAAAAAAGCCGATGATTATCTTCTAGATAGTCCTGAACGTAACCAGGAACAATCTTCTGAGCCACAAAATGAGCCAGAGCCTTCTCATGACTCATCTTTGTCTGACTCATCATCTCATTCATCACCACCACCATCCAAAGACACTACCACCAGATCCGCATCCAGATCTGTAAAGAAACCGACCAACACTTGGGCATCACATGCAAGAAACTGAATCAACTTGCAGACAAAATCAACATTCTTCAGGATGTGATAAACGAGTTTTCAGAAGAAAGGGAACAAATTCAACAGTTTCTGAATAGAGATATCCAAGGGGAAATGGACAAGACGATCAGAGAATATACTCACATGCAATTGGTCAAGCAAACAATGCAATCTACTCCTTTAGAAATAAAAATCAAACCAACTCAGCCTATGGTTTTCTCTGATGCATAATTTATTTCCAAGCTTGTTTTACAAATATCTACACGATCCGCAACATTTACTTCTGATGAAGCTAAATTATTTGAGACAATGCTGGAATATCAACTCAAAACTTCATGCAAAGTGTCAGCTGAAACGGCTAAGCGTCCAAGAGACGATGATGATGCGGATAAGGATTCTGAGCCGAAACGCAAGAAGAAAACTGACGAAACATCTTCTATGCCTCCACCACCCCCAAGGACCACCACTACTAGAAGATATCTAGAACGTCCTCCTGCTAAAGACAAACCTCAGGACTCAGAGTCATCACCACCAAAAGAGAAAACTGGTGATCATTTCGAATACACCGGTGGTGACGACGAGGAGATTCCTGAGCCCCAACAACAACCCCCTTCCTCTACATCAACCAAGCAACCAGCATCATCATCAAAGCCAAAGAAGAAAAAGACTACTTCAGTTGTGTCATGGCTAGATGATGACGAATCTGCAGAGTATGAATTGTTTTCAAAGCTGGTTGATGCAACCCCTCAGTTACCGGAAGGCCAAGAACTAGATGGTAGAACTATGGAGCAGGTCAAGATTATACAAGAAAAGTTCAAGGTGAAAAAGATGACGAAAGCAGAGTTGAAACGAATCAAGAACGACGCTTTTCAACTGCTTAAGGACAACTCTCCCAGTGCAATTGAAGTCGAATATCATCTCGACAACATTGCATGAGCCATGTCCAACAACATTGATTGGCTCAACCCTCAATCGAATATCGACTTCACTAGACCAGACAAGGCTCCATACTACACCGACCGGACTAAGCCACTACCTAACATTGGCCGACCTGATCAACCAAAGATTCCCTACCGTTAGTTCTTCAATAATGACCTGGAATTTCTTCTACACGCTAGCGATGTTAGTATAAAATACACTACCTTACTCAACTTCCCATTCCCGGCAGCAATCTACTCAAACAACATAGCCATCAAGGAAGAAGCAACACATATGTTTGTTGACAATATGGAAAAGTATGACCTCGATGCACTGTATGGGATTCATCATTGGCCAGAACGAAGACGAATCTACAAAAGAAGCAGCCAGGTACTCAAATCGAAGAAAGAGGTGTATAGTGAACTTCAGATCGTTGCTATAATGCATATCAGCCTGTCTTCTAAGTGGGACTACTCATTCCTAAAGAAAATAGTAGTAAAACACCAAGACGAACAGGAATACAACTTTTCTAAAGCAGATTTCCCGAGATTATCGCTAAACGACATTGAAGATATGTATCTTGCCAAGGTACAAGGACGAATGCTACACTTCTCCACGGACATCCAACTCCAGTACATCAAGTCATTGTTGATATTCATCAGAAGCATCGTTATCCAGGAACGTGTCGAAGATATTCAACTGGCCGTAGAATCATATCAGAAACGTGTTAATCTCACCAAAACACAACTATACCTTCCTAATATAAACCATCTTGCTCAATACACCATCATCAAGAAACCATTTGGGGTTGTTTACCGCAGTGAACTTCACCGAAATTGCTTCATGGCATGCAAGGAGCTCCACAAGTTTTGTGATCACACTTTAAAGGAGGTTCGGGACGGGTTAGCTTATCGGTTAAAGGAGATTCATGAAGGCATCAGGTCAAAGAAGAGGTCGAATTCTAAAGACAAGAGGGATGTGAAGAAGCTCATTACTAGGATTGATGAAAGGTTGTTCTGTCGGGATCAGTTAAGGACATTGGAGAGCTTTGTGGGTGGACGTCAAAGCATATCTCTAACACGCTACCAACATCCAGAAAGAATTCCTGGTGTTATTGACGGAATTCCTGGTACTCCTTAATTTGTTTCTTTCATGAATATTTGGATGTTTTGATCTATAATTGACTATGGCTTGTGCACACATAACAATGTACAACCAGTTCTTGTAATGAAAGGACCCCGTGGTACGCATCAGTGCCACAATCCTTATTAAAGGAGCGAAAGCTTCTTACTTTTGAGTAAAACTTATCAAAACTTTCACTTTTCAAAGTTTTGCTCAAAAGAACAAGTACTTCCCCTTCTGTTTTTCAAAACCTCAAAAGTTAGTATTACTTGTTGAGGGGGAGTATTTGATTAAAACTTTGTTCACAAATTGTTCGTAGTGGAAATCTTCCCACAAAACTCGAAATGGACATATTCGATATCAAAATTTCGTCAAAAATACCATTTATATGCCATTTTTGAGGGGGGGAAAATTATGAGATAAGAAATATGTTGATGATTGCTATTGAATCTTCGTGCTAAAGACTTAACCAATGAATTAACTATCTCTTAAATGTTAGTAACTCGAAAAGACTTGTCCGAGACGGGTAATAATTTCAAGCGAGTTCGCTAGTAATGTAAACGTTTCTCGCAAAGGACTTGTCCTAGTAGAATGTACCATTCGAGAAACTCTTGGTAGAAATGAACCTTGACGGGTCAAACCTCCTCACCAAGGAGTGTTTACAACTTCAAGCTGACCTAGTCAGTGATGTAACCGTGTCCCCGCGGGGAATTGTCTATCTTGAGTTGATCAATTTAAAAGTGCGCGCTCTTCTCTCACCGTACAAATTTCTGTCAAAATACTTAAGCACGTGTAGAGGGGGAGTATTTCTGCAAAATATTAAACTCTTTTAGTGGTACAAAATGTTTTTACTCATAACCACTTTGAGAGTTTTTTCATGAAAATGGTTTTGTGGCAACATACGTTAGTCATGGAGTTATAAGGTGACTAAGGTTAGGAATAACCGTCCTATGATCCGCCAGAGGCGGAGGGATCTACCCAAGGACACCACCAATAGTTAGAATTTAGAAGTCCTTAGGTATGATTATAAAAAAGGAGAAAATGAGAATCGGAGAAAGAAGGAGTTGAAGAATTAAAAAGAAACGTAATGAAAAGGGTGAAAATAAATAGCCCTCCAGATTATTCAACTTAGGGCAGACACCGGGTTCAACTCATATGCTACCGGTTGTCACTAGATGACACCGGTATTGAAGATTAAAGTCGTCATGAACCCAATGACGCATGCACTAAACCTTCTTAGCCACACAAGTTTCTCTCAACAGAAGCTTGTTTCATTCTCACAGGGAACCCTACGTAAACTATCGGCTTTCTCTTAGAGATTGCTGGTATTGAAGAAGGAGACCCTCTCCCTAGTCTCCGCTCAGGAAAACCAAAGCGCACTATTGAGTCTAGAGCCACGAGATTCATCAAAAGATCTCTTAGATACACTTGACATTTCATCACTTGTCATTCAACATTAAGGACGCAAGTGATACATTATCGAGTCCTTCACAGATCTTAGCAATCTGTCGAGAACATTTATGAGGGGTTCACAACTGTGATCCTCAGTGATTGAATGGAAACTCCTGCCAGGGTCAACATAAAACAGCCTTGACAACAGGTCACTTCGGTAACTCCTTGTGGGTTATGCTTAGTGTTGTCTGAAATGGTCTATAGTCGTGGGGTGATGCTTCGGTGTACCTCAGCGACTCACCTGAACCGTAGATGTACTTTGGTAGATCGTGTTAGCCTTCTTGAGGGCATCCGGTTACAGGAACAGCCTTTGCTAGAATTAGAGATGTTTCTTCACAATATACTGTTGACACTCTCGAAGTTCGAACTTGTAAGTGCTGGAAATCCCGCTAAGGAGATTCCTTTCTAGAATCAAGTCCTGAATATGTGGGTCATTACTTGAACTTGTTCAATGTAATGCCAACTGTCCCTCACGGGATTCGGACGGCTGATTCGCCCGACCAAGGTGAATGGAATCAAGACATTCATCAGTAGAACAATTGTAGTAATCAATTCTTTATGAAAAGGTTACAATGATCAATTGGTGTTCGTGACTGTACCGGAGCTGCTGCTGCTGATGGATGCTCGCGGGAGGAAGAGATTGTGCTAATTCTTCACATGCTCATACCAACAACATCACAAAAGAAGTTCTCTCATTATCAAAGGCAACACAATGTCATAATGATTCTTCATCTAATCAAAGAATCTACAAATTTATAAAGACTTGAGAACTACTTCACATCAGAAATTCATCATCAAATGAGCGTGTGAGCATGTTGGAGAAAGACGTGGAGACGCTGGAGCAACAAAGCTGACATGTATAGCTGACAACAATATACTATCACAACCACCACAAAGAACAAGGAATTAAAGAACAAAGAAATCAAGACGTCAAAAGCAGAATACTTCAAAAGAATCAAGATCCCTACACTGGGGAGATTGTTCGAATCAAGGCACTTCTTCTCACTAGAAAGAAGAATGTCAGAAGACGTCAAAGCTACTATTACATCTGCACCAACAACTGTTTAAGATTACTTAAGATATCAATTACTGTGACAACTGGCAATTTAGGGAGTCTATTTTAGGTAACCGCATTACGTTAAACTAAACCTAGTTTTGCCTTTAACACTATTTTTATAAACCATGACTTGATTGTATATCGTCTACTAGTTTTTACGGATTATTTCATTACTAAATGAGTTATCGTATGAGTTTTAACTCTATTTGGTAGGCACTATTCAATTCGGCACTAGAAAAGCCTAAAACGAGAAATTATTGTAACTTTTAGACCGTAACTTGAAAATTGACAAATAAATATTCAAAACTCGTGGAAAAACGTAAATAACGATCTTAGAAAGTCGAATGAACGTTGTGGGACACTCGGGGGACAATATATGAGCTCGGGAATGGGTAAACGGGATAGTTACGAAAAATTACAACTCCGACTCCCCAAATATCCCCATGGCCGGCGCCCCCCTCCCCCATTTTTATTTATTTTGAATCCTTGGTCCAAGTATAAAAGGGCCCTCACCTCCTCCTTTCACCACTTATATTTCTCTCTCTAAAACACACACACTAACACATTTCTCTCTCTACTCTCTCCCTCTTAAAACCCTAAGCCTAAACCACCACCTTGGCCGCCACTTTCTGGTGAGGTTCTGGCCAACCACCGGCGCTTCACCCCTCACCTCCACCACCAAATCAAAGATCTTTTCATCCTCTTTCCAACCATATATAATACTCTCACTAAAACCTTCATTAACACCTTCAAATCTTAAGATTAAGATTCAGATTTTAGGGTTTTCAAGTGGGTTTTGCAATTGGTGCTTGAATAAGGTAAATGGAACAAGATTAGAGCTTGTTTGAGCTATTATAAGCCATGTATGGCATTCTAGGGTTTCGACCCTATGATGATTTTTAGGGCTTTTGGGAGGAACATGAAATTAAGTCTAATTAGTGTCTAAATAAACAAGTAATTAGTGTTTGGTAAGTGTGTGGTGTATCAATTTGATGGGTTTATGCATTTTAGGTTTAGTTTCATCTTTTTGGTCAGAATAGATGATGGGTTTTGTGTTTGGTTATTGATTGAAGCTTGAATGATTGGATTTGGATATTGTGGAATTGATTTGGGTGAAGTTTGATTGGGTTTGGCATGGTGTACGAGCCACCAAGGCCACGTACGTGGCTCATGGTTGGCGTACGTGACCCATTGGGCCACGGGTCCGGGTCGGGTCGTTTTAGTAGCTTGTTGGTTGATGTAGTTGAGGTTTGGATGAGACGCGTGGAGCCAAAAAGCTTCTAGAGCTTGTTTGGTTCACGTGGTCTTAACCGTGACCGTGTCATGACCATTAGGGTCATAACATTGGTTTCGAGTACATTTGGTTGATTGATTGGTTGGCAAGATTGTTTTGAGTTGGTTTGGGATTGAATTGCGCTATTATGACTTTTAAATTTGGACATGATTTATATATTTTTGACTTTGAGCTACGTCGGCGTTCTTTGACTTTTTAGTCAATAGTTGACTCCGACAAGGCCGTAACATGGACTTTAGTATAATTTGGAGCATTGATTGATTAAAAGCCGAGATGTTATGACTCGTGCTTGTGGACTCGAAACGAATAACGATATGAGATTAATATTGGAATTTGACGAAATATATATATAAACATGAAAATGCTAATAGACTATTAAATATAAATAATAAATGGGCTTTTGTACCAAAAAATATCGATAACAAGTTTTATCTTGTTATTTCCTATTTTTAAATGGAAACTAACGACTAAATTGGAAATGTTTTGTAATAAATAGGTAATTAATGTTTCGAGTACACGTTATCAATAAATGTCAATTGTGGACATTTAATGCTAGTTTAAGTATTTATTTACTTACGTTGTGTGCATGGGTTACGGATAACCTAACGTTAATAGTGTTTACCCACGTGGGTAGCGGACTTATTAGGTTGACGAATCTAATAAGAGCCCGCTAGGTACGTTGGGTAACCTTATTAATGGGTGAATTATCACTACAACAAAAGTGGCTTTTTAAGACCCTTTGTGTGGGACGGTATGATAATGGAGTCCTAAAAAACTGTTTAATAGGACATATGAGCGTTTAGGGTCCTTTTTAAATATTTGCTACTTAGGCGATGTCCTAAAAAGGTATATAATAGGATGGTCGATGATTTGGGGTCCTATTATCATATAACTTAATA
This sequence comes from Chrysanthemum seticuspe, assembly GCA_019973895.1. Taxonomy (NCBI): domain Eukaryota; kingdom Viridiplantae; phylum Streptophyta; class Magnoliopsida; order Asterales; family Asteraceae; genus Chrysanthemum; species Chrysanthemum seticuspe. Next base: position 330,736,026 of record BPTQ01000006.1, read on the forward strand.
TGACACTTAAAATATGGATCCTAATAAATTACCTTTATAAGACGTTTATTCATTATGGTTGTATTATAATAAACCATAATAGGACACTTGAGTTTTGAGTCATAAGACATCAGTTAGTTAAAACGCTTATTCACAAAAAGTTTTATTATAGCAAAATTTAATAGGACCTTTGACACGTGGGTATTATAACGTTAACCTTTATAGGACGCTTATGTACAATGGTTTTATAACATCATTTTTTTAAAACGATTATTTGCAAAAGTTTTATTATAACAAAACTTAATAGGACCCTTAAAGGATGCATATTAATTATGGTTTTATTACAATACACCATAATAGGACACTTGATATATAAGTCATAAAACATTATTTATTTAAAACGCTTATTCGCAAACGTATTATTAAAACATAACTTAATATGACAGTTGACACTTGGGTCCCATAGATTGATACACCATCATAAGACACTTGATATTTGAGTCATAAAACATCGGTTTTATGGAACACTTATTCGCAAACGTTTTTTTTATAAGAAAAGTGAATAGGACCCTTGACAATAGCGTCTTATAACGTTAACCTTTATAGAACGCTTATTCATAATGGTTTGTTTATGATACACCACAATATGGCACATCTTTTTAGAGTCGTAAAACATCCGCTTTCTATAACGCTTATTCAGTTTTATAGAACGCTTAATTGCAAAAGTTTTATTTGAAAAAAAATTAACAGGACCCTTGACAACTGTGTCTTTTAACATTAACCTTTATAGTACGCTTATTTGTTGTGGTTTTATTATCCTACGCCATAATAGAACACTCCTTTATTTGAGTCATAAAACATCAGTTTTTTAGAACGCTTATTTACAAAAGTTTTATTTAAACATTAGTTAGTATGACACTTGATACTTGGGTATCAAAACTTGATACACCATAATAGGACACTTGTTATCTGTCTTTGTATTGTTATATGTCTCAATCTTTTGGAAGTTATGTATGGGTTATCTGTCTTTGTATTGTCCTTATCTATCAATGATAATGGTTAATTTGGTGCATTATTGCTGTACTATACTAAGCCAGAATTGCACTCACAAAATAAACTAGGCTTGATTAAAAAAAAATGACTGAGTGCAGGGCATCTCAGTCCTAATGGGGTGATTAGCAGACCAAGATAAGATCTAGAATCCCAATTAAGCTCAGAATTCTCTAGTCAGTAGTACAAGCTACTAAAGGAAACAAAAAACAGAAGAGAAACAACAGTGAATAAGCAGAAATTAAGCTCTTAATTTGGGCATTTGAGCCAAACAGTGATAAGCCATATTGACCCGTTTGACCCATTTGAGCTAAACACCCCTTAAGCAGGGTTGTTTTGAGATCTCAAAGTGAAAATATAAATAACAAGAAGCTAAAAAGTTAAAATTACCTAAATTTAAATAAGAAATATATAAGAAAGAGTTATACAAACAGTATTGAGGATTGTCATTGATTCTTAACAACTAATTTTACATAAAAACAGGGACTATTATTATTTAGCTAATTGAAATCATTAAGCTTCTTCAACTGGATCTTCTTCATCGGCAATAACTAAGTCATTGTTGTCCACAATGGTTCCATCGAAACAACCTCTAACCAATTCAATATCCATTGTTTCGTCATGTTGAGGACACATAAATGAGTCACCCTACAAATGTGTTTCCACGTCATCAAGACTTGTTTGTTCATCCATGTCATAAACATGTCTGGGCACTGTCTTGATCACAACTTGCCATCCTTTGTCAACACTATCTGCAACGTAAAATACTTGATGTGCTTGAGAAGCTAGTATAAAAGGCTCGTTATGAGCCTTCAATCCTTCAAAATTTAATAGAGTAAACCCGTTGTCATCTTCTTTTTTCCTTGAACCATTCGAAATCCAATCACAATCGAACAAAACTACTTTCTTGTCAATACCATACTCCAACTCAATTATATCATTCAAAACCCCGTAGTAAGTTACATCTCCCGCGATAGGATTGTTATCTGTAGCACTTGAGTAACTGTTTGTCATGGCCTGAAGATTAACCCCACTATTCTGTGTTTTCCTATTATGTTCTACATCTTTTGTGTGAAATCGGAAACCATTTATGATAAATCCCTTATATTTTTTCACATACTCAGATGGACCACTTGCCAAGCACCTTAGACTTTCTGTGATTCTGTTATCCCCTTTAGCATGTAGCTCCTCAACCTGAAATAAGGCAAGATGTGTTAATTGTTTTGTTATTAGTAGGTCGAAAATGCTATTTCATTATAATTATTTTTCAAAAGTAATAAAACTGTGTATATGCCTTACATGATCTTGAAACCACGACTCAAAAGTCTCACTATGTAAACGTTGAATGTCACGCTTACATTTTCTCCGATTTTGATGATGAACCAATGCCAGATGTTCACTGCAGTGTTAACAGATGATAATGATGATAACAACGACAACTATTAATCGTATAATATAATTTATGAAACTCACAACTAATATAATTACTTACGTTCGAAATTCATCAACTTCACTACAATTGAACAACACATATGAATGTGCTTTAGCCAAAATGTCAAGTTCCATCATTTCTACCTTTGTAGCACCAATCGGTCGACCCGCCATAGATAAGATAGGTAAAACATCCTCATAACTATCGTCATCATTATTTTGACTTGTCTTATTATGTACGGTCTCAACATCATTGGATAAGTACAATGAACAAAACGACACACACTCTTCAGCTAGATATCCTTCTGATATGGAACCCTCCGGGTTATTCCTGTTTCGCACGTAAGATTTTAATGTAGCTAAATACCTGAGATATCAAAACCAATAATTTTAGATTCAATAATATTTGTTAATAAAGGTATTTACTATAATAGTAATGTGCACCTCTCGATTGGATACATCCAACGGTAATGAACTGTCCCTCCTAATCTGGCCTCTGAAGCAAGATGAACCGAAAGATGAACATGACATCAAAGAATCATGGCGGAAAAATCCTTTCTAAATCACAAAGTATTTTTCCAATCTCGGTTTCCATTTGAACCAAATCATTTGGATTAAGAAACTTTGCGCATAATTGTTTATAGTAACGACATAGCTTCATCACAGTATAGCGCACGTGCTTAGGCAACACATTTCACAAGGCAATGGGAAGCAACTGCTGCATCAAAATATGGCAATCATGACTTTTAAGTCCAAATAGTTTTGGAGGTTTTAACTCTACGCATCTTGATATATTAGATGCATAACCATCTGGAACTTTCACCTTCTTAAGCACACGACAAAAAATATCTTTCTCTTTTTTATCCATTGAGAAACAAGCAGGTGGCAAATAAACTTTGTTGTTATCTTGAACTATAGGATGAAGTTCAGGTCTAATGCCCATTTCTTGTAAATCTAGGCGTGCTTTTATATGATCCTTGGTCTTCCCATCTAGATTCATTAGCGTTCCAAGGACACTGTCACAAACATTCTTCTCAATATGCATTACATCTAGATTATGGCGTAGCAAGTTATCTTTCCAGTACGGTAACTCAAAAAAAAAATACTTTTTTTCTTCCAATTAAAAGGTAAATTTGGGTTGCTCTTCACAAGTTTTCCAAATTTAACTTCAAAACCATCTAACTCATCAAGTACTTCTTGTCCTCTTAAGCCACGGGGTTGCCTGTCTAGTTCTTCTGTGCCATCAAAAGAGTTTGTATCTCTTCTAAAAGCATGATCAGTAGGTAAATATCGACGATGTCCCATAAAACATTGTTTTTTGCCATGACTCAAGCGTGTTGATTTTGTATGTTTATGGCAGTTAGGACATGCAAGTTTACCTTTGGTGCTCCATCCGGATAAATTTGCATAAGCAGGAAAGTCACTGATCGTCCATAACAAACAAGCACGCATCCGAAAGTTACTTTTTGTTGATGCATCATAAGTGTCTACTCCTTTACGTTCCCACAACTCCTTTAGCTCAGCAACTAACGGTTCCATATAGACATCTATATTATTCCCAGGAGCAGATGGGCCAGGTATAAGTAACGTTAAAAAGAAATAAGGTTTCTGCATGCACATCCAAGGAGGTAGATTATATGGCGTCAAAACAACAGGCCATGTACTATGAGAAACACTCATTGTTCCAAAATGGTTAAACCCATCACTCGCTAAACCAAGCCTGACATTACGAGATTCTTTGGCAAACTTATCATACTTAAAATCAAATGCTTTCCATGCCGGGGAATCTGCAGGATGTCTCAAGTAACCATCTTTCGTGCGACTCTCTTCATGCCATCTCATGGAGGCGGCTGTTTTAGATGACATAAATAACATTTGCAATCGTGGTAAGAGCGGGAAATGACGCAACACCTTTGCTCCAATCTTCTTACGTGTATCAGCTGTGGTTGACTCATCTGCACAATCATCTTCACTTGCTTTATACCTTGACGTATGGCATACATCACATTCTGTTTTATTAATGTTTTCTTTCCAGTACAGCATACAATCATTAGGACATGCATCAATTTTATCATAACTAAGTCCCAACTCTCGAATTATCTTCCTTAGTTCATATAATGACTTTGGTATAGAAGCATCGGGGAAGGCTTCCCTCATTGTATCTAGCATCTTGCTGAAACCATTATCACTACATTTCCCAACACACTTACCATGAAATAGTCTAATGATAAAAGAAAGAACTGATAACTTACACCCAGGATATAGTGGTTTCTTTGCCTCTCCCAACACTTTATAAAATTTTTTCGCCATTAGGTTTGGCATACTCATACTTTCAGTTTGTGTTCCCATGTCATCGGTTAGTGTGGCATCACCAAACCGATGGAAGGCATCATTCACTAACCCTTGCATGTCATCTTCAGCATCCAACATTGGAGCATCACTTGATTTGGAACTGAAAGGTGGAATTGTATAACCTTTCATAAACCCGACACATAACAGATGTGTTGTAGCCTCCGTCCGATCTACCCATATCTGATTACCACAATCAATACATGGACATGAAATCTGTCCATTTTTACCCTCATTATAGAATATATGATCAAGAAAGTCGTCAAGACCTTTTTTATATTCAATGGTAAATCTAGGTAAAGACATCCAACTCGTATCCATCTTAAACCTAATTCAATTAACCATAGAAAACCACATATAATTTCAACAAAAAGAAAGGGAGCCTAATTCAATTAACCACATATGTTGTTTCATAAAAATTTAGCAAAAACGATTAGGGTTTCATTTATGAGGTATTACCTGGTCTTGATGATGGTGGTGATTCCTGTTGGCAATTTTGGATGGTGGAATGATGTGGATTTGGATCTTAAAATTAGAAATACTTTTACAATTTATTTTTAAGCTATTTCATAATTAATTTCCTAATTATTACTTCAAAGTTAGATAAACTAATTTATATCTAAAAATTAGAAATTAAAAGTCAAAATTGCAAAAGTAATTTTTACATAAGCTTGCAAAAGTAATTATTACTTCAAAGCTAGATAAACTAATTTATACAAAATTTTGCTAAAAGGTGAAAACTTATAAAAGGTAAAAAAATTATAAAATTGCAAAAGTAATTTTTACATAAGCTTGAAAACATAAGCTTGAACAAGATTTTTGCTAAAAATTTTGTATTCTTATTAAAACTGAAAAGAAAATTACAGGGCTTGGAATAAAAACTAAGACTTATATTAACTTTAAGAAAAATAGATTACAATGTTAAGTTTAGAAAACTAACTAAGAACTACTTGCCATGAAGGCTTATAAGAGTTGCTATTTATACTAGAAAGATAACAAATTGGCTTCTCTTCAATTGTGCTTCTTCTGTGAGGTATAGCAGTCCTAAATTAACTTGTGTGCTTCTTTAAACAAATCCCAGCCATTTAATTGCTCTATCATCATCTCAGCCCTTAAATTGCATTTTGGCGCCAAAAAGGTGAGGATTGCCAGCGTGGAATTGGCAATCTGTGTGTTGTGTGCTTGGTAAGGGCTGAGGTCTGGGGTTCGAATCCCAGCCTCAGCTTTTTGTAATTGTTTTTTTTTTTTTTTTTTTTTCTTTTTGCAAACTTAATAAGCTAATAAAAATAAGAAACTTTTATAAAAGAAACTTTTTTGAAAACTAAGAATAAGCAAGTTATAAGCTGAATTTAAAAGCATTTATGAATAAAAAACTAAGAAGGAAATTTTGAAAACTGAAAAAGCTATAATAATCTGTTAATAAGCTACATATGGATGAAATAAGCTAAGGGGAGCTAAGGGAAACCTAAATAAGCAGTCTAATCTAGTAAGCAAACCTAAAATAAGCTAATAAGCAAAATTTAAAAAGCCAAAAACACACAAGGGCTGCTGATGCAACAGCAGCCCTGAACCCTAGTAACTCGATGTTGAGTATAAATATATTTCGGGTCGGGTTTGGGTCGACCCATCTAACCGTTTATTAATCAGGATAGGTTCGGGTTGTGAATAAATTAATTGGGTCGACCTGACAACCCGTTTAAGCTTTTTTTTCTTAATGTGGCAACTTTTGTATCAAAAAAGGGTTGACTGTGTCAACCCAAAACCCGTTTAACCTTTTCAACCCGTGAATTTCAAAAAGATCACGCCCATCTTTATAAATGGTTATAATTTGAATATTATTTTTAAAATATTCATGATTATTATTTTCAAATTGAATGAAACCAAACTAACCGAACAACCCGATAGTACACTTGGGTCTTATGAACCGGTGATATTGCCCTGTTGTCGACCTTGATGAACCTTAATGACGAATCTTCATATGATTCTTTTTACTATGAACCTTAATGACGAATCGTTGCTATGAAACTTTTATTATGAACCTTTGATATGCTTATCTGAACCATTTGATATGACCCAGTTGTTATGACTCTAGTGTGTTTGAGTGACGTTCCACACCATCCCTTATATGTTACATGTTATGAGCTCAAGTATATGTTTGGCCACTATGTTATCTGCAGGGGAGTATGGATGCATCTTATATCTGTTATCTACAGTTAGTGGATTATCTGTTATATGATATGATATGTTATGTTTCTGGGCTCGTGTTGGATTACTGTCCTATCTCTGACTTCATGCGAAGCAATACATTCAATCATAATAGTCGGCACTTTATGATCACCTCGCGTATATTGGCCTCGCAAATGCCTAGGACAATTCCTCCATTCAATATGTGTAGAATATAGGCTACAAAGCATCCCCGGAATGTGACGTCATGGGAAGTCGACTTACGTAAAAACTCTTGACGATATAAATGAACGACCGCATCCGTTGAGAGTTATTCATATTAGCTTTTTCTAAGTTATTATTTCATAAACTTTTTGTTTTTACCAAATCAATCCCGAATCCAAAGCAACACCTACCAACCAAACGGGCCCTTATTTGATAACCCGAACAACGACCGGGTAATTATACATCAAATTATACCCTATCACCGATTCATCCCGCCCAGACCGATTACAAGCTACAAGGTGGTCGACCGCCCGACTACTGATTCGCGATTTTTGCAACATTGGATATGAACCTTTTGATATGACACTCTGACTATGATATGATATCTGACTCCCAGTTTCAAACCCGAGCCATTTCATTATTCATAGGGTTCCATGCATGTCCGTCTCATTGATGCACCAATGGCATATATGACTCTAGTGTGGTTTACTGTCCTACATCTCACTTTATCTTTCGGGTCAACTAGATGCGGATACGCTTTAACAAACGTAGACGACGTAGGATAAATCCCGTCTGTAAGAAAATAACAACATATTAAATAACGCCCGCGTAAAACAAATGAACTATCTGGAGCCGCTCCATTTCGGGCAGTAAGATACAACAGAGACTGATTACTACATCACATTGATATTGTTGTTTGACCCGGGAATTCGGAAAAACGAATGCCAAATCTACTTCATTTTTAGTTTCACATACAATAAAATACTTATATATTATATATATACAATAATATAATACATTTCATATACTATATACTACTATTAGTTAATTTAATTATAAATCTAATTATAATCTAAAAATTAGGGGAAAACTTACACACCCACGTTCACATAAACCCGCTTAAAATTTTTGGGGAAAAATTCAGATTCATAAATAACTTTTGGCGCTGCGAAAATCAAGCATATCTTTTCGGAAATCAAGTATTTGATTCGATTTTATTAATGGAAATCGTTTTTCACAGACGGTTAAAATCTCAATTTTGGTTTAGGGTTATATGTGGGCAGAAAAACAAGGATTGTGGGTTTTCACTTTTGAATGAAGATCTGACTCAACAGGTAATGCAAACCTCTCTTGTTGTTATTATTATTATTATTATTATTATTATTATTATTATTATTATTATTATTATTATTATTATTATTATTATTATTATTATTATTATTATTATTATTATTATTATTATTATTATTATTATTATTATTATTATTATTATTATAAATCACACTTTTATTAAAAACTCATAAGATTACAAAAGATTAGTGGGGAGCCACATCACATATGAGACTCACACTTTTATTATTATTATTATTATTATTATTATTATTATTATTATTGTTATTGTTATTATTATTGGTATTATCATTGTTATACATTGTTATTGTTATACATTGTTAGTGTGGGAAATGGTGGGTTCGGGTATGTGTTTGGTTGACCTCTTGTGATGAGTCTCATATGTGATCATAAGTGCTGCTTATTTGTGATGTGGTACAAGTTTTATTTAAGTTGCTCTGTTTAATTTAAATGAATGTTGGTATACCTGTGTAAAGTTGGGTCAAAGGATTTGGGTAGTGATAGTGATAGTGATTTGATATCAGTTTCTAGCTAATGTATTTCATTCTGTGACATGTAACTGAAGTATTTGCGTCTATTTTTTGTTTGTAGATAATGTATTTCATTCTGTAACATGTAACAGATAGTGATTTGATTTCAGTTTTGTTGTTCTCAAATGACTATTGTTCTTTGCAATCTCATAATAATTTTATTTGTTTTGTGCACCAGTTATGGAAAATAACAGGATGCAACGCCAAATCACCACGAGAAATACGAATGATTATGAAATGTCCAGAAGACAAGGATTCAAGAAAACCAACAGAGATTACAAGCTTTGGGAGTGAAAAATCTTGCTAAGTCTTTGACAAGTCTAGTAGAGAGTGACAAAACAAAGAAAAAGAAAAAGAAACCAACGGATACCGGTGAGAAAGATGCAGATTATATGTCTGGTTCAAACTTCCATCTTAATGCTGAGGAAGATAACCCAGAAGAAGCGGCTACACAAAAAAATAAAAAGGTACGAATAATAAATTTGGCTACTATATTTTCTTTATGTTTGTTTTCTAACAATTCTACTTGCATGAAACAGAATCGAAAATACATTGCTCCACAGTCCATGACTAGATATAAAAATTTAGCACAAAAACGAATGAGTGCTCCGAATGTCTTCAGTGGGCTAACATCTTCAGAATCTCAATCGCAAAAGGGACAACAGATTGATACAGGGAGGGCAATACGTAGTAGGGTACAGGAGTCCGACCAAGTCCAAACGAGAAATGATCAACCAAATTCTGTCAACAGAGGGAGATTAACTGCAACTGAGAGAAACTTAGTTGCAATTGACAACGATCATTACCACGGGGAGCGTGACTTGAGATCTAATGGTAACTATACATAAATTTCAAATACTATATATATGATATTAAATTACTATTAAGTGTATATTCAGTTAACTGTTTTCAGTGCTTACTTTTTTTTTTTTTTTTTTTTTTTTTTTTTTTTTTTTTTAATATAGATAACAATGAAGACCTTTATGATGTTGAAAATGATGATATCGAAGACATACCTATGAATGAAGATATTGAACAACAAGCTACTTCAGAAGATGATGTAGATAAAGACATGGATGATTTGGAGAATGAGGATGATTTGGAGAATGTGAACGATTTAACAAATGACGGCGATGATCTACTCGGAGAAGAGATTCAAGCTGAGGATTCTGAAAATGAAGAAAACCATGTAGTTACACAAGCTCGAAATGAAACAGGTTAACATGGTCTACTTGATTGCATCGTTATAAAAATCATATATCATATATTGTGTCATATAAGAAGAATATATAATAAAGTTAAATTAAAACAAGACAAAATACAACGCTAAGATATTGCCTCCATTTCGAATTATTTAGTATTTTAAATGTATACGTATCTATTGTAAATCATGTTCACTTTTTGTAGTTCCGATTGTAAGCAAAAGAAAGAGAGGACGAACACGTATGGCAAAAGTTTGGGCCCAAGAAAAAGGGGATAGAATTCCTATTTTAGTTAATGAACACGGACAACCTATTAACGACAAAAGTAGTCATCTGACTCATTTCATGGGAACACTTTCAAGGAGTGGAAAGTATTGTCCGATTTATAAACCATGGAATAAAGTTGACGCCGCAAAAAAAAAGCTTTGCTTGAACTCTTAAAGGTACACAATGTTAAATTTGTATGTTAATGAATAAAGTATTTGTTTTCTAATGTGAGCTATTACATTTTTTAGACAAAATTTGATATTCTGGAAGCTGGAGAAAAATGGATATTGCAATCATTTGGGAGGAAGGTGAAGAACTGGAGGGCAAGAGTTAAGGAACACTACCATGATCCGTCTTTGTCAGTTAAGCAAAAAATAAGATCTAGGCCAAAGCAAGTGCAAAAAAAACAATGGAAGAAGCTTGTGAAGTATTGGAATAAAGAAAACACTAAGGTGTGAAATACTCTTCCACTTTAAATAACATTACTTAATTTCCCATTATGATATTTTACTTTCCTGCTGCAGAGTTTAAGTGAAAAAAACAAGGCGAATCGGTCAAAAAAGAAGATGATCCAAAGAACCGGTAAAAAAAGTTATGCTCGCAAAAGGGAAGAGTTAAAGGTAAGTGTATGGAGAAAGTGGGATTATTAATGTATCCTGTGGATATCCACTGTTAATATTCATTTTCTTTTTATTCATACAGACATATTTGGGACGAGATCCAACTCGATTGGATCTTTTTAGTGCATGCTTCTCCAAAGATGGAAATACCAAAAATGATGACACTGCAAAAGCGATTGTAAGTAATATGCTTTTGTGTTTGCAAAAGTGTATTAATAGCATAAGTTAAACACAATATGCTTTTTTTTTGTAATACATGCTTTTACTATATGTTGTTCATGTTTATATAAAATGTAGGATGATATGAAACGACTTAGTGATAATCTGCCCGAGGGTTCGATTGATAATCCTGGACCAGATGATATTTTTTCTACAGTTATGGGTAAAGATCGAAATGGTGATGCATGCATGTATGGTCTAGGTGTTCGTGCTTCTGTTGTTTGGGGTGTAATACCAAGTCGTTTAGCATGTCATAGAGAAAACAACGAATTGAAGTCTAGATGTGGAGAACTTACTAGTGAAAATGAAAAGTTACGAGCCCAGTTATCAGAGAAGAATGGGTCGACAGATAGTTCCATTGTTCCACCTCTTACATCACAAGATTCTCCTGTTGTAACCAATGAACCTCCACGCTTACGGGTATGTTTCTATTATAAATCGTTCCTTTCTAGTTGTTATAGCTTATTTTATCTTTGATAGCTAATGAACCTAGGCTACAAGCTTATGTATCAGTATTATGATTTAGATTGCTCATTTGCCTTTTAAATTTGTTAACTCAGTTATTAAGGGGTGTTTGGTTCTGTGTTGTTTCAACTGTGGTAGTTGCCTTTTCGCTTGTTTATCTGCACACTATGACCTCTAGGTGATATTAGAACTAGTAAAACTATAAAACCAATGTTTGAACTAGAGAAAGTCAAAATCAAATTACCTTCACTCTCACAGTCCACTGTTGGGACATGTGAGGATCAAATCTCACCCACTTGGTCTAAATCTTGTTCATGTATCTTAAATTAGTGTTATCATAGCTTAAATAATCATAATTAGTGCATACGGATCAAAGAAGTTTCATTAAAGTCAATGTTTAAGTTCAAAATCAAAAAGTCAAAATGGTATGTTAGTCAGAAACTCAGATCTTGGGAGAATTTTTGTGAATTTTGTGTTGAGATTCAAGTCTTGAGATTTTTACATGTTGAAATTCCCCATCTAAGCTTTTGAATCCCACAGTTAGCTTATTTTTATGATTTTTTCTCTGGCTTAGGTTATAGTTCAAAGTGACCTGCAGGGCTAACCATTGCCCTGCACCAGGGCATCAGCTCAAAACCCCAACTTTCCATGTGCCTTAGCTTTTTCATTAGTGGGCCACACAGTGAGCTTATTGGTTTTTTTGAAAGCCAATAAGCTCATCTATAAAGTTTAGGGCTTATTTCAAACGTTTGAGCTTATTAGATAGGTCTGCAGATAGCTTTTTGTTTGTCCAATTCCACCCATACACTGAGTGATCAGTGTTGACCACCCAAGTTCAAGCCCTCATCAAGTGCTTATCTGTGGGACCCAAACCTTTAGTCCTAGCTTTTTAGAAACCTCAATAAGTCACCTTTTCATATCAAGTCTCACTTTGGATCCCTGTCAACCCTAGTGGGACCCACAAGGGCTGCAAGGTTGTTGGTTTTGGCCTGTTTGGCCTGTGATATTTGATCAAGTGATTATTCTGGTCTATAGCTTATTCCTTTAGCTTATCTGGTAGTTTTTAGCTTAATCTAGTTACAACTCATGTAGTTACAGCTTATTTAGCTTATTGTAGCTTATTTGTAACTTATTTAGTATACACCAGCCTCCACACCTGCAGTATTACACTGGTCAATTTTTGACCTCCTTTGTATACCCCAGCCTCCATACCTGCAGTATTACATCTGTTTAACCTAATACATGTGTCTTGACTATAAATTGATAAATGTTTGTTGAAAACTGAAATCTAGGTCGGGGATGAAGTTGTCCTTAAAAGCATTCTAAACTCAACCGAGATTGTAGCAAAAGGATGGGTGAGGAGCTTGAACCCAAATGATATAGTTGGTGGTACAGAGATTGGACGAGGATGGTGTGAGGTAAACGTTCAAGTACCAACAAAAAGAGATGAAGTGTTGGTGAGACCCTATGGGTTATTTGCCACAATTGAAGACTGTGTTGGTGCAACCATAGCATGGCCTTGTCCTTTTATCTCGATATGTCTTTGTTAATCTTGTGATACCAATAATTTTACTAACATGGAGCTTAATGCTTATACATGGGTGTTTATTTGTAGGTGGTCCGTGAGGATTGAGAGAGATGATGCATGATGACCACGGACTAAGCTTCTTGTTGCGTTAATGTATTGTTTAATGTTAACAGACTTTATGTTAGATTCTGTCTACCTTATTTATGTTTAGTGATTTTGTTATGACAATTGCTAATTTGAAATACAATTTCGTTTTATTCATTTAATATTTAGTTGATGTTTTATTCATATCGTAATAATAGAGTGTGCATGGTGGAAATAGCGTCCTATCATATGACTTGTCCGGACTTTGAAATTGTCCTATTAAACTTATTAACCTTCCTAACAATTAACTTAACATTGTAAAAGTGTCCTAATATGTTGTTATTAGGACGTTATTTAGGTTGTTAATAGACATTTTATACGACCAAAAAATTGGTTTCATAATCTTCTTTGAGATATTAGAACCCTTTTCTTGGTGCTAAAATAGCTATAATTGTTATATGATAAGCGTCCTAACAATTATCTTTTAAGTACGCTTGTATGTGTATCAAAAGATTAAAATTAGGTAACAACGTTTTACAACATTGTAAAAGTGTCCTAATATGTTGTTATTAGGACGTTATTTGGTTGTTCATAGACATATTATGCGACCATAAATTTGGTTTCATAATCGTATTTGGGATATTAGAACCCTTTTCTTGGTGTTAAAGTAACTATAATGGTATATGATAACCGTCCTAAGAATTAACATTAAAGGACGCTTGTATGTGTATCAAAAGATTAAAAGTAGGTTACCACATGTTAGAACATTGGAAAAGTGTCCTAATATGTTTTTATTAGGACGTTATTTGTGTTGTTTATAGACCTAAAATGCGACCATAAAATTGGTATCATAATCTTATTTGAGTTATTAGTACCCTTTTCTTGGTTGCTAAAATAGCTATGATGTTACATCATAAGCGTCCTAACAATACTTTTAAGGATGTTTTTATGTGTCTCAAAAGATTAAAAGTAGGTAATCACATGTTAAAACATTGTAAAAGTGTCCTAATATGGTTTTATTAGGACGCTATTTGTATTGTTCATAGACATATAATACGACCATAAAATTGGTTTTATAAGGGTTAGGACGCTTTGGACCTATTACAACCGCCTTACATGAAACGATTTCATCCTTGGTCCTATTAAATGAAAGGTCCTAAAAAGTACCATTTTATGACGCTTATGGGGGTCCTAAAAAGCCACTTTTCTTGTAGTGTATCCTTATGACTCTTTAGAATACGATTGATTTATTGGATAATAAGCGACACGAGTAAATAAATGAGTTTATCGAGTTGACGAATTCGATAAGGTCTACTATTTATTCCGAAACTTATTGGACTATGGAGTTTATCGTTTAGAGGTCTCATCGTGTCGCATTGAGTTATATATTGGTTGTTTGAGTGCATTCATAGCATCATATTGAGTCGATACACCCACATGAGAATACCAAACACTAGGATTAAACGGTGAAACGAGACATTTTTGGAAATAACGAAATGGAATACATTGGGGTAGATAACGTTGATTTCGAGAGATATATATTAAATTTAGTCTACATTAATAGGTTGTGTCGAGTCGATAGTTGTTGTGCCGTGATTACCGTTATCTTCTGCTAGTGTTTATTTGTGCGTTGATTGCTTGAGGTGAGTTTCATAGCCCCACTTTTATCTACGTTTTAACTACATTTTAACTACATTGGGGTGAGAATCATGCTACCGTTTTCGGACCGTGAAAACTATTTGGATTTGCTTATATGCTTGACTGTTTAGATAGATGTGCAATAGTTGTTGCCTTAGACTAGGGTAGCAATCTTAATTGCTATAACTGTTGCCTAGCTAAGAATAGACTTCTACCTCGACCTAGTCTGGGGTTGGCAATTGTTCTAGATTTTGCCACGACAGTGCTGGACTAGAGTCGCTGGGCCCGAGTAGTCCCTGGATGCGGGACATGTTTATGGTTGGTGATCCGGGTAGGATCAGTATTTATCTATCTTAGGTCTTGCATAGCAAATCAACTCCTACTGGTCCACTATGATTTTGTTGAACTTAAACCTATGAGCTCACCAGGGTAAGCTGACCTTTTAGCATGTTTTCTCAGGTATATGAAAGATGTTTGGAAGACGTGGTTTGTGAATACCCAAATTTGGAACAGTACATCAAATTGAAAAGACCTACTGAAAACAATGAAATCAGAAGGAACAAACAAGGTGTTCAGTAGAAACAGTCCCACTTGAAACATATAACCATCGTGGGTCCCAGCATACACAAATGATACGCAACCATTATCAATTAAAAACCCCCACGCCAGCCAATCAAATCGAACATCAAAAGTATAATGGGGACCACATTCATATCATCAAATGAATTGATGAAATAACAGATCAAAACTTTGGACCCATGTATAAACTGGCCAACTACTCGTCAAATCTCGAAACCACATAGCCAATCATAACACTCGAATGGAATATGGTAGCCAATTAAAGAACTATCCCTACGTAAATTATCAACGCCAAGAATAGGGACTACAATTAATTCGAGAATAATAACGAGATAATACCGATTACCTCATAAAGCTGCTTCTGGCCAATAAACCCATTTTCGTCTGCTGCCTCAAACATCTGCTGCTACATAACAATTAGGGTATAAACCCTAATTACAGAAAAATCTTATAAACCCTAGATCGAGAGCCACGAGGCTCTGAAACCAATTGTTAAATCCAAGATCCGGACTCAACTAGGGTATAAGCAATATTGATTGATTAGATGCACAGTGGAATAGAAAGAACACAATCAACATTACTAAAAAGGTTTTCTTTATTAAAACATAAAGAAACTAATACTACTACTACTACTACTACAAGACGCTCTATGCGTTTGCTAGACTCTCATTAGGAGAAGTCTTCTATGAAATGAAATGAAAGGATGAGTTAGTAACCCTAGCCGCCATCCCTCTTTATATAATAGAGGGAGGTTACAAACCCTAGCTTACTAGAAAAGCTAACTATTACATATTTGGTCCTCATTGTTTCTTCTTTCTTCATTCTTGCTCGTGGTTTTGTAATCATCAAATCTATAATTCCCAACACATTTATCCGTCAATTCCTTTAAAAGTTCAAGTACATCCTCACCACTTCGACCTGTGTGAACTGGTCCGAGAGGTGGATCCTTGTAAGTGTCACCATGTACAAAATCATTACCCGTCAATTCATTTTGTGGTCCCAAACTACCCTCATCACTTTGAGCTGTGTAACCTACTCTTAGTGGTGAATCATGGGGTGAAGTAAACATGGCATCAGACCTAGCCTGATCATCCGTGCACCCCAAGTTAGCCGGTTGGCTGGGAATTCCTCCACCTGTGTTGAGCTCAAGAGAACTCTCCACATTAGGAGTTTCCAGTGGTTGGGTCTTACTTATGTTTTCACTGACATGCTCAGCATCTAAGCCTGATGTAGTAGTGAAAGCCCTTCCACTCATGTCACCTCCCACACCTGTGAAAGCCTCATTACCTACACCACTAACACCAGCCTGAGGTGTCATGGTGCACTTCTTCCTCCTTCTTGTAACTAAGATCCTTTGGGGTTCAGTTAGTTAGGGTAAGGGTTCAGTAGTGGGTTCGGATTTGTAAGCATTGGGTAGGGATGTCGTAGTAGTGGGATTCTCATCAGTCAATTCAACAGGGGTTTGGGTAGGTTGTGGATTCTCCTATTCTATAAGTTCAGGCAGGTTAAGCATGTGAGGAAACAAAGGTGTAATAGTCCCTTAAAAATTTAGACTCTTCTTCTTCATATCATCAAATACCTTAGGAACCATATGTAGCACTTTATACTTTCATTATGGGGAATGGGTTCTTGTATCTGACTCTCTACTATTAACTGAACAAACCTAGGATATAGGTAGTATTTTCCATGTTCCTTTATATTCTGCTGAAAACCCTCAAAAATCATTCTAGACCAATTGAAAGCTCATTCTTGAGAGAGACATATGATAGCAGTTGCAATCTTAGAGGGAAACTCATCAAATCCAGTTGTCTTATTTCTTACACACATGAGCAAGGTATGAATTAAGAACTTACATTGGGGAGAGAACATACCTTTGTGAAACTTTATACGATCTCCTCTTCTCTCATACCCCATTCTCTCTAAACCTTCAAAAATTTCATCATTCGACATGTTAACAACACCTTCGTCATCCTGAAGCTTCAAAACACTTCTAATCACCTCCTTTGTGACTAGAATCTCCTGCTCATCAACAATAGCCCGAATGACTTCTTTTCCATCCCTTTCTTTTATCTCAACAGTCCTCCAAAATTGATGAATATAGGTTTTAAGGATGATGGGTTCTACAGTTAAGGTATAGTGAATGGAACTATGTTCGATGAAATCAATCATGTCGTGAAAGCCTTCAGAATGGTTGTTCTTGACTAGGTATGCTACTAGGTTGTGGGTTGTAGAATATTAAGATGCCATTGTGAGTTGTAAGTGAATGAGATGTGGGATTGGTGAAAATAAGAGTTGGGAGTGGTTAGGGTTTTTGTTTAGTGCCAATTGAGAGTGTTTGAATGACCAATTTAATGATCGGCAGTGATTTAGGGATTAAATACGTTATCATCAGGATGTTGCAGAATAGCCCCTGTAGTTTCCACATTCATCAAAACTGCACTAGCAGTGGATTGACCACAACTAGCTGTGGTTAGATTAAACCAGCAGTGGAAACATCACTGACTCTCCAATCCTTTGACCAAGACTTCCGCTGCAAAATCTTTGTCAAAAATAGTGTGATCATGCATTGATTTGAAGGATTACAAACTTACACTAATTTTATTATTATTATTATTATTATTATTATTATTATTATTATTATTATTATTATTATTATTATTATTATTATTATTATTATTATTATTATTATTATTATTATTATTATTATTATTATTATTATTATTATTTTTATTATTATTATTATTATTATTATTATTTTTTTATTATTATTTTTTTTTAAATCACACTTTTATTAAAAACTCATAGGATTACAAAAGATTAGTTGGGAGTCTCGAAACCAACTGATTTACAAGAAGTTAGTGGGAAGCCGAGATACTAACTGGGCTCCCACTCCTCTAGCTGTAGAAAAGCTAATCCTACTAAAGATATGAGAAGCAGCACGTGCTCCAATGTCTTGGGTCTTCGAGAACTTTTGGATTCGCTTCAGTAAGGCCACACCATCCTTCTCAAGTTCCCCAAAATAAGAGAATGAGAAGGGGAGAAACCCATATCCAATATTCGCGCACTTGGCCTCATACTTGACGCGTTTACGTTGTGCGGCCACATACACCGCACGACCAGGCACAAAATCGACCATACTAGTTTGCGTCAAGGGCGAAGACCCAGTCACTGCTTCCCACTAACTTCTTGTAAATTATTATTATTATTATTATTATTATTATTATTATTATTATAATTATTATTATTATTATTATTATTATTATTATTATTATTATTATTATTATTATTATTATTATTATTATTATTATTATTATTATTATTATTATTATTATTATTATTATTATTATAAACATCACTTTCATTAGAAACAAAATCAAAGGATTACAAGAAATTAGTGGGGAGCCTCGAAACAATCTGGGCTCCCACACCTTTAGCAATAGCAAAACTAATCCTACTGAAGATATGAGCAGCCGCGCGCGCTCCAATGTCTTGAGTTATAGAGAACTTCCGGATCCGCTTAAGTAAGGTCACCGCGTCAGCCTCGAGTTCTCCTAAGGAGGAAAATGAGAAAGGGGTGAACCCATATCCAATGTCTGTACATTTGGCTCCGTACTTGGTGCGCTTACGTTTTGCGGCGTCAATCACTGCACGACCTGGCACAAAATCCATCATACTAGTTTGTGTGAGGGGGAACCTCTCTTATTATTATTATTATTATTATTATTATTTTAATCAGCTACTCCTAAAGCTCCAAAAGCTCCATAATGTACAAAAGCTTCTTCAAACCTGCATGTCACAAACACAAACCAAACACTACAAACTTTGTTAATGTTAGCAGGACTTTAAGAATAACTAGAAGTGGTTACAAAATTTGTACTAGCAGTGATTTCAAGCTACCAGTGCTTTCAACCTACTAAGCATCTAGTCAAACAATCCACCTTAGTTATTCATCCGTTTACCAAAAAACTTATAGTCGAACACTTCATTAACTCCTTAACAACTTACACATTCAAAGCATTTAAACACTGATCTCCTCTTTATGCTTATTTAAGAACCTTATACCCACATACCACACATATCACTTACTTTTCCCAAAAATCTTTCTCTCTCAAAACCAAAAGACCATCAAAATGAGTAACTCAAGCCATCCCATTGAGATCTCCTCTGATTCTTCAAAAAGTCCATCTTCCAACAATAAATGGGAAAAGTATTTCCCCCCAAGGAACACAACAATCACATACATGAGTACAAACATTGCTCTTGTTGGACCTTCTACTTTACAACCAGTATCCCAAGAAGCTCTCATTAAGGGTTCAAGTTCTGAACTGAGCTCAATGCCTAGTTATATGTCACGTTATGAGGACACAGATGATGAAGCTTCCTCCAGAGTGTTGATTGTTGCTCCCTTTGCAGAGATTCCACCTCCAGAACCACTCTCAACTCCACCTATTCAAGCATGACCTGCAGCTCCACCACAGCCATCTGGTCCTTCCTCATCAGCACCTCAGAAAAGGACACAAGTGCTTGCTCTTCCCAACTCAAGGGTTTCGGCTGTGGTTGGAGGAAGAGGGAAGCAGAGGATGCCAGACTGGGGAAGGGGACCAAGGAACTAGGTGTTGGTAGTAGTAGTCTTTGTATAGTCTTTTGTTGTTGTCTTGTGATGGTTTAATCCTTTCTTCTGCTATGATGATGTATCTGAAAGTGATGGTTGTACCACTGCATCTATAGATGCAGTTTATAATATGAATAAAGTTTCCATCTTTCCTTTAAATTTCTACAAACTATGTGTGAGTATTCTTTGATCTGCAAAATGGTTAGTGGGAACAAAAATAACAAGCAGTGGATATAAGTAAACTAGCAGTACTAAGATCTACCAATAGCAGTACATTCCTTTGACAAACTTTTAGAAAACAAATTTTGAGACTTAGAGATTTATCATACCTATACTAACTACAAGATACTGAAACCTCCCCACATCAAAAGCTTTAGTGAATAGATCAGCAACATTGAAGTCAGTATGTATTTTAACTATTTGAATTAACCTTTTCTCATTACAATCTCTAATAAAGTGATGCCTTATCTCAATATGTTTAGTTCTAGAATGCAAAACTGGATTTTTAATGATGCATATTGTACTGTTATTTCAATGTAAATCTTAGTATGCTTAAAATTGTACCCAAAGTCCAACAATTGATTCTGAATCCAAAGCACTTGACCATAGCAACTAGCAGCAGCCACATACTCAGCTTCAGTGGTGGAATTAGCTACAATAGTCTGCTTCGTACACTGCCATGATATAAGCCTGCTTCCCAAGAACTGACACCCTCCAGTAGTAGACTTTCTATCCAAACTAGCCCTAGCATAATCACTGTCTATAGAGGCCACCAAATCAAAAGCTGAATCCGTAGAGTACCAAAGGCCCAATTTAGGATGACCCTTAAGATTTCTAAAGATCCTCTTGACAGCATTCATGTGTGATGTGTTAGATGTAACTTAAAATATTGCACACACACATACTGAGAACATTATGTCTGGCCTAGAAGTAGTGAGATACATCAAAGATCTAATCATCGATCTATACAGCTTCACATCCACTATGGGACTTCCATGGATCATCAGGTAGCAGTGGTTTCTGTGTTTCCATGGGTGTACTGGCACTCTAGACATCCTGAAAACCAAATTTCTTCAAACTATATGCTACATACTTGTCTTGACTGATGAAGATACCATCAGTCCTCTGTTGAACCTGTAGCCCCAAAAAGAAAGTGAGTTCACCTATATAACTCATTTGAAACTTATCATGCATAAGTTTCTCAAAATCTGTGCACAGCCCCTTATTTGTTGAGCCAAAGATGATGTCATCTACATAAACTTGAACAAGCAATCATCCTTGTGCTTCCTTATGAACAATGTCTTGTCAATCAGTCCCCTATTGAATCCATTGTCCATCAAATAGGTAGATAGGCACTCATACCATGCCCTAGGAGCTTGATGCAACTCATACATATCCTTCTTCACCCTGTAGACCTTATCAGGATGATCAGGATCTTCAAAACCAGGAGGTTGGCAAACATAAACCTCCTCATCAATAGTACCATACAAAAAGGTACTCTCTACATCCATTTGATACACCACAATTTTTTTTAATGAAGCATATGCCAAAAACAATCTAATGGCTTCTATTCTGGCAACAGGTGCAAATACTTCATCATAATCCAAGCCTTCAGTTTGTGTGTATCCTTGAGCAACCAACCGTGATTTATTTCTGACCACAATTCCCCTTTCATCCCTTTTGTTTCTGAATACCCATTTAGTTCCAATAGCCCTCTTTCCATTAGGTAGATCAACCAATGTCCACACCTCTTGAAGTTTGAATTGTAACAGCTCCTCTTGCATTGATTCAATCCAACCTTCTTCTCTTAATGCTTCTTCAACTCTTTTGGGCTCTTTTTGTGACAAAAAGCAAGCAAACAAGCAATTTTGCAAGTCTAGATGACAGTTTCTTTTGTGAAGAGACCTTGCAATGAAACCTTGTTCAGGAAAGGTTTTAGTAGTCTTGCTTCTTGTTTGCACTGGGGTATTAAAATCTCCAAGAATTTGATCTTTGGGATGATTTTTATGAACTCTTGTGGTGGGAATTGGACTTTCAGTAATAACTGTATCCAAATTTGAAATATCAGCCTCTTTGAAATAATCATCCAACTTCTCATCATCTTTAGGTGTATCAATTTCTTCCAAGTCTGGCATGTTAGGATCATGTGGATATTCATCATTACCAAATTGTGGCTTGGTAGGGATTCCAAAGAAAGTACTGCTATCTGAACTTGCAACAAGGGTTTCACTTGAACTAGCAGCGGTAGAATTTGGCCTAGCAGTGCTTTCAGCAACTTTCTTTTGCTTCTCAATTTCTTCTACTAACATTGAGTTATCTTGAGACAACTCTTCCTTATCTTGATGATGATCACCCTTGCTTCCAGAATCCAAAGCATCATCGTCTGAGGGACCCTTCTTTTCAATGATGGGTAAGACAGGACCAGCTTTCCACTTCTCAATCAAATAGAATTCCTTTGGAGAATCAGATTCCTTAGAAATTGTTCTTGCATCAGAATTCTTTTGTGTACTTGCATCAACATTAGTGGATGTACCTGCAATGATTGGCTCATAATTCATAGATTTGGTTAACATATCAATATTAAACAGCCAATTTGGTCCGTTGGTCTCAACACTAGGAGTCTCTTCACTAAACTTAACATGTAAGTTTTCTTCTACTTTTCTAGTCCTCCTATTGTATACCCTAAAGGCTTTACTACTGAAAGAATAGCCAATAAAGTATCCCTCATCTGCCTTTTCCTCAAACTTGCCTAGGTGGTCTATGGTATTCAAGATAGTAACAGGTCACCCAAAAGGTTTTAGGAAATCTATCATAGGCTTCCTACCGTGTAACAGCTCATAGGGGGTCTTGTTATGAGGCTTAACTACCTTACTTCTATTCTGCACATAACATGTAGTTCCTACAGCTTCAGCCCAAAAGGTAGTTGGTAATTTTGATTCAGATAACATTGTTCTTGCAGCCTCAATTAGTGTCCTATTTTTCCTCTCAGCTACACCATTTTGCTGAGGTGTCCTAGCAACACTAAAATGTCTTTCTATACCCTTATCCACGCAAAACTGCTTCATGACATCCTTTTTAAACTCAGTTCCATTATCACATCTGATTACTTTGACCTTATGGTTCACTCTATTTTCTATTTTAGTTATGAAACTCTTAAGGATCTCACTAGTTTCACTCTTAGATGCAAGAAAGTAAACCCAAGAAAATCTGCTATAATCATTAGTGATAACTAGGCAATACTGCTTATGATTCAAACTCTTAACAAATGTGGGACCAAATAAGTCCATGTGTAACATAAATAGTGATTGAGTAATGGTGTTCACAGTCTTGGTATTACAAGAAGCTCTATGTTGTTTACCTTTTTGACAAGCCACACAAAGATCTTTACTTTCAAAAACCTTAGAAGGTAGACCTCTAACTAAGTTCTCCTTCAACAATTTATTGATTGTTTTGAAATATAGGTGACCTAGCCTTCTATGCCATAATTTTGACTCATCTACTGATGCCTTAGCAAAGAAACAGGTTATGGATCTATTAGGAATGACATCTTTCAAATCAAAACAATATATATTATCCTTCCTAGGAACCCTAAGCTGCACATACTTATCATCAGGTATTTTAAAATCAGGAGATAACACCACACATTCAGTTTCCCTAAAAAGTACCCAATTCTTTTTATCACACATTTGGGAAACACTAAATAAATTTTACTTCAGTCCCTATACCAGATAAACCTTCTCAAAGTCCAACTTCCCTGTTCTTATTGTTCCCCTACCAAGAATCTTTCCTCCCCTTGGATCATTGCCAAATGCCACATAGCCTCCATCAAAGGCTTCAAAATCCTCAAGGTTGCTCCTATCCCATGTCATATGCCCAGAGCAACCACTGTCAAATATTCCTTTGTCCTTTAGCTCATCCTGTAGATTGCCCTGCACATGAGATTAAACAAGTTAGTTCCCTTTGGGGACCCAAGTCAATACTGACTTGGGTCTGCCTTGTGCATCAATATTGTCAAATTTCTTTAAGTTTATTGATGCACTGTTGACATGTTCTAAGACTTTTGTCTTTGGTTTCCATTGCCAACAAGCTGAGGCCTTTACAACATAGAAATAGCTTCCAACCACTGTGTCAGTAATCACGTTTGGTACAGTTAAAACTTCTTTTGTCTCAGCAGTGGTGATATTCTGCTTAGCAGTGGAAACATTTTGCTTAGCAGTGGTTGGAATCCATTTAGGTACAGCAGTGATTATTGATTTTGTTGTACCATTCCTCATTAGCACTGCTCTTGGAACCATGTTTCTGTTAGGATGAGGGATTGTTTTCTTTGAAAAGTTTTTATGATTTACCCTCCTCCATTGATTCCAAACTGGTGGTTGATTATTATAACAGCTTCTTTGTAGATGCTCAAAACTACTACACTTAAAACAAGCCTTTTTAACAAAATTAAACTCATCTCCTAATCTGTTTGAGATTAAGCCATTAAAGTTTCTTTGATTACCCCTAGGTTTGTATTTTCTTATTTGTTCTCTAGGAATTTCATTGTATGTGTTCCTTTCTAGGCTTCATGCCTGATGAAACAATTAACTTATGGCATGTGTGATGTAGGCTACGGCCTAAGACAATATTTTATTTTGTTGGATCGTTAAGGCTACGGCCTGTTTTAGACTAGTTAGACTAGTCATTAATCTACATTGAAGCTACTTGTAGGATCGTTATTTTTATGTGTTTGATGATTCGGGTGGTCTTGGGAGATCAAAATACATGTTAGCCATTAGAGAGAGAAAGTTAGAGAGTTGGGTGGTTTCTTGGTAGAGAGTTGGTTTACAAAAAGTGAAAGATTAGATTAGAAGCACCACCCCTTCCATGGATGGAAGGGGTATTTATACTTACACAATACACGACCTCCTATCGGCCTGTGGATCAGGGATACAGTGGGTAAAGACCCGTCCTTCCTCCACGGTGTTGCACTACGCTAAACTAAACTAATAACTAACTAATAAACTGATAAATAACGAAACTAACGACAAGTCTACGAGCTAAATTAAGCTAGATAACATTTGGGGTGACCGACTCTTCACTATGGAATTTTCTAATTCCTAACAATCTCCCCCTAAGGGAGGTCACCCCATGTTTTACATTTCGAATCCTAGCATTCTATTCTTGTCTTTGTTCTTGAGCTCGTAGACTTCAATTCTTCAATTCCGCAATCTTTGTGCTTTTGTAGTGCAACTTCAAAGTCCGCATAGATTTGTACTTTCAGTGGAGGTCTTTGAACTGATCCACATCTTGATGATCTTCGAGCATTCTTTGAGATCATCAGCCACAGTAAATCTCTGGATCACCCTTTATAGTGTTGCCATCATGTGAAGTTGTGACTTTTGGACCGACATGCTCACACTTTTGAATCATGACATCTTTCCATCAGAGTAGCGGAAGCTTTACTGGTTCATGATATTTGCAGCAGCGTAGCAGAAGCATAGTATAAAAATATCAGAACCAGGTTATGTAGATATGCACCAGTCATGATTTCTTCAATTTAAGTGTGGATGCTGTGAGCATGCGGTTTTGGATTGACTCCTCAATTCTGATCAGCTGCAATCGTCGGGGTGTACCTGCATACGACAGTTAGCAATAAAGCGCACGAAAGTGTCTTTGATCACTTTCGTTGAATTGAGGTACACGGCCCACGGTTCCCCGTTGATCAGTATAAATACTGCCTGTGATCAGGTAGGATTCCTAAGAATCTCCTTGACAGGGTTTCGCAGCTGTTCTAGCCGTTCTCAAACCGGAACGTCTCAAAGATGACAACACAGAGTGAGTGAACCAGCGAATTGAGATTCACTGATTGATGAAAAATGATTTGAAAAGCAGTCGTGTATTGCTTAAGATAGAAAGTGTTTTGCAATACAACGAAGTTTTTATGGAAAATCAATTATCAATCATAAATACCCTTTAATTTTGAAACATTGATACACAGTCGATGTGCTATAGAAAAGAACTTTTAAGCACAATGACCGGTTTTTCAAAGGTATCCGTCAATCCTTATCCTGGACCAAGGTTGATTCAAGAATGAATCGCCCCATCATTTCTATCCAGTTGTCACAAGCTTGATCTTTTGCAAGATCTCACATGTCACCCACCAAGAGCTTGTTTGATGTTGGCTCTAGAAGGATTTCCATCTTCATCGTGAATACTTTTACATACCACTCAGATGTTCTGGCAATACCACAAGGATAATGCGAAGGACTCTTAATATATACTTACTTTCCACATTGTGTGAAACAGCAAGTCTTCATGAATTTAGTGTCCTAACGAGATATTGTGGATGATCTCTTGGCTCTAGACTCAATTGTGCATATTTGGTTCCTGTGCCGGAGACTAGGGAGAGGGTCTCCTTCTTCAATATCAACAATCTCTAAGAGAAAGTCGATAGATAATGTCGGTTCCCCGTGAGAATGAAACAAGCCCTTTTAAGAGGAACTTGAGTAGCTTGGGAAGTTTTAGTGCAGTGCGTCACTGGGTCCATGACGTCTTGTCTTCAATACCAGTGTTACCTTAGTAACAACCAGTAGCATATGTATTGAACCCGGTTTCTGCCCTAAGGTTGAATTGATGGAGGGCTATTTCTTTTCACCCTTTTTCACATTCAGTTCTTTTTCATTCTTCAACCCCTTCAGTGCTTACCGAGACTTCATAACTAGAACCTTGTTGGGTTTATTCCAGTACTAGCTCGGTCTCAGTCCGCACTCTTCCCATATTCTCATTTTTCTCATTTTTTTTTCATCATACCTAAGGACTCTACACTATCTAGTGGATTGTCCCTGGGTAGATCCCTCCGGCTCTGGCGGGATCGTGGGAACGAATACCTAACCTAACCATCCTTATAACACCATGCATAAAGTAAAATGGTCGGTCTTTTGGTACAGTTCATTCTTCCTTGAAACCAACTGAAAAATCATTTGGAAAAACAATCAAGGTACTTGTGATACGAGATCAAAGCATTTTGTACCCTAATAGTTTTGATCATTTAGAAAACCTCCCCCTCAACATGTGCATATGATTTAGAAATTGTTTAGCACAAGGAGGCAAGAGGACTTTGAAATATTTTCTTTGATCACAATTTTCATACGAAAAAGCCATTTGATTTTCTTGGTAAAATTCTCCCCCTCAATATGTGCATAGGATATTTGAAATCATTTTTGTCACATAGAGGCAAGAGTTCTTTTGAAACACATCCAGGATTACAAAAGCCATTTAAGAAACCATTTGAAAACTCAATCAAGGTACATTATGTTAAAACATAAAAGCTTTTGTACCTCGATAGTTTATTTTCTTATAAAATGCTCCCCCTCAATATATGCTTCGAGATTCGAAAGCGTTTAGCACATACGAGAGAGCAGCCTGCACAATTGAATCAAAATGATCACCTTTTATCAAATTTCATTATTAAATCACAAATTCTCCCCAAATCAAAAATATCAAACCCTTTGAGATTTTGGATCCCAAGTGATTTAATAAGGTTTAGAAAACATGGGAGAAAATGTGGCCTTGTTTAAATACTCATCTGGTTTTTGGATAAATCCTCCTCCTCAACATGTGCATTATCTATATTGAAATCGTTTGGCACATGGAGGCAGGAGTGCCTTTAAAGGACTAAAACCAATTCCATTTAAAACAGATTTGAGATTTAAAACACGATCTCTACCCCGATCAGAAATATCAAACCATTTGAGATTTGTGATCCCAACTGATTTAAATCATTTATAAAATTTGGGGAAAGACGTGGCTTGATTTAACTTTGAAAGATGACAGATATGGACCATTTTAAGACATTAAAGATTGTTAGTGTCAGGTATGATAGTTTTTAAGAGATCTTTTAAGTAAAACAAAACAATTTCACAATCAAACAAGAACAGAAAAAATTTCATTTTGAAAGACCTTGATTCTAAAGAAAAAATCATACCATGACATAACATTAAATCTTTAGATCACCACTTTTTGTTGTACAAAACGGACTTTTTGAAGATATATTGTATGAAAATATTTTATTTTAAATCACTCTCCCCCTCAATCGATGACCGAAGTCGATAATTGAGTGACTTAAGTTTTGATAAAATGAAGTCCGGTGATTTTCAAAATATAGTCCAAT
The DNA here is from genome assembly GCA_019973895.1 of Chrysanthemum seticuspe. Classification (NCBI taxonomy): domain Eukaryota; kingdom Viridiplantae; phylum Streptophyta; class Magnoliopsida; order Asterales; family Asteraceae; genus Chrysanthemum; species Chrysanthemum seticuspe. Next base: position 330,764,247 of record BPTQ01000006.1, read on the forward strand.
ATATTTTCAAAACAATATATTCCATTTTCAAAACAATTTATTCAAATTTATTCAAAATTGTTTAAAAATGGTATCCTGCACAAAGATACGTTAGTGGTTGAGAAGCTTCCGTTGTTGTTGTTGTAGGGTTGGAAGAAAAACCGTCTGCAAATGCAGTGAGACTTCTTCTTACGTTGCATTTTGAATGCCAACTGAGGTCCAATTAAGCTCCGTTTCTTCACTTGCTGAAGAAAACCATCTGCTGATGCAGTAAGACCTCTTACGTTGCATTTCATGCCAACTCTCCATTGAAGTCCAGTTAAGCTCCGTTTCTTCATTTGTCAACCCAAGATTTAGTTACCCTTTCCTTTCGGCATCCAATCATCTTCATTTGTGGGATCCGGATCGGGAACATTCTTATATACCAATATACCTGCATATGTTAGTGAACACACATACAAATATATGGTGGTCGACAACACCCAAACAGCAATCGACTAATAAAAGTCAATCCAACATATCAAACAGATCATGTAATGTAAGGGAATAATGTGTTTCTCAAACTCTAATCATCTAAACCTAACAATAATATCCTAGAAACCTAGTCCTTCAACATAGGCAATTATATTTTTTCAGATAAGCACGTAGGATAATTAAGAAAGTCCGTTAGATGATATAAATTTGAAAACATTCTCCCCCTCAATCAATGACTTATTTTCTGAAAAGATTAAAAGCGCTGAAGTCATTGATTGAGTTTTCAATTTTCACAAAAACTCTGAATCTGATAGATTTACAAGCAACTCATTTACCACCATTTTAGAAAACAACAAATATTTTTCTGAAGAATTTATAGACGGAAAAATATTTGAGTAGGAACAGCAGTCCTTCGACATACTTTCCTCATTTGTTTTTAGGATAAGTGCACGAAATATTTGAAAATTGGTTTAGTGCAACACTTTCCTTCCTTTAAAGAGCGGGTTGCTATCTGAAAAAATAGCAAGCCATGGTTTAAGCACGGGTTACAGTCTGAAGTAACTGCAAGCCATTATTTGAAGCACGGGTTACAGTCTGAAATAACTGTAAGCCATAGTTTGAGACATGTTTTGAAAAAGAATATTTACACCTCCTGCTCGAACTTCATCTAAAGTCCCGTGCCATTATTGAATGACATTTCTAAGACCGTAGATGTTATCGATACCAGAAGACATGTCTAGAGAAAACATATTTTTGGAATTTTTCAAATTTTCTGGTTTTTATGGGTTTTTGAAGGTTTTATATTTTTCTATTTTCTTTTTGTTGGTTTTATATTTTTGTATTTTGTTTTGCTGGTTTTATATTTTTTTATTTGGTTTTTTCAGATAAATATATACAAAGATAGAGTAGATGATATAGTTAAAGAAGATGATGATACGAGTACCGAGATAAGGATATCGAGCAGCACGTCGTAGAAGATAGAATTCGTCATCTCTTAAACATCCACCACCAAAGCTTCCAAGGGCTCTTGAATCGAAGAAAGAAATTGAACCAACTGAAAGTGAGACTCTGGCAGCTTCCCCCCAAACCGAAAATCCTTAAGATGAGCAGATTCGAAGCTCTATTTCAAGCTTGCTTTAGCCAGGTGCACAAGTAAGCACACCATTATCATAAATCCCGCTGCTCCAATTAAGAACGATAATCGAGGATCTCCATTTGGGGTTATATCATCCAATAGAAGAACAACAATGTTTCATCCCACACTAAAATAATCTTCTCAAATTTCCTTTTCCATTGAAGTCTGAAGCGATCCATTCCAAAAGGTGTCAAGAGAACACTTCCCCCAAGTAGTTGAATTTATGCAGTCAGCCTCTTAGTATAATGCTCAAGAACTCTCCCTAATACACTTCATGAGGGGAATGAAGAACACCTTCCCATGTTCACATTTTTCTTCCCTGTGAACGTGTATGAAGCTCAAGAACCCGAAGTACACCAATATCCAAGAACTCTCCCGAATACACATCATGAGGGTAATGAAGAACACCTCCCCTATGTTCACATCTTTCGTCCCTGATGAATGTGTATGAAGCCCAAGAATCCGAAGTACACACATTCCCAACGAGAGAATAACTGATAACACCTCCCTCATGTTACACATTTATCTCCCCTGAATATGTCGTACTTGTGTACCTCTTTTATCTTCAGAAACTTTCTCTAACATCTCTTCCCCCACATAGTTGGAATAAGAACACTAAACGCCTTGATGAGTAAAACCTTGAGTTTCTCTGCGGTCATGACATTTGTTTTTCCCGGAATATCTTCAATCACTTAGAAGAGTTAAGTTCATCAAGTTTACTCGCCATGAGTCAAACCTTGAGTTTCTCTGCGGTAATAACATTTGTCTTCCCGGGATATCTTCAATCACTTAGAAGAATTAAGCTCATCAAGATTACTCGCGTTTAGATGCGTGTCTCCTTTCCCCTTGCTGATTTTGATGCTTCAGAATCAGCAACTCATTGAAAGCCCGTATACTAGAAATTTGTTGAGAAGAACACTTGAATTCTTTGTGAGAATCAACTTGCTGAAGACTCTCTCTGACTATTTATATCAACCCTTCTGTAGACAATTTGAAGTGACCACTAACGAAGAAAACCTGATATACCATACTTGAATACTGAAGTCAACTTCCCCACATTTGTATCTTAAGCTTGCACCTAATGATGGAAGAACGGTGTAGAGAATTTATGCTTCAAGCAAATCTCTAAGTACTCACTACTCAAACAAAGTATGAGACATTAACACCTCTTGCGATTATCCACACCGTCATATGCGTGTGACACTGAGTAAAACAAAGTAACTCCTAATAGTGATAGTTAACCAGGTCTTCAACCATCCACCTCGACTGCTGGTAACTAGATAAGCCAAGTCTTCAACTCAAATTCTTAAGCCCGAGCAAGTTATCAAATAAGAACACGCCTTTGTGAAAGTCAACTTCAATCTCAAATAAGTGATAAATGATTAACTCCGAAGTAATCACCTTGTGTCAAATGTCCATCAATAGTCAATATCAACGTCTCGAGTAGTCACTGCTAAAGAATGTGAGCAAGTCTAATTGGGAATTGAATCTGACTTATAACTTTCTCCCAATTAGTGCTCTCCCCTAAACCGACAATCTGTTTGATAAATGCCCAGATTGAGAAGAAGTCTTTAGATCGTTAAATGCAACTCGTCTTTAGTCTTCTAACATGTAGCAGAAAATGTAGAACAGACTGTAGACTCGACCTTCTTCAAGATTGTTCAGATGGGGAATAGATAGTTAACATCTTCAACTCACACCAAAAAGCATCCTACCAAAAAGCATCCCAATTAACTTACAGCTTGCAAATCCCCTTAACTAAAATCCCTCCCAATCAAACAAGAACAGAAAGATGTTCATCAAGGAAATCAGCAATTAGGCCGCAACGAACACACAAGATGGTAACACCAAACTACCAATCACATCAAACAAGAACAGAGAGATTGTTCGGAATCATCATGTTGATGTATACGTGAAGCATTAACCGGAAGCACTTTGTCGATAAACTCATTAATCCGAGTGAAGATGTCAACCAACGGCTCTTAGAAGAGAGAAACTCCATGTGAAGATGACCCGATACGAAGAAGCTCGGTTCTTACATGAGTTTGGAGCCGTATGACCATTTGTATTCTCTAATATCAATCAACCATGCAAAAAATTCACACTTCTTCTCCCCCTCAAGAATTGCATACGGAGATGCCATTCTTGACTAAATAAGTGAACATTATCCATTTGTAGTCTATTCACACTTCTCCCCCGCAAAATCAGCACAGTATGTCGTCATCGCCATTATAGTTGAGAAAGTGGAATCAGAAAACAATCAACAGTAGCCCGGTTCACTTAATGACTGAAGCGCATGGAAAATATGAAGCATGTTGATGAGAATGGTCATAATAGAGAAGATTTCTCTTCTTCAGAAGATAAAGCGCACTGACACGTACACTTTTCTTTTCTTTAAGAACGAGGCTTGAACTGTTGTGTTCAAACGTCATAATCTCTCTCTTTTCAGCTCTCTTAGCAAAACATGTAATCAACCCCATTACCATTCAGTAGGCTCTTTGTAGTGACAGTTGATGGAGATAACCCAGTATGATGAATTTGACCCTGAAGTAAACTAACCCGAACTCATGACTTAAACTTGCACATATGTAACAAAGAGCGGTGTCGAGAATTCATGCCCATTTGAATCTCTAAGTACTCTATACTCTTCACCCAACCAACCATCAAGTAATAGACGTACATTACCTCTTGAAAATCCACAATTGAATGTGACACTGAGCACTACAACGTAACTCCTTTAAGTGATAGTTATTTTGAGGTGATAAGAGCCCAATTCCCCCAAGTGGTAAAAGAAAAGGTAAAAGTCACCCAACAATAACTAGATTTCCAAGTCTTCGCTTTAGATAATAAGCTCGAACAAGGATCATGAAGAATCTTCATCCATCCATCCCCGATACCTTCAGATACTAAGTACACTTGCCCGTGATAATTCACTTCAACCTCAAATAAATAATACTGAATTAACGCCGTTGTCCCATCTTCTGAACTGCTCAAATCTAGCCTCCTTAGACTTTTTAAGTGAACTATGATAATGGTTTCATCCCGACCATGGTTTAATGAGCATAACCCCGTAAAACTTTGAAGTAACCAAACCGCCATGACGAATATCCAAACACACATCCAATTCATGAAGTGCACCCTTTTATCCCTTCTTCGAAGCAGAAACCGTGGCACCAGCATCAAAAGATCCAGAATTACACTTTCTCTTCTCCAAGATGGTTCCATCATTACGGGATTTTACAACTCTATGGTTTAAACCGAGAAATAGTTTCTTTCGCGGGATTTTACAAAACCAAGAATTAACCGTAAGATAGATCCGGAAATGCACTTTACTAATACCAGGATGTTTCCATTATCACGGGATTTTACAAGTCTATGATTTAAACCGAGAAATAGTTTCTTTCGCGGGATTTTACAAAATCAAGACAAAACCGTAAACAATGTCAGCTTGAATGTGTTACAACAACTTTGGTTTAAGAGAATATCAGTTTTAGGGGAACATGCAGCGGTTCATCAACGGTCCATTATCCAACATCATCAGCATCATCAACCATCCAATCAACACTTTGGAAAACACATCAATCACGCAATCTGTCGGCTATTGTAATGACCACATGAAGAAGTAAACCCGATATACCAAACTTGATCATGAAGTAGAATTTTCCAGATTTGTTACTTAACCTTGTACTAATCCTTGTGAAGAAGAAAAGGTGTACCCAATGTACAAAACCTCTTGACGTATCCTCAACTGTGTGAGACACCGAAGTGATAGTTACGTTGTGGGTTAAGCGAGAAAGAATCACAAACGAAACTAAATAGCCAAGTCTTTATCACACTCTATAAATGCCCAAACAAGTCATCTTCGCAAAAGGGTAGATAGAAAGAAGACGAAATAAGTAAACGCCCCCGGAAAATCTCACTTCAAATCCAAATAAGAAATACCGTCCAAACAACCCCGCAGTCAACTTTGTTCAAATAAACACTTTATAGCCGTGACGAGATATTATCCATGAAAATGTATATACCACAGTATCAATCCGAACAACCCATCCAATCTCAACAACAACTCAAAAACATCAAATCTCATGTTTCAAATCTCATTATCAAAAATAAGCATTCGATCCAATAATCCATTAAGCCCATTTCAATTCAATCAAAAGTTCAAGTCCATTCAATCACATACCCGATTAGATTGCAAAGATTAACCCTCGCCAATTGTGATTAATGAGGCCAAATGTTAATATTAAGACATTGAGATATGCCAAATCACCATTCGAGAACAAAGAGGCCCAAGTATCAATATTTGTTATCATGTTATCACTAGCCCATGAAAGATATATCATCACAACACAAGGCTCATGACATTCGGCCCATCCCAAAATCCATACCAGATTAAATCACCACACACCCTAATCATTCGGGTATTTAATACCCAATTCACACATAATGGCAACCCTAATACAATAATCAAACGCCTCCCATTTACACTATCTCTCCAAAAAGAATAGATCTGGAAAAAATTTATCACCACAAGATCATCTAATCTCATTATATCATCATCAAGATTAATAAACCATTTCGTTAATCTCAAATCACACAATAATCCTACCCAAACAACATCACAAAACTTCACCTTTATCATCAATTGCTGCTCGAATCGAATCAAGAAAACAGAAGAGGTCTTCAAGATCCTAAAGGGGTCTCGGGTAGGTTTCACTTCAGTTGTATTTGTCATAGTTGTCGAACGAATGAAACCAAGGAAATAACACTTATGTTATCACTCCTTTGTTATATTTCGGATAAATACATGAAGCTATGCTTCAAAAAGGAGTCGATGATGATATATATTTCGTGTGAACCATTAGTGGTTTTGATTATATCTCTGAATATGCACGAAAATAATTCTGAGATTCATTTGTTTATCATTTTAGCATCGTGTCGAGTGATTAGATGTGAGTTGGGGAGTGATTGTGAGGGTCAATTGGTGAGTCTAGATGTGGTCTTGTATTCGAATGGTTTTGGATTTAGTAGAGTTTTGATGTCAATATTCTGCTTGTGCTATATCGACTGATGATGATCTTGACTGAGGTCGATGATGTTATTTTAGTGAATGGTATTGTTACTTAGGTCGAGTGAGTCTTTATTGAGATGGTGGAAGAGTTAGGTTACATGATGTTGGATGTGGTTTTGTTTCGGATCTGTTTTAAGCTTTGGGTCTTCACGATGTTATTTTTCTTGGATCTATGATGGCAGTTAACTGAGGTCGATTGGTAATTGGTATTTGTTGTGGTCAAAGTCGAGTCATATTCTTCTTCATCTCTTCTTTTCTGTTCATGGCAAGTCACTATAAAGGTTGAGTCAAGTGCTAAGCCAACTCGCTAAGCAAGTCGCTAAGCAACTCGCTAAGCAAGTCGCTAAGCAACTCGCTAAGCAACTCGCTAAGCAATTCGCTACGACTTGTTCAATAACAAGTCGCTAGGTAAAAACATTGCATCTGGACAATTTTGATAATTCGCTAGCAAGATTTAGATATTATCCGATGAGTTTTCCGACTAATTTTCCGACCATATTCATACTAAACCCAGAAATCTGCTATGAAAAATGCTTCCTTTTTACCTGTTTTGACCCTGTTTGACCACTGGAATGTGACTAGATTCATATAACAAGAAAGACGCAGAAAAGCTCATTTCTTTTTACAGTTTTAGACCACAAAAAAATCACACCAGACACATATTGGTACAAAGATGTCATGTAAAGAAATGTACTCATTGGACTAGTTATTTGACCATGACAGATATACATGTATATGACCAGGATATATTGAACCAAAAGAGATGCAAAGAAACAAGTACATGACTGTTAACCAAACGTTAAACATTTCAGACCATAAAAAAATAGACCAGTATAAAACCATGTATCAAAACCACACAAAATCATCAAAACACAAAAACCTTGGCTCTGGTACCAATTGTAGGATCGTTATTTTTATGTGTTTGATGATTCGGGTGGTCTTGGGAGATCAAAATACATGTTAGCCATTAGAGAGAGAAAGTTAGAGAGTTGGGTGGTTTCTTGGTAGAGAGTTGGTTTACAAAAAGTGAAAGATTATATTAGAAGCACCACCCCTTCCATGGATGGAAGGGGTATTTATACTTACACAATACACGACCTCCTATCGGCCTGTGGATCAGGGATACAGTGGGTAAAGACCCGTCCTTCCTCCACGGTGTTGCACTACGCTAAACTAAACTAATAACTAACTAATAAACTGATAAATAACGAAACTAACGACAAGTCTACGAGCTAAATTAAGCTAGATAACATTTGGGGTGACCGACTCTTCACTATGGAATTTTCTAATTCCTAACACTACTAGGGCTTCGAATTTTGCCATGTGTGATTCTTCTCTTATAATGTTTACTTGCGTAAAATATATTTTTACAACCTAAGGCGTATGGTAGATACATAGCCTCATTGTGTGTAGTTACTTCACCAAGAATATTAGCAATCGTATAATTTAACTACTGACAGAGGGTTGCGACCCGCTCCGTCTTGATCCGTTGGGCAGCGAAAGGTTTAAAATACCTTAAGGCCATATAGGAAAGTTAATGTGAAGTTGAGATGGATGTTATGCATATGAGCAAGACATGTTGTTTACTCTTCGTACATCCCTTTGACATTGAAACTTATAAAGCGACTTGGTGGGAAAATCTTTGTTGTATTAAACGAAACAAGAGATTTGAGGGAAATGTGTTATTATCATTAAGTGGGTAGGGAGGATTACATCATTTTAAGAAATGAATACTAGACATCTACCATTAATGCTTCTTTCCCCAAGTGATAAGAATGCAAATACATTGATTGAAAGCAAATAAAATGTGTCCTTAGACATTGTAAGTTTCATATGTAGAACTTACAAAGATTAGTGCCATTCCAGGTTCTATCAATAGTGTCTCCTTCCAAGGTTTCCAGCTTGTAGGCTTTGTTGCCATATGCTTCCTTAATAACGTAGGGCCCTTCCCATGTAGGCCCTAGTTTGCCCTGGTACTCAGCTTTACTTGCGCTGTTGAATCAGAGGACATATTCTCCTGGTTTGAAGGTCGAAGGCCGGACCCGATTGTTGTAGTACCTTGCAATCTTTTGCTTGTGGATAGCTTCTCTAATTGAGGCTATTTCCCTTCGTTCTTCAAGTAGGTCCAGGTTACTACGGAGTCTTTCTTCATTGTCTGCTGCTTCAAAGTTCATGACCCGTTCTGTTTCGACGCTTACTTTCGAAGGGATGACAGCTTCCGTTCCATATGTCAAGCTAAAAGGTGTTTCTCCGTGACTTGACTTCGTATGCGTTCTATGAGCCCAAAGTACTTGAGGTAGTTCATCTACCCAACCATGGTAACTGTATCCCAGCCTTCGTTCTATTCCTTGTATGATGTCTCTGTTTGTAACTTCCACTTGTCCGTTACCTTGAGGATGGTAAACGAAAGTGAAAGATTGTTTGATATTCAGACCTCTACAAAACACTGGGAATACCCCTTCGGCGAACTGCTTCCCATTATTTGAATGTACTTGACAGGCTTCGCATCTTTGAATGATTTCAACAGCGTCCCTGTGCATCGAAGGCCAGTAATATCCAACCCTCATGATTTTGGAGACAACGGAGCAGGGTCCTGCGTGAAGTCCGTTGGATCCTTCGTGCACTTCTTGAATGATGTTGGCAGCTTGTCTAGGTCCTACGCAACGAAGCCATGGGGACAAGAAGGATCTTCTGTATAGATAGTTTCCCATGATTCTGTACTGCGGTGCTTTGATGCGGACCTTTCGAGCTAACTTCTGATCTTCCGACAGTATACCACTTATTAGGTATTCTCTAATTGGAGTCATCCAATTCGAGTCTTCTTCCTGTATTACGTCAGACACCTCCTTTCTGACGATGGACCTGTCTGCCAACACTTCGACCAGAACTTCCTTAGTTAAATGAGCAAATGCCATGGATGCCAACTTGCTAAGTGCATCCGCCTTCTTGTTTTGATTTCTCCGAACATGCTCTATGTTGTAGGATGTAAACCCTTCGAGCATTTCTTTAGCCTTATCCAGGTATTGCTTGATCACAGGTTTTCTTGCCTCATAGGAGCCTTTTATCTGGTTGGCCACAAGTTGCGAATCGACGAAAATAGCCAAGTCTTCTACCACTATGTCTTTGGCCAATCGGAGGCCTGCTAACAAGGCTTCGTATTCCGCTTCGTTGTTCATAGCATCGAATTCAAAGCGGAGTACATAAGTGTACTCCTTCCCGTTAGGGTTGACGAGCATGAGACCTGCGCCGGAGCCATCGGAGCTGGAGGCTCCATCAGTATAAAGCTTACACCCTTCGATAGCCTTATCAGGCTTCTTTTCAGCAATCTTTGTGTAATGCTGTGGTTCGGAGGGTGTTTCTGCTAAAAAGTTTGCCAATATTTGCCCTTTGACCGAGTTTCTGCCCTTGTATTCAATATCATGCTCTCCTAGCTCGATAGCACATTTAGCTATCCTTCCAGATTTCTCTGGCTTCGAAAGTATCTGCTTAATTGGCTTGTCAGTAATTACCGTTATGGGGTGAGCTTGGAAGTACCTTCGGAGGCGTCTCGGAGCATGGACCAAGGCCAAAATTAGCTTCTCCAGTGCTGGATAATTTAGCTTAGCTCCCTGTAGAACCCTGCTAACGAAGTAAATAGGGATTTGTTTCTTCTCCTTTTCCGCCAATAACACAGCGCTGATGCTTTCGAAGGAGGCTGCGATATACATAAACAACACTTCGCCTTTGATTGGGGCGGTAAGTGTAGGTAGAATAGCCATGAAATCCTTGAGCTTTTGGAAGGCTTCTTCTGCATCTATACTCCACTGGAACGTCTTTTGTCCGTGCATCCTTTGAGCGTTTTGAAAAACGACAAAGATCTGTCTGCACCTTTCGATAAGAACCTGCTGAGTGCTGCTAGCTTTCCGTTCAGACTTTGTACCTCTTTCAGAGACTTAGGAGGCTGTAGATCCGTGATGGCCTTGACCTTCGAAGGGTTGGCCTTAATAACTTGCTTGGTGATTAGGTGTCCCAAAAATTGTCCTTCTTCCACACCGAAAGAACACTTTTTGGGATTTAACTTCATGTTGATGGCGCGAAGCTGGTCGAAGGTTTCCTTGATATCGGAGAGCATATCTTCCTCCGATCTACTCTTGATGACCATATCATCTACGTACGCCTCTAGATTCCTACCTATCTGCTTGTGGAAGGCTTTGTCCACTAAACGTTGGTAGGTGGCACCTGCATTTTTCAAACCAAAAGGCATCTTTTTGTAACAATAAACGCCTTTTCCTGTAAAAAAGGCTGTCTTCTCTTCGTCTTCTTCCGCCATTTGTATTTGATGGTAACCCTTATAAGCGTCTAAGAAACACTTCAGCCGAAACCCTGACAAGGATTCTACCTTCCAATCAATTTCTGGCAGAGGGTAGCAATCCTGAGTATGCCTGCTGCTACAAGTTCGTCCACTTCTTTGCATGCGGCGGCATTTCTTTCAGGAGCCAAGCTTCGACGCTTTTGTTTGATGGGTTCAATATGTTTGAACTCATTGAGCTTGTGTGCAGTGCCGAATGGCTTTCCGTCTATGGTGAGAGTTCTAGGGACCCCCGTCATGTCAGAATAGGTCCATGCGAAGACATCTGCGTTAGCACGAAGTACCTTTTCCAATTCTGCTTTAAAGGAGGTTGGTAGCTGCTTTCTGATTACCACCGTCTGATCAGGGTAAAGATCATTTACCACAATGCGTTCTTCAGCGTCAGTGCAACTGAGAACGTCCTTCAGAGACTCTTCTGAAACCTGTTTGATCCTTTTGCCTACTTCCGTAGGCTCCTTCACCTTATAGCTGGAGAAAACCGTTCCAATACCGAAGGGTGTTTGGAATTTGACCGCGGCATGTATGCTTGAGACAACGATGCCCATCTTCTGCATTGCTGTTCTCCCTATCAATAGGTTGTAGGGAGATTCAGACCTTACGATCGTAAAAACCAGAGTTTCTGTTCTTTTTAGCCTTCCTTCTCCAATCGTAACCTCTAGAGGGACTTCTCCCAAGGGCCATGAATGTTTCCCTAAGAACCCTACTATGGGTACCTTCGAATCTACTCTCTTCGACCTAACAAAGGCTTGAGCTTTAGAAAACAGCGTTAGTAGATTACTTCGCAGGAGCTACCGCAGTCTAGGTAGGCCTTGTTTACTTCTCTGTTGGAGATCAAGACCTTGATGACCACGGGGTCATTTGAAAGAACTTTCCCTGTGATTGAAGGAAAAGTGACATATCCTACTCCGCATAATGCTTCCTCCGCTTCTTTCCTCTTTAATCCAGAGTCATCCTTGTACACCATGAGGATGGGTGCTTCGGCAGGTGTGGTGTCTTTCCCCAACTGCGTGTCGGAGACCTTATCTTTACCTTTCTTTATACCCTTCACCAAATGTCCCAATTGGCCGGACTTTACGGCCTCTTCTATCTGTTTCTTGAGCTCTCTGCAGTTGTTGGTGTCGTGTCCGTAATCGTCATGGAAGTAGCAGAACTTGGAAGTATCTCTGGGCCTTCCTCTGTTTGCCAAGCGAGGGGGAGGATCAAAGGCCTTCGCAGCCTTTTCCGTAGCAAGTATCTCCCTCGGAGATTTGGACAGATTAGCCAAGAGCCCATGGTTTATGTTTTTGTGGTATAGCGTAAACCTGTCCCTGCTTTTGTGTTTGTTCCTTGACCCTTCCCATGAAGAATGCTTCGTGGCTTTGCTGTGACTTTCCTTATTTTCAACCAGAGCCCCGTTGGTAGACACTTATTTTGCTTTGATCCATGTATAAGCCTTCTCCACCAAGCCCTTATAGGTTGCAGGGAGATCAGTGGAGAGGAATTCAACCAAACTTCTGTTTCGTAGTCCATGCACGAAACCCGAGATGCGTTGGTCCTCATGCAAGCCCATTATCTGTAACGTGTCATCGGTGTATCTGGTGATGAAAGCTCTGGTGCTCTCGTTCTCCTTTTGCTTGATGTTGTGCACTATTAGGTGCGTTCTTGTAAACTTTTTCTGTTGGCTGAAATGTGAACTGAACTTTGCTTTGAGATCATCCAAATTTACAATGCTACCTGGTTTTTGCCCGTTCCACCATATACGAGCGGAGTCTCGTAGGGTGTATGTAAACATGTGACAAGCAAGAGGCATAACCCACTTTTGCATTCTAATTGCCCCTTCGAACAAGTGTAAAAAGTTATCCGGATCCCCCTTTCCATCATACGTACCGATATACGCGGGCATTTTCAACCCATCGGGCAAGGGGTAGTCTTCTATCCATCTTACGAAGGGTGTTGCGGAGCCCATGGGCTCCGAATAAAGGCAGTTATAAGGTGGCATGTAGGTAGGGGCAGCATTGTACGGGTTATGATTTGGAGGTATTCCAACAGGGTTTTGGTTAACATACTGAGGGTAAGCAGTAGGTATATAAGGTGGGTGACTTCCAACATGGTACGAAGGATACACCATAGGTTGCCCGTAGGGCATACTTCCGTATGGTTGAGTAAAACTGGGGTTGCTAGCCTGCCCATTAGGTGGGGGATAGACTCCTTGAGGGTAAGATTGAGCCTGAAAAGGAGGGTACATACCATGAGGAGGAAGGTTTCCTCCCCCATTTATTTGAGATGGATTGCCTTCTACGCCGGATGCGTGAGAAGGCTGCAACGGAACCCCTGCCTCAGTTCTTCCCAGATGAGCCGCCAAAAGTGGTGGCAAATTAACCTCCGTAGTATCCCTTCGGTGACTCCTTCCATTGGAGCCTTCTATCGTTCCTTCCCTTCTTGTCGGAGCTCTCTCCGGAACATCTTCAAAACCAACCGACCTTCCACTCGGCCTTCGACTGCTCGGAGACCCTACCCTTAGCACTGAGCGTGTAGCCCCAGGAGCCAAAGGCCTAGCCTCCATTTCCAACTCTTCTTCATACTCATCGCTTGAGTATTCTAACTCCCTACGCATCTCCACATTTCGAGCTTGCCTCCTTCGAGCCCTCAGTAAAGATTCTAAAACTTCGATGTTGGCTTCGACAAACGCTGGACTAATCACCGGTTCAGGGTTAGCCGAGGTTGAAGCATGGTTGTTGGGAGTTATTTCAGGGTGAGATCGTGTGGTAAAGGTGGATGCGGTTATATTGGGAAGGTTGTTAGGATTATTGACTGGGATTGGTGTCAAGGTCGAGAAACCTGGAGGGGGTGTATCCTCTCTTCCTTGATTCATGCCGTAAAACTAGTGAGCGTGATTGACTGGGTGTAAGTTTGGAATAACTAGACCAATAGTAGCGGGTCCCACGGATGGCGCCACTGATTGTACAATATTTCGTACGACCAGGCCTTCGATGATGATCGAAGGGTATGAGGGGTGATATGCTTGCGCCAAAATTGTAGTCAATCTGCAATAAGAAATAGTAGACACTTCGTTAAGTGATTGCGCAGGGGTTGGGCCCTGCGAACCACCTCCGGCGTGAGAGTAAGTATGTGATATGAGTTGTAAATAATATGATGTATATGAAATACTGTGTTGAATGAACATACCATTGAAATGACTCGTCCAACCTATTTATAGGTGATGAAAATAGCTTGGAGACTGTTAGCACACGTTTCGGAGATCATGGGGGCGTCCCCTGATTTGTGGTAACCGCTAGGGCTTCATCCCCACTATCTCGGACTTGGCGGGGAAGCTAAGGACATAGTGGGAACGTGGGGGAAGACCAAGTCAAGGTTCTTCTTTGTCTTGGCATCTTCAAAGGAAGACACCGAAGGGCATAGGCCTTCGGCTGGCGAATTCCCAACTGGTAACCATGTCAATGATGAATGGTTTTACGCCACCAATGACTTATGAAGAAAGACTTGGGTCTTAGTAATACAATTTCGACTTAGGCCGAAGGGGGGTCCTTCGACCTGATCGGAGGGTACGCCATCAAGAACTGTGCCCCAAATCTAGGCATACCAAAGTTAGCTTGTTTTGAATCAACAGTTTTAATATTTTCTAACTTATAAGACTGTGTTGACTCAGACCTATCTTCCTCATAATATGACTCCCAATCTTCAATGATTGGTCCATCAGATGACTTATCAGGCATAACCTTAGGTGACTCACACTTGCTATTCTCACCTACAGGTTTGTTAAAGCTAAACTCATCACTAAAAGACAACACAGTACCAGGTGGTACATGTTTCATGAACATGGGTGGTGGCACATCAGTGTAACCTATTCTAGCACCCTTTCTCATTAATTGACATCCAATAGACTTATTAACTGTTTCAGAAGCAAAAGTAAGTTTCTCAACCCTAACTACATGTTTTTCTTTGTCATCAAGGGCCTCTTGTTTTATACTTTCAGCTTCCTCTAGTTTCTGTTTAAGCACTTTAATTTCTCTATCTCTAATGTCAATCTCTCCACCCAGTTTGTTTATCTTATCCACATACTCAAATTCACACTTTATACAAAACTTAAGTTTCTCTTCTACATTCTGAAGACCTACTTTATAACCTAAATTATTTAGTGCAAGTCTATCTACTTCTTTCCTAAGGCACTCATTGATTGCTTTAAGAGATTCTAAGTTATCTTGACAAGATTTAAAAGAACAAGTTGAACTTTTTGAACCAGTAGATACCTTAGAATCTGAACCAGAAGTTGATGAAGCATAGGCCATGAGTGCAAAGTTATGCACTTTGGAAGCTCACTAGCAAGGAAAGCAGCATTTGGTCCTCCCTCAATTTGGTCACTCCAGTCATAGCCTCCTAGTCCATCTTGAGCTACCAAAGCTGAAGAAGGCTTTGGTTCTTCAGGAGCCTTCTTGAAGTTTTCTCCCGTCCTCTTTGGATCCCTACACTCCCTTGCAAAGTGCCCATTCTTTTTGCAATTGAAGAACTCCATCTTGCTTTTGTCAAACCCAGCCTTTCTTTGACCATCATACTTGATCTGTCTTCCAGTTCTCCTTAAAAATCTCCTAGCTTGCAAGGTGAGCATTGCCATTTGCCACTGAAGGTTGATTTCATCAAGATCATCAGGATCAATTTGATCCAAATCCTGATTTAACACTGTAACACTGGTTGTTAGATCAGATAGAAAAGCATAGATAGCACCATCACTAAAGTTGTTATAAGCAGTGTAAATATTAGTATTAGCAGTGGAAACTTCATATGTAGCAGTGGTAGTTTCATCAGTGCTCCTGTTGTTGGTAGGCACAAAAGCAATGTTCTGTGTAGATGAGGATGAGCCAGCAATTTTCTTTTCAAACTCATAGACCTTCAAGTTGTTGTAGAGATTGTCCAAAGTCATCTTTTCAAAGTCATCTTTGTTTCTCCATACAACTGTATGCATAGCCCATTCAGGTGACAAACTTCTGATGAACTTGAGATTGATATCTTCTTGAGCAACTTTATAGTCCACCAACTTCAGATGATTGATGAGCTTTTGAAGTCTGTTATAGGTACTATCAAGACTTTCTCCATTGAGGGCAGTGAAGTTTTCAAGCTGATGCTTGAGCATATTCTTCCTTGATTTTCTGGTAGCATCATTACCAGCAAATCTTTGTTCAATGGCATCCATTTACTCCTCCAGTCTCATACTCATGGAAGTCCAATGCATACTCATTAGGTATTCCCATACTGAGAATACTATGAGCCTTTGATGGATCTGGACACACTCCTTGTGTCAATGATATTTTGTATGATATTATTAAGCACACGGTATTTACTTAGTAATACTTAGAAGACAGTTTATATGATGTATTGTATGAGAGTAAACACAGATTAAACACAAAACTTAAGCTCCAATATTATTGATGAATAATACGAGTGATCTTAGCTTAGCACTAGGGTTACACCTTAAAGCCTTTGTAAGTAATACGTAGGTAAATTAACAAGTACATAAGACAATGACCTAGGACCTCCTTTTATACAACAAGGAGTCCTTTACAAGATAAGTATAAAGCTAACATAATAGAATATACACAAGATCTATTCTATACTTATCTAGATACGTTTAACTAAACATAAACTGATAGCAGTGGTAATAATGAACTGGCAGTGGAAATACGTTTCCACTGCTAGTGTTAATCTCAGCAGTGTAAACCACAACTATCCGTGGTAACAGATTATCCTCAACAATCCACCCCTAAACTTATGATTTATCTGCAAATCAATAAGTTTCTTCAATATGCATTATCTTCAAGGATTTGGGGAATTCAATCAAACACTTCACTTCTTCTCTCTTAACTTCTGTATAGCTCTTGAACATTGATCTTGAAGCCTTTGTAATAATGCTCTGACCTTCTCATTGTCTTCATTAACTCTTATTGGTAAGCATAACATCACTGTAAGAGCTCCAACTCTGAGTGGATATTCTTTCTCAGCAAGCATGAAAAAATCTTCTCCATTAGCTGTAGAGACATGATGAACTTCACATGAATCATAGTAAAACCATTTAGTACCAAAACATGTGAATAAAGTTTTCCAGAAGTCATCATCAACATTTGGTTCATAGAGCCTTCTAAGATTCTCCCATAACTGCATCTCCTTAGTATCTTTGAGAACTTGAGTATTAAACCTTTCTTGAACTAACCTCCATAGTGTATCAAGGTCATCTCTGTCAAAAGTTTTTATAAGATCTTCAAATTGAATGAATGATGAAGTTTCACCACCTAGCCTTGTGATCTTCCATGTTGGAGCATAATTTCTAGCAGTGTAAACTTCTCAATCAATAATAGGATGTCGAACTTGCAGTGGTTCTGGATAAAAATCTCTTTCTTCAATCACAATCATTCCAGTCATTTGATCTTCAGTGAACTTCTCAGTAGGAATTTCCTTCTCAGTAGACTTTGTTTGATCTTCATCAACCTTAGTCTTTTTAACAGTTTGAGAATCACTTACTTTAGCCTTTCTCTTCAATCTAGGAATCCTTCTTGCTTCTTCTTCAGAACCCATTGGAATAAAAGCTTTATCTTGTTTTAGAGCTCTGTAGTAAGCTTTTTCAACTTGATCATCAGGCATTCCTTTAAATTGATGCTTCTTCCAACCACAAACACGACAACAATAAGTCTTCATATATGAAAGAATTTGTGCTTTGGTTGGTTGTCTTTGTTTCTATTGAACCTTTTTGACTGAAATAATCACATCTTCAAGTGCTTGATTGTTCCTCATTTGAATAAAATCCTTCAACTGAGCTGTTCTTTGTTCCTCAGTTAAGGATGCATCAGCTACCAGGTATAGATTTAGCTCATACAGGCATAGAGAATTTCAAGGATCTTGAAAGAGAATATGGTCCTTTAAAAGACACAGTTGTGAAGAGTGAGGAAGAGAGTAAGCTAGATAATGATGTTTTTGAGAGTGCTAGTGACTCATCTGTTGTTGATGAGAGTGTTAAAAGGAATGTAGAGACTTCTATCCCAAAAGTTGTTAATACTGTTACAGAGGAACCTAGGAAACCAGTTAATAAACCTAGACCAACTATAAGGTATGCTGAGATGTATAGGAACAAGCCCACAGCTCCTAAGGGTAACCAGAGGAGTTGGAATCATGTTAAATCTCAACAACTAGGTAGTGATTTTGTTATGTACAATAAGGCATGTTATATCTGTGGTAGTTTTGATCATTTACATGCTTATTGTGATTATCATGTTAGGAGGAGGGAAGTCCATGGGAGTAAAAGGGTGGAGACTAACAGGTTTCAAAATAATGTACACGCTAATTCACATTGCAAAATGGTCCCAAGAGCAATTCAACTTAGAAGTGGCCTCAAAACTTTTGACACTGCAAAAACTGTTAACACTGCTCACCCTAAGTCACCTGTTAAAAGTGCAAACACCAAAACAACTTTTGCAAAATCTGCACGAACAGGGAAAGGAACCTTTCAAGCTAAAAAGAGTAATCATAATCAACAGTGGGTGCCAAAAAGGAAACTAGCAGTTACTACTGCTCATTCAAAAGTTACCACTGCAAGGGTTTTGAACAAGAAAAGGGGGGACATGGGCAATGCTGTGAAGGCCTCAGCACGTTAGGAATGGAAACCTAAAGGAAATACCTCTACAACCAATCCCAATGGCGTATCAATGACCTTTGATAGATTTAACTATATTGATACACGAGGCAGATCCAAGTCAATTATGGCTTGGGTCCCCAAAATAAACTAACTCTTTACTCTTATGTGCAGGAACATCCAAGGACAAAAAGATCAGATCAAGGATATACAGATAGTGGGTGTTCAAGGCACATTACTGGCAACAAGTCCTATCTTTCAGATTTTGAGCATTATAATGGACAGTATGTCAGCTTTGGAGGTGGAGTAAATGGAAAAGTTGATGGTAAAGGAGTTATTAAAACTGGTAACTTGGTCTTTGAACTTGTGTACTATGTAAAAGAGCTTAAGTACAATCTTTTTAGTGTGTCACAAATGTGTGACAAGATGAACAATGTTCTTTTTACCAAAGATACGTGCTTTGTTCTCTCTAAGGATTTTAAGATGCCTGATGACAGTCAGATTCTTCTTAAAATTCTCAGAAAAGGCAATCTCTATAGCTTTGATATGAACAACATTATAGCTAAAGATGATTATACTTGTTTGCTTGCAAAGGCCACAGTGGATGAATCCATGTTATGGCATAGAAGACTTAGTCATGTTAACTTCAAAACCATTAACAAGATTGTCAAAGATGGTTTGGTGAGAGGATTACCTCAGAAAATATTTGAAAATGATCAAATCTGTGTGGCTTGTCTTAAAGGCAAAAAACACAGAGCTTCTTGTAGGTCAAAGTTGGTTAACTCTATTGCTCACCCATTTCAAATGTTACATATGGACTTATTTGGTCCTACATCAGTGAGCAGCTTGAATCTCAAGAAATATTGTCTTGTGGTGACTGATGATTTTAGCAGATTTACATGGGTTTTCTTTCTTGGAACCAAGGATGAAACAACTGGCATCCTCAAGATCTTTAAAACAGAAGTAGAAAACCAATATGATATGAAAGTTAAAATCATTAGGTGTGACAATGGAACAGAATTCAAGAATAGAGTAATGGATGAGTTTTGCAGAGATAAATGTATTAAAAGAGAATTTAGTGTGGCTAGAACTCCTCAACAAAATGGTGTTGCTGAGAGGAGGAACAGAACACTGATAGAGGCTGCTAGAACCATGTTGGCCGATTCTAAATTGCCAATTACTTTTTGGGCTGAAGCAGTTAACACTGCATGTTATGTGCAAAACAGGGTTTTAGTGGTAAAGACAAAGAAAAAGACACCTTATGAATTGTTTAGGGGTAGACCACCTATTCTTGACTTCATGAGACCATTTGGGTGTCATGTATCTATTCTCAATACCATAGATTATCTGGGCAAGTTTGATGAAAAGGCTGATGAAGGGTATTTTGTTGGGTATTCCATGGTTAGTAAAGCTTTCAGAGTATTCAACTTAAGAACTCAAAAGATAGAAGAAAACCTACATGTGGAATTCCTGGAAAACAAAGTAAATCTCAAAGGAACTGGACCAGAAAGGCTGTTTGATCTTGATACTCTAACCAATACTATGAATTATGTACCTGTTTCGATAAGAACATCTTCTTTTGATTTTGCAGGTTCAGAAGAGTTTCTTGATGATGATGAACTAAGCAAATATCATGCAGATGATCAAGATGAATTCAGTCTACCTCTTTGGGACTATGCAGATACTGATAATATAACAAAGACTGGAGATGCTCATCCTTCTCGTGATTTGGGAAAGGAAGGAGGTAGTAATATCAATGCTGAAAATTCTGAAAGCAGTGGAAATTCAGATTCCACTGTTAGGCAAAATGTTTCCACTGCAACACCTGATGTGGAAAACACAACTCTAGTTACTGAGGAAGCTCAAGTCAATGATGTTGAAATCTCAAATATGACAAGTGAGATTGCAGTTCCTCAGAATCCCCATACTTCTATTCATAAATTACATCCACTTGAAAATTTGATTGGGGATGCCTATTCACCTGTGAAGACTAGAAGACAAACTAAGCTGCCTGATGTCCATGGATTCATTAGTAAAATATATGAGTCTAAGATTCATGAAGACAAGAATGAATGTCTCTTTATGTCTTTTCTGTCACAATATGAGCCAAAGAATTTCTACAAGG
Source organism: Chrysanthemum seticuspe (assembly GCA_019973895.1). Lineage (NCBI taxonomy): Eukaryota > Viridiplantae > Streptophyta > Magnoliopsida > Asterales > Asteraceae > Chrysanthemum > Chrysanthemum seticuspe. The sequence continues at coordinate 330,784,991 of BPTQ01000006.1, forward strand.
CACTTGAAGATGAAAGTTGGGTGGAAGCAATGCAAGAAGAGTTGCTCCAATTTAAGCTTCAAAAGGTTTGGGTGCTTTGTGATTTACCTTCTTGCAAGAAGGTAATAGGTACTAAATGGGTGTTCAGAAAAAAGAAAGATGAAAGAGGAATTGTTATCAGAAACAAAGCTAGGTTTGTGGCTCAAGGATACACTCAAGAGGAGGGTATTGACTATGAAGAAGTGTTTGCCCCAGTTGCACGAATTGAAGCAATCAGGCTATTTTTAGCTTATGCATCCTTTATGGGCTTTAAGGTCTATCAAATGGATGTGAAGAGTGCTTTTCTGTATGGGCAGATTGATGAGGAGGTTTATGTCTCACAACCTCCAGGTTTTGAAGACCCTGAATATCCTAACAAAGTATACAGGGTAGTTAAAGCTTTGTATGGCTTGCATCAAGCACCAAGGAAGTGGTACGAAACCTTAACCACTTATCTTCTTACTAATGGGTTTCATAGAGGAAGAGTGGATCAAACTTTGTTCATCAAGAAAGACAAGAATGATATCTTTCTTGTTCAAGTGTATGTTGATGATATCATTTTTGGGTCTACCAAGACAGAGATGTGCAAAGAATTTGAGAAACTGATGAAAGAAGAATTTTAGATGAGTTCTATTGGTGAACTCACATTCTTTTTGGGACTTCAAGTACTACAGAAGCCAGATGGTATTTTCATTAATCAAGATAAATATATGGCTGAGATACTAAGGAAGTTCAAATTCACTGATGCAAAGTCATCCAGCACCCCTGTAGACAAGACTAAACATCTACTTCTGAAGGAAAATAGTGATGAAGTTGTTGATGTGCACATGTACAGGTCTATGATTGGTTCTTTGATGTATCTTACATCATCCAGACCAGATATCATGTTTGCAGTATGTGCCTGTGCAAGGTTTCAAGTTACTCCCAAGATCTCTCACTTGACTGCTGTAAAGAAGATTTTCGGATATCTTAAAGCATTTCCTACTCTGGGATTGTGGTACTCCAGAGATTCTCCTCTAGATCTGGTTACTTACTCAGATAGTGATTATGCTGGAGCTAGCTTGGATAGAAAATCTACAACAGGTGGATGCCAATTTCTTGGAAACAGATTAGTGTCATGGCAGTGCAAGAAGTAAACTATGGTGGCAAATTCTTCAACTGAGGCAGAGTATGTGGCTGCTGCTAGTTGTTGTGCTCAAGTTCTATGGCTACAGACTCAACTTTTGGACTATGGGTACAATTTCATGAATACCATCATTCATATTGACAATAGCAGTACCATTTGCATTATTAAGAATCCTGTTCAACACACAAAGACCAAACATATTGAAATTAGACACCACTTCATTCGAGTTTGCTATGAAAAGGGACTAATTCAGGTTGTCAAAATTCATACTGATGACAACTATGCTGATTTGTTAACAAAAGGCCTTGATGTGGGGAGATTTCAGTACTTGGTAACAAGTATTGGAATGTTTAATCCATAACCTTTTTGTCAAAATGTTCCCTGGTGTTGAGGGGAGGCTGTAGGGTACTGACATTGTTGTAAGAGTTTGTATATGCTTGCTTAATGGGAGTTGAATGTAAAAGGTGTATATCTGAGATACACAACAAATGGTTATTGATTCACCATGTCTAATCCACATAAGAATTAACTAGTCCAGAGCAAACGGCTACTGGTAAAGACTTGACAAATCCGTTTATGGTTGATAGTTTACCAAAAACTATATGGTTATCAACTCACCATATTCTTTATGATTAAGAGTTGGCTAGTCCATAGAAAACGGCTCATGGTAAAGACATATCAAATCCGTTGATAGCTGGTAGTTTGCAAAAAACTATGAAAAGAGCAGTCTTGTTATCATGATTTTATTTACCACTGCTCTTTGAAATTTTTGTGAAAAAATACCACTGCTAGTTCACAGTTTCCACTGACAGTGTTATTTTACCACTGTTGTTCTAGCCGTTACAACTGATTGCGTCAGTAACTAATTTTTACTAGCCGTTGAAAGTAACCACTGTTTGTTATATATATAGGGTTAATATTTTAAGGGAATTATCTTCTTTCCATATTTTAATACTTTCTAAAGATAATTTTACTTGCGCAATAATTCTAAACCCTAACCCTATATATATCTTTCTCTTTCAATTGGCTCATTAATTCTTTCATTCTTGCTGACATAATCTTGTTTTTCATCAAAAGTTACTATGGCATCTTTGAAGTTTGCAGATGAGCACAACCTTTTGGCCTACCTACAAAAGTCTGATGAGAAGAGCGGCCCTGTTTTTCATCAGATTGTGGACTTTCTCAATACCTCTCATATAAGGTATGCTTTGCTTTTAAAACCCACAATCTATATCTCTCAAATCAAACAGTTTTGGACTACTGCTAAGTCCATAACACTTGAGATTGGAGATACACATGAAACAGTGGATGCTCTACGAGCCACTGTGGATGGGGTATCTTTTGATGTTACTGAGGCATCCTTGAGGAGAGTACTCCACTTGGGTGATCTCAATGGTCTCATCACATTACCTCTACCTGACATTCATGATACTTTAGCATCCATGGGGTATGATACCACTGACAAAAAGGCTACTTTCAAAAAGAGTGATTTTTGTCCCCAATGGAGATTTTTGATTCATACTCTGTTGCATTGTCTTAGTCCTAAGAAAACATCTTATGAACAATTTAGTTCAACCATGGCTTCTCCTTTGGTTTGTCTAGTCACTGATAAGATTTTCAACTGGTCAAATTATATTTTTACAAGCATGAAAGGCAATGTACAGAGTAAAACCAAAATTTTAATGTATCCAAAATTTTAATGATTTTTACACCTCTCCTACCCTAAATGCTTGCTAAAATTCCATCTGAACAAAACACACCCATAATTAATGTTCCAAACATTGATTATACCCCACCAGTTTCAAGAACCTATGAGAGAAGGCCTAAACAGTCAACTCCTCTCATGACAACACAACAAGTTTCTGAACCTTATGGTCTAGGAACAAGCAGTGGTGGTTCTAGACTTCCACCTAGTCCAACTAGGGAGGAATCTGAACCTATGCCCCATGATTCACCTCTCCCAACAGGTAACACAGTTGAAAGTGATGATGGCAGTGGGAACCAATTGGAATTGATGATTTTGTGTACCAAGTTAGCAAAGCAGGTTGAATCTCTATAGAAGTCTTTGGCCCAAGTCAAGAAGCAGCATGCCAAAGATATTCAATACTTAAAGAAAGAGATTCAGACTCTAAAAGAAGAGATACAAGGGTTGAAACAACACAAGAGGACTGCAAAGCTAGTGATTTCATCTTCATCCTCACCTACTAATGGTGATTCAGCTGATCATGATTTGGGAAATTCTTCCAAACAGGGGAGGAAAACAGGTGCTGACACTGAGGGGAGGACAATTGATTTTGAAGATGAAGAAGATACAAGTAAAGGAGCAAAGGAAACTTAAACTCATGGAGAGCAACTTGAAGATCAAGACATTTTCCAAACTGCAACTGATTTTACCACTGATGTTATTTCCACTGCAGAGCCAACTTTTTCCACTGTAAGTGAAGAATTTGATAATTTGAAGAAAGACAAGGGTAAAGCAGTTATGGAAGATGTAGAGCAAACTAGAAGCAAGATTTCACAGAAAAGACAAACTCAGATTTCTCTTGATAGAGAACTTGCTAAGAAGATAGCAGAAGAACAAGTTGCTGAGAAGAAAAGATTGAAAGAAACGGAAGTTGCAAGCTTTTTGGAAGCTAAAAGATTGGATAGAATGGAAGATTTTGTTGAAGATCCACTTTCCAATGTTCAACCTACAGTTCTTAGAGAGAAGAATCCAGAGTTTAGGTATGTTCCTATTGAAGATGATATTGAATTCTTGATTGCTAATAATCAAGAAATCAAGAAGAAGGCAATTAATCTGGCTCTGATACAACTTGATGCATCTGGACACACTCCTTGTGTCAATGATATTTTGTATGATATTATTAAGCACGCGGAATTTACTTAGTAATACTTAGAAGACAGTTTATATGATGTATTGTATGAGAGTAAACACAGATTAAACACAATACTTATGCTCCAATATTATTGATGAATATGAGTGATCTTAGCTTATCACTAGGTATACACCTTGAAGCCTTTGTGAGTAATACGTAGGTAAATTAACAAGTACATAAGACAATGACCTAGGACCTCCTTTTATACAACAAGGAGTCCTTTACAAGATAAGTATAAAGCTAACATAATAGAATATACACAAGATCTATTCTATACTTATCTACACACGTTTAACTAAACATAAACTGATAGCAGTGGTAATAATGAACTGGCAGTGGGAATACGTTTCCACTGCTAGTGTTAATCTCAGCAGTGTAAACCACAACTATCCGTGGTAACAGATTATTCCCAACAGCCTTTATCTCTAGTTTCCTTTGAGCCTTGTCAGTTTCACTAACAATTCCAACATGTTTTCCATCAGGACCCTTAGTGGGTAAAGTATCACCCTTTACAATCACCTCCCAGATGTTGTAGTCAATCATGCGAATGAATTGCCTCATTTGCATTTTCAAACTTCATACTCTTCCTGCTTCAGCATAGGCACCTTGGAGGCAGTAACTGTTGGTTTTCTTATTTTGAGTTGATAATACAAAACTAATGTGCAATAATGAAAAAGAATGAAACTTGAGGGATTTAAGAAGACAAAGAGATATTCTACAAAAAGATGGAGATTACAGGATATTTTATATATGTAGAAAGATTTTTTTGTATTATTTGGTCTTATCCTTTTGTAACCCTAGTATCTTTATTATATAAAGAGATACAGAGAATTGGTTTTATTGTGTAACAAGATGTAAAACCAGGAAAGGGGTGTGTGTGTGTGTAAACCTAGGCGTAGGTAATTTGTAAATGCCTAGTGTTTGTGTTGGTTAGCCCAAAGGTCTTTGATCCTGTTATAGTTAGGTAACCATACTACCTTGATCACGTAGTATTAGGGCTGTGTTGGTTGTTTGTAGTAGAGTAGAGATGATGACGAAGAAACCTTTATACAATAACATTGTTCTTTGATTATTCCGTTGTGCATGTTAAATGTTATTATGATCCTAGATAAGGTCAAAACAACCTCGAGCATCGATTCTAACATGTGGTATAAGAGCGGGTTGCTCTTGATATCTGGGATTTCGCAAGGTTTCTTGAAGAAGAAGAAAAAAATTTTGAATCTGAAAATTTTCGTATGGTTTCTGCAGCACTGTTTTCAAACGACGATATCTTTGTCATTAACCGTTGGATCGGGCTACAATTTTTACTGGAGCTTCTCTATATACCCATCTAACTTTTTACTGGAGGGATCGTTGATCTAAGCCTTTATGTGTGATTTATAATGTGTCGAAAACTGCTGCAGAGGGAGGTAATCTTTTTGAATTTAGGGTTTGAAGCTTTATTGTTGTTATCATGGCTGCTTATTATTGTTGTTAATCAGTTTATTGTGATTAACAATGATTCTACATGATGTTAAAGGCGGCTATGGTTATCTACAACCCTATATTTTCAAGTCACTTGTGTTTATTAGGGTTTTCGTTTGTGAGATTTGCTGATACCATGTGACTGAGATGATTACTGTTGCTCGACAACTGATATTGAATCACATTGGTTATTGGAGATTGTTTTTCTTTTTGGAATAATAAAGAGAATATAATATACGGCTGCACGTAGGTATCAGCTAAGTTAATAGATTTGTATTGGCAACGTGTTTCTGCTGGGATCACAGTTTAGCACTGCTACTTACAATGTTAGTAATGATGTCATGTTTTAGTACTGTTGGTCACAAAATATGAATCTGTACTGCTCCCTTATGTGAAGCGTATACTCGACAACAGTTAGTACTGCTCCTTTATACTCGTACAAAAGCAGTTTGTACTGCTTCCATATTAAAGGTACTGCTGGTCCCAACCTTAACTCTGCTGTTATTTCATTGTTACTACTATCACATGATCTCAAAGATGTCACGTTAACTCTTGGTACTGTGTGTGGTCCTTCGTTGTACATATGGTATATACTTTGCTCACATGAGATCAGGTTGTTGTTTTCAGCATGAGTGATTGGATAACAAATGGTTGGTGATGATATTTGGAATGGGACGTTAGTATATCCTATTGGTATTTACATGCATGATCACATGGGTCTTGAAATAATGCATGGTGATTTATTTATATCAAGTATGGATGGTAGCTTGAGTACATGCGCATGTGTATACATGCGCATGTGTATACATGCATGAGCACATGTCTGACTTGGTTTTTATATAGTACATATGCATGGTTTTATGGATTCTTGATTGGTTAATATTTTTAGTGGGTCGGTGGTAATTTGTTTATCCATTATATTCGCATGTTTGGATTTTGGTGTATTGTGATGGTTATTGGTTCTCGGATACGTTTGCGCGATGACAGATTTGGTTGAATTGGATGACACACACTGTTTGGATTTGAGGGGAAGCATGTTAATCGTGATTTGGTAACAAAGGGTGAATACTTCTAGAACAAGGCAGCTGGTATGTTGAACGTCAGTGATGTTGCATACTTCTTACTAACACTGCTTCCGTGTTGAAGGAATTCTAAATCGTTGTTGAAGAAGAAACGGAATGGGATCCTTGGTTGTTCAGGTTTCCCAATCGTCGGTAGAGGTTTGGTCTAATCTGTGTAGTATGGTTCATTATCCTATCTTCTGTATTCGAAGTTTGATTCCGGGTTGAGCCAGTCGATATTGTTGGACATTGCACGGGCAATATTGTCCAAGTGGTATTCTAGCTCAGTTGCACTGCAGGATCTTTCTTTGAGTAGGTTGAAGGCATCATTCTTGATCATGCGGAGTTCCCGTTTCGTCATCTTCTTGACCTTGAATTCATCTTTTAGAATCTGAACCTGCTCCAGAGTTCCACCATCTACCGGTTCTTGACCTTCTGCTAGTCTTGGATGCGCCTCAACCATGTTGCTAAACCATTCAAACCCCTCTGTGTTATCGTCATCTAACCAGGAGACGACTGACGGTCTTTTCTTCTTCGGTCTAGAGGATGACTGATGTAGGTTTTACTGACAAGGTTTTACATTTATAGTAACTCGTCTACCTAAGGCCTACCTAATGCACTAACGGGCAGTGTACCCGGTCGCATGTAGTGAGGGAATGGTAAGACCGAGGTCGTCCCAAGAACGGTTAATTCCTAATAGTTTAATTAATTAAATTAGTCAAATAAAAAAGTTTTAATGAAAGGATTGATAATATTTAAGGTGTCACGTGATCAATTGCGTTGGTTCTCTGGTAAACAAGCTAATGGGAATTATAGTGATGCAATTCTTAAACCAAGATGTTCTACAAGTGGCAACAGTTGATAGACTCCTTTGGTTAATTCGCCTACCCTATGGTTCTTAGAATCCTCACCAAGATGAACAGGTCACCCGGGATCATTCGGCAATCTAATAGCAGTCATTAAGAGCCGGGGTTTACTATCGCAATATATGGGTTCTAAAAGTCACTAGATTTGATGAATCAAGACACACACCTTGTGTCAATGATATTTTGTATAATATTATTAGGCATGCGGAATTTACTTAGTAATACTTAGAAGACAGATTGTATGATGTATTGTAAGTAAACACAGATTAAACACAAAACTTAAGCTCCAATATTATTGATGATTAATACGAGTGATCTTGCTTATCACTAGGGTTACACCTTAAGCCTTTGTGAGTAATACGTAGATAATTAGACAAGTAACTAAGACAATGACCTAGGACCTCCTTTTATACTACAAGGAGTCCTTTACAAGATAATTATAAAGCTAACAATATAGAATACATACGAGATCTTTTCTATACTTATCTAAACACGTTTTCCTATAGCAGTGGTAATAATGTACCAGTAGTGGTAATACGTTTCCACTGCTAGTGTAATCCAAGCAGTGTAAACCACAACTATCCGTGGTAACAGATTATTCCCAACAATCCTCCCCAAAACTTATGATTTCTCTGCAAATCAATAAGTTTCTTCAATCTGCATTATCTTCAAGGATTTGGGGAATTCAATCAAACACTTTACTTCTTCCTTAACTTCTGAATAGCTCTGGAACATTGATCTTGAAGCCTATGTAACAATGCTCTGACCTTCTTATTATCTTCATGAACGCTTATTGTTGTACATAACATCACTGTGAGAGTTCCATCTCTGAGTGGATATTCTTTCTCAGCAAGCATGAATGCATCTACTCCATTTGCTGTAGAAACATGTTGAACTTCACATGAGTCATAATAAAACCATTTAGTACCAGGACATGTACATGATAATTTCCAGAAATCATCATTAACATCTGGTTCATAGAGCCTTCTAAGATTAATCCATAACTGCATCTCCTTCATATCTTTGAGATCTTGAGCATCAAACCTTTCTTGAACTAACTTCCATAATTTGTCAAGGTTATCTCTGTCAAAAGCTTTGATGAGATCTTCAAATTGAATGTATGAAGAAGTTGCACCACCTAGCCTTGTGATTTTCCATGTTGGAGAAAAATTGACCTCCCAATCAATAATAGGATGCCTAACTTGCAGTTGTTCTGGATAAAAATCTTCTTCTACTATCACAATCATTCTAGTCAGTTGTTCTTCAGTGAATTTCTCAGTAGGAATTTCTTGTTCTTCAGCAACCTTAGTCTTCTTAACAGTCTGATATCACTTTCTTTGGCCTTTCTCTTCAATCCAGGAAACCTTCTTGCTTCTTCAGAGCCCATTGAAATAAAATCTTTATCATGTTTTTGAACTCTGTAGTAGATACCTTGAACTTGATTATCAGGCATTCCTTTGAATTGATGCTTTTTCCAACCACCAACATGACAACAATAAGTCTTCATGTATGACATAATTTGCGCCTTGGTTGGTTGTCTTTGTTTCTTTTGACCCTTTCTGACTGTACTAATCACATCTTGAAGTGCTTGATTATTCTTCATTAGAATGAAATCCTTCAACTGAGCAGTTCTTTGATCTTCAGTTAAGGATGCATCAGCTACAAGGTCAATTGCCTTTTTCTTGATTATTGGATTATTAGCAAGCAAGAACTCAATATCTTCTTCAGTAGGAACATAGCTAAACTCTGGAGTCTTCTCTCTAAGTATTGTAGGTTGAATAGTGGAAAGTGGATCTTCTAGAGAATCTTCCATTCTATCCAACCTTGTAGCCTCCATAAAGCTTACAATCTCCATTTCTTCAACCTTTTTCTTTTCAGTAACTTGTTCTTCAGTAATCTTTTCAGCAATTTCTCTATCAAGAGCAATCTGTGCTTGTTCTTTCTTTGAGATCTTTCTTCTTGTTTGCTCCTTGCTTTGCATAACAGCTTTACCTTTATCTTTCTTCAGTTTATCAATTTCTTCATGTGCAGTGGCAATATTTGGCTCTGCAGTGGAAATTGTATCAGTGGTGTAAATCTGCAGTTGTAGTACTGAAAATGTCTTGATCATCAAGTTGTTGTTCATGAGTATCAGCTTCTTTTGCACCTTTACTGAAAACACCTTCATCTTCAAAATCAATTTTCCTCCCCTGAGTGTCAGCACCTATTTTCCTCCCTTGTTTGGGAGAATTACACAAATCTTGATCAAAACCAACTGAATCACCATCATTAGGTGAGGATGAAGATGAGATCACCAACTTTGCAGTTTTCATGTGCTTTTTCAACCCCTGCAACTCTTCAATCAAGTTCTGAATCTCCTCTTGTAAATGTTTAATATCCTTGGCATGCTGCTTCTTGACATGTGCCAGGTCCTTCTGTAGAGATTCAACCTGCTTGGCTAACTTTGTACACAAAACCATCAATTACAATTGTTGCCCACTGCCATCATCAGTTCCAACTGTGTGACCTGTTGGGAGAGGTGAATCATGGAGCATTGGCTCAGATTCCTCCCTAGTTGGACTAGGTTGAAGTCTAGAACCACCACTGCTTGTGCCTAGACCAAAAGGTTCAGAAACATGCTGTGTTGTCATGAAAGAAGGTGGCTATTTGCTCCTCCTCTCATAGGTGTGAGAAACAGGTGGAGTATAATCAATGTGTGGAACAGAGATTATGGGTGTGTTTTGTTCAGTTGTAATCTTTGCAAGCATTTGAGGAAGGAGAGGTGCAAAAATCATGTTGCCATCTTTGTTCATGTTTTGAAAAACTTTAGGCTTAAGGCAACTGATTTTATAAACATTAGTATGGGGTTGCAGTTGAGACTCATTTAGCACTGCTTGCACAAACCTTTGATACATTAAAAAATTTGTTGAACTCTTTACATTGCCAGTCATACTTGTAAAAATATATTTTGACAAGTTAAAAATCTTATCAGTGGCTAGACAAACCAAAGGGTAAGCCATGGTTGAACTAAATTGCTCATAAGATGTTTTCTTTGGACTGAGACAATGTAAAAGAGTATGTATCAAAAATCTCCATTGGGGACAAAAACCACTCTTTTTGAAAGTAGCCTTTTTATCAGTTGTATCATACCCTATGGATGATAAACTATCATGAATTTCAGGCATAAGTAATGTGATGATACCATTGAGATCACCCAATTGGAGAACTCTCCTCAAGGATGCCTCAATAACATCAATAGTTACCCCATCCATAGTGGCTCTTAGAGCATCCATTGTTTCATGTGTATCTCCATTCTCAAGTGTTATGAACTGAGCAGAAGTCCAAAACTGTTTGATTTGAGAGATATAGATTGTGGGTTTTAAAAGAAAAGCATACCTTATATGAGTAGTATTGAGAAAGTCCACAATCTGATGAAAAACAGGGCCACTCTTCTTGTTTGACTTTTGTAGATAGGCCACTTGGTTGTGCTCATCTGCAAATTTTAATGGTGCCATAGAAACTTTTGATGAAAAACGATATTATGTCAGTAATAATTGAAGGAATAACTAGCCAATTGAGAGAGAAAGATATATAGGGTTAGGGTTTAAGATTATTGCGCAAGAAAAATTATCTTTAGAAAGTATTTATCTTAAGTGGATAAATAACAGTATGGAAAGTAGATAATCTCCTTAAAATTTTAACCCTATATATATGGAAATTAGTGGTTACTTTCAACGGCTAGTAAAGAATAAGTTACTGACATAATCAGTTATAACGGCTAGAACAACAGTGGTAAAATAACACTGTCAGTGGAAACTGTGAACTAGCAGTGGTAATTTTTCACAAACATTTCATATAAAAACTAGACTGCTCTTATCATAGTTTTTAGCAAACTACCAGCTATCAACGGATTTGATATGTCTTTACCATGAGCCGTTTGCTATGGACTAGCCAACTCTTAATCATAAAGAATATGGTGAGTTGATAACCATATAGTTTTTGGTAAACTATCAACCATAAACGGATTTGTCAAGTCTTTACCAGTAGCCGTTTGCTCTGGACTAGTTGATTCTTATGTGGATTAGACATGGTTGATCAATAACCATTTGTTGTGTATCTCAATTACACACCTTTTTAGATTAACTCCCAGCTATGCTTCATAAAAACTTAAACAGGAATACAAGCAAACATATACAAACTCATATAACAATTTCAGTACCCAACAGCCTCCCCTCAACACCAGAGAACATTTGACAAAAAGTTTATGGATTTAGCATTCCAATACTTGTTACCAAGTACTGAAATCTTCCCACATCAAGTCCTTTTGTTAATAAATCAACATAGTTGTCATCATTATGAATTTTGACAACTTGAATTAGTCCCTTTTCATAGCAATCTCTAATGAAATGGTGTCTAATTTCAATATGTTTGGTATTTGTATGTTGAAAAGGATTCTTAATGATGCAAATGGTACTACTATTGTCAATATGGATGATGATATTCATAGAACTTGAGCACAGCAACTTGCAGCAGCTACATACTCTGCTTCATTTGATGAATTAGCCACCATTGTTTGTTTCTTGCACTGCCATGACACTAATCTGTTGCCAAGAAATTGGCATCCACCTTTGTAGTTTTTCTATCCAAGCTAGCTCCAGCATAGTCACTATCTGAGTAAGTAACCAGATCTAGAGGAGAATCTCTGGAGTACCACAATCCCAGAGTAGGAAATGCTTTAAGATATCCGAAAATCTTCTTCACAGTAGTCAAGTGAGAGAACTTGGGAGTAACTTGAAACCTTGCACAGGCACACACTGCAAACATAATATCTGGTCTAGATGATGTAAGATACATCAAAGAAACAATCATAGACCTTTACATGTGCACATCAACTGCTTCACCACTATTTTCCTTCAAGAGTTGATGTGTTGTCTTGTCTGACTTTGCATCAGTGAACTTGAACTTCTTAGTATCTCAGCCACATATTTATCTTGAATGATGAAAATACCATCTGGCCTTTGTAGAACTTGAAGTCCCAAAAAGAATGTGAGTTCACCCATAGAACTCATCTGGAATTCTTCTTTCATCAGTTTGTCAAATTCTTTGCACATCTCTGTCTTTGTAGATCCAAAAATGATATCATCAACATACACTTGAACCAACAAGATATCATTCTTGTCTTTCTTGATGAACAAAGTTTGATCCACTCTGCCTCTATGAAACCCATTAGCAAGAAGATAAGTGTTTAAGGTTTCATACCATTTCCTTGGTGCCTGATGCAAGCCATACAAAGCTTTAACTACCCTGTACACTTTGTTAGGATAGTCAGGGTCTTCAAAGCCTGGAGGTTGTGAAACATAAACCTCCTCATCAATCTGCCCATAAAGAAAGGCACTCTTTACATCCATTTGATAAACTTTAAAGCCCATAAAGGATGCATAGGCTAAGAACAGCCTAATTGCCTCAATTCGTGCAACTGGGCAAACACTTCTTCATTGTCAATACCCTCCTCCTGAGTATATCCTCATCTTTCTTGTTTCTGAACACCCATTTAGTACCTATTACCTTCTTACCAGAAGGTAAATCACAAAGCATCCAAACCTTTTGAAGCTTGAATTGGAGCAACTCTTCTTGCATTACTTCCACCCAACTTTCATCTTCAAGCGCCTTGTAAACATTCTTTGGCTCCATTTGTGACAGAAAACACATAAAGAGACATTCATTCTTTCCTTAATGAGTCTTAGATTCATATATTTTACTTATAAATCCATGAATATCAGGCAGCTTTGTTTAAAATTTGATTGGGTCCAAACCGTCAAGTCTAAACGACTTAAAACAGCTCAGACACAAATGCAATGAAGATCAGAGAATATAGGGGATTCCCGGGTCGTTATGTCCCACGGAGGCTCAATGGTGTGCAATCACTGATTCAGACGGTAGAATGATCACTAATGATAGCGATCAGAAAGGATTTGGATGTGATAATTACACTACTGAAAAAGGAAATAAATAAAAGCGACTTAAATGCAAATTAAAAGAAATAAAAGATAAAATCTATTAAATAAACGCTATCACTATATTTAAAGTGATGAACGTTTAAAAACTAAAACGTAAAACTTACGTTTAAATAAAAATAACGTAAACGTACAAAATAAAACGTGAAACTTATACAATATAGATCCTAAAAATATGAAAAATACATTTTTACAAACCTAATGATATAAGAAAATTATTAGAAAAATAAAATTATTTTTATAACTATTATTCTAATTATAATTAATTAAAAACTATTTTAAACTATTTAATAATACTCTAAAATAAAAGAAAATACAAAATAAGACTAGAAAAATAAAATTAAGACTTAGAAAAATCTAAAATATGTTAAAACTAATTTTAAAACAGAAATTATATTTTTTAGACTTTTTATGTATTTATTATTAATTTAAAACTATTTAAAACTAATTTAAATTATTAAAAATACCAAATAAAAGGAGAAAAATAGGGAAAAATACTTTTTAAGCTTTTTACATTTATCTAAACTTAAGAAAATTGAAAAATTATTTTTTTGAGACTTTTCTTAATTATTTGTATTAAAAGCTATTTAAAAATACTTAAAAACTAATTTAAATTAAGAAAAATAGCAAAACAACTTGGAAAAATCTGAAAATTTCAGGAAAAGTCTAAAATAATATATAGAAGCTAAGAAAAATGGAAAAACATGGGCTTGTGTGGGAGGAATTGCAACTGATGTGCAAGTGCTTAATGAAATAAGCACTTTGATGAGCAAAAGAGATCCAAAAGCTACCAAACTGAAAATGAAGCTACAATAAGCTAAATTAGCTGAAAAGAAACAAGTCTCAACAAGTTCCAACCACTGAATAGCTAGATGCAAAGATTTGATGTACTGAGATTATGGCAGAAACAGTTAAAGGGGGTGCCAAGTTCAAGCCAAGAAATAAGCAACCAAATAAGCTAGAAACCTAAAACTAAAACTTGAAACTTATAGTAGACCTGGTTGAGAGTGTTTAACCAAAGAATCAGGCCTAGATGAGCTAAGGTGAACCCTGTGCAAGGTCTGCAAAACCTGCACAAAACCTGTGCAGGCCTTGGGCCCTGCACATGGGATTAAGCCCCATAATCATAAGCTCTTTTGAGCTTTAAGGAAAATTCACAAAAATAAGCTAAAATGACCATAAGAAACTAGAGCAGTAGGGCTTTTAAAAACAACAAGTTTCATTAAAAATGATTAAGAAATGAGCTCATTAAAAATCTTTCTATTTGAGCCAAAACTGAGATTTCAATGTTTGACTTTTGATGAAAACTTGGAAAATTGACTTTTATGGATTTCAAACTTGATTTATGGATTGGAAATGATGTATTAAGGTAGAATGAAGCTATAGAAAACTTTGGCAATGACTTTTAAACACAAAACAGGGATCTGCAATCTTCAAATCCCAACAGTGGGCTGCTAAGGCAGTTTTGAAGTAATTTTGACTTTTATAACTTGCAGGCACAAGTCAAAGGCAGAAATGAGTTTCTTATGACTACAAAGACTTGAACCAACTAAATCCTATCACTGCAAGACCCTCTAACACACTAAAAAACTAAAATCCAAACACCCCTTTTAAAACTAAAATGCATTTTTTAACCAAACTAACTACTGATCCACTGATTTCTTGATTACTCTAAGCTTACAGGACTTAAATAAAACTATTTAAACAAGTATGAACTGAAATTGAACACAGGTAAAGATATAGGCTTACTATGCAAATTGGATGAAAAGCTAAAAGTGAGAAGCTCACTCACAGGTACCCCACTTGCTTGCAGGCTAAACCAAGACCCATGACTACACTACCCTAACCTATTCCAACCCAAACAAACTTCTGCAACACCCATTAACAGCTTCCATTCCAATTTTTAGTTCCTGTTGACTTTCGTTGACTGTTTTACAAAATTACTTAAAAATTGAGTGCAAGCTTGTACAAAGCTATCATAAGCTTATACAAGATTGTTTAGGGTAAAATACAAGCTATTGAAAGCTTAAATGCAAGGATTTAAGACTGAGATTTGCTACAGTGACCTGAAACATGAATTTTATCTAAACTTGGATTGAAAACTCAAAATGATATTACAAAGATGATTTATCATAAATGTGATGCCAATAAGCTGAAATTACATTGTTTAAACTAGACTAAAACACTTAATAAAAAAAACGACATTTAAAGAAAATATTAAAACTAGCTACCCCTTTGCTTCTTTCTTCTCTCTTTATTTATACTCCAAATGCTTCCCCTTGACTTTCTGAGCATATCCCACCAATAAATTTGGACCATTGGATGAAAAGATTGAATATTGGCCATTTGATCAATTTGGCGCCAAAATTAGAATTTGACAGGTGGAGGGATTGAGTGAGTGGGGGAGATTTCATTAAATGGTTCTTGTATTTGTGTTGAGGTGGGGGGACAAGGGTGTGAGCTGGGGGGATGGAGATGGAGGAATTTCAGGGAAGCAGGTGGAGGGGATGAGACTTTGGCGGGTTGGCTGTTTTTGACCAAGGTTTGACCAGATATTATATCAAAAGGGGGGGTTCAAAATGCTATTATGGCAGGGGTCCAATGTGGTGAAAGGTCCAAAATGATGTATTAAAGGTTTTAAATGATAAGGACCTAAAGTGTAAATTCTGAAAGTTAAGGGACCACATCTGCCATTTCATCAAAGATACTTCAAGGGACCATTAATGACAAGTTCCAAAAGTACAAGGACCAAAGCTGTCATTTTGTCCTTTTCCAGGGGCCGTTTCTGCCAAATTTGAAACTTGAAGGGCTAATTTGTAATTTTCTCAAAACTTTTTATATTTTTCACCAAAGGACTAAATTTGACAAGTTATGATTTAAAAAGGACCTTTGATGATTTTTTCTTTTGAAATTTTGACTCAGGGACTATTTTTGACAATTTTAGAAACTTGGGGGACTAAAACTGCAATTTTTGCAAATTTGATATGTTTTTCATCTGATTTTGATATTTTTGCATTTAAAACACATAAAACACTGATTTGTGATATTTTGATCATTTTGATGTGTTTCTGAGCGTTTTCAGATGATTTTGCAGTTTAAATGTTACAAAAATGATGAGTATTTAGAGACTCATCATTTGTCTTCTAGTCTTCACAGGTGAATAGACATCCCCAATCACATTTTCAAGAGGATGTGATTTATGAATAGAAGTGTGGGGAGTCTGAGGAACTACAATCTCACTTGGCATATTTGAGATTTCAACATCATTGGATTGAGCTTCCTCTGTAACTGGAGTCGTATTTTCCACTTCTGGTGTTGCAGTGGAAACTTTTGGACTAGCAGTGGAATCAGAATTTTCACTGCTTTTAGGATCTTCAGTGTTTTTGTTGCTACCTCCTTCCTTTCCAAAATCATTAGAAGGATGAGCATCTCCAGTCTTTGGAGTATCTCCATTATCTGCATAGTCCCAAAGAGGCAAACTGAATTCATCTTGATCATCTACTTGATCCTTGCTGGGTTCATCATCATCAAGAAAGTCTTCTGAACCTGCAAAATCATAAGAGGATGTACCTGTAGAGATAGGCACATAGTTCATAGTATTGGTTAGAGAATCAAGATCAAACAGCCTTTCTGGACCAGTTCCTTTGACATTCACTTTGTTTTCCAGGAACTCAACATGCAGATTCTCTTCAATCTTTTGAGTTCTTAAGTTGAATACTCTGAAAGCTTTACTGGCCATGGAATACCCAACAAAATACCCTTCATCAGCTTTTTCATCCAATTTGCCCAGATAATCAATGGTATTGAGAATTGTAACATGACATCCAAATGGTTTCATGAAGTCTAAAATAGGAGGTCTTCCTCTAAACAGCTCATAAGGTGTCTTGTTTTTTGTTTTTACCACCAAAACCCTGTTTTGCACATAACATGCAGTGTTAACTGCTTCAGCCCAAAAAGTGATTGGCAATTTAGAATTTGCCAACATGGCTCTAGCAGCCTCAATAAGTGTCCTGTTTCTCCTCTCAGCAACACCATTTTGTTGAGGAGTTCTAGCAACACTAAATTCTCTTTTAATACCTTTATCTCTGCAAAAATCATCCATAACTCTATTCTTAAATTCTGTCCCATTGTCACACCTGATGATTTTCACTTTCAAATTATATTGGTTATCTACTTCTGTGATAAAGATCTTAAGGATGCCAGTTGTTTCATCCTTTGTATTAAGAAAGAAAACCCATGTAAACCTGCTAAAATCATCAGTCACTACAAGACAGTATTTCTTGAGATTCAAGCTGCTCACAGATGTAGGACCAAATAAGTCCATATGCAACATTTGAAGTGGGTGAGCAATAGAGTTGACCAGATTTGATCTGCAAGAAGCTCTGTGTTGTTTGCCTTTAACACAAGCCACACAGGTTTGGTCATTTTCAAATCTTTTCTGGGGTAGACCTCTCACCAAACCATCTTTGACAATCTTATTAATGGTTTTGAAGTTAACATGACCAAGTCTTCTATGCCATAACATGGATTCATCCATTGTGGCCTTAGCAATCAAGCAAGCATAATCATCTTTAGCAACAATGTTGTTCATATCAAAGCTATATAGATTGCCTTTTCTAGGAATTTTAAGAAGAATCTGACTTTCATCAAGCATCTTAAAATCCTTAGAGAGAACAAAGCACATATCTTTGGTAAAAAGAACATTGTTTATCTTGTCACACATTTGTGACACACTAAAAAGATTATACTTAAGCTCTTTTACATAGTACACAGGTTCAAAATCCAAGTTACCAGTTTTGATTACACCTTTACCAGCAACTTTTCCATTAACTCCCCCTCCAAAACTGACATACTGTCCATCCTAATGTTCAAAATCTGAGTGATGGGACTTGTTGCCAGTCATGTGCCTTGAACACCCACTATCTGTATATCCTTGATCTGATCTTTTTGTCCTTGGATGTTCCTGCACATAAAAAAAAGAATTACTTTCTTTTGGGGACCCAAGCCATGATTGACTTGGATCTGCCTCGTGTATCAATATAGTTAAATCTATCAAAGGTCATTGATACACCATTGGGATTGGTTGTAGAGGTAGTTCCTTTAGATTTCCATTCCCAACGTGTTGAGGCCTTCACAGCATTGCCCATGTCCCCCCTTTTCTGGTTTACAACCCTTGCAGTGGTAACTTTTGAATGAGCAGTGGAAACTGCTGGTTTGATTTTAGGTACCCACTGTTGGTTATAATGAACTTTATTACTCTGAAAAGTTCTTTTCCCTATTTGTTCAGATTTGGCAAAAGTTGTTTTGGACTTTGCACTTTTAACAGGTGACTTAGGGTGAGCAGTGTTAACAGTTTTTGCAGTGGCAAAAGTTTTGAGGCCACTTCGTAGTTGAACTGCTCTTTGGACCATTTTGCAATGAGAATTAGGGTGTACATTATTTTGAAACCTGTTAGACTCCACCCTTTTATTCCCATTGACTTCCCTTCTCCCATTATGATAGTCACAATAAGCATGTAAATGATCAAAACTACCACAGATAAAGCATGCCTTATTGTACATCACAAAATCACTACCTAGTTGTTGAGATTTAACATGATTCCAACTCCTCTGGTTACCCCTAGGAGCTATAGGCTTGTTCTTATACATCTCAGCAAACCTTACAGTTGATCTAGGTTTATTAACTGGTTTCCTAGGTTCCTCTGTAACAGTATTAACAACTTTTGGGATAGAAGCCTCTACATTCTTTGTAACATTCTCATCAACAACAGATGAGTCACTAGCACTCTCAAAAACATCATTATCATGCTTAAGCTGTTCCTCACTTTTCACCATTGTGTCCTTTAATGGACCATATTCACGTTCAAGGTCCTGAAACTCTTTTAAGCCTGTATGAGCTAAATCTATACCTGGAGGTGATGGAACACATCTTAGTGGTGGAGGCACTGTATTATAACCCATATCAGACTTAACTTTACTATGTATTTGAGCATTCCAAATTTTATCAATTGACTTAGACTGATGATAACATGTGTCTAAAGTCAAATTGACATTTTCATTTTTCATTTTAAGTTTTTCAAACTCTTTTTGGTATGCTTCATTCACAGCTGTTGTATGTTCTACCTCTCTTCTAAGAAGAATCATATCATCATTATATTTTGACTCATTTTCTTGATAGTGCTCTAGTTGTTTTTCCAACATAGTTATAGCTCTCCTAAGGTTAGACATAGTATAATTAGCAGTATACAACTCTTGTCTTTTATTAGAATATAAATCATTAAGCCTTTCAACTTCTCTAGCAGCCCTACATGTTTTAGAACAACTTTCAAAGTTTTGTACCTCAGAGTCAGAGAAAGCCATTGGAGCAAATTCAGTGGAAATAAGAGCAGTATCTGAGATAGCTCTATTTTGCTCTATCTCTTCATGAGTTAAAATAGAGCTATTGACTTGAGTGGAGATAAAAGCATAAAAGGTAGGATCTCCAATACCAGCAACCCTCTTCTTTGAACCTGCAGTGGTAACACTAACATTACCATTGGAAACTGTAGAAGAGCAGTGGCAATATCATCATCACTGTCATCTTCATAATCATCACTGTCAACAGAGGTTGATATCAAAGCCAAGCTGCTTGAGCTTGTACTAAGTTTCCCAGCCTTCTTCAGCCTTTGTTCAATGAGTTTAAAGTTGTTGTAAAGATTATTGAGCTTCATTGTTTCAATATCTGCTTTGTTTTCCCAGACAGTAACATTAGTTTGAAACTCTGAAGGCAAACTTCTTAGAAACTTCAAATTGAGGTCTTCCTTTTCTACCTGAATGCCAAACACAGTCAGTTGTGTAACAATCTTCTGAAGTTTGGTGAAGATGATATCAAGTGAGTCATTGCTTGAAGCAGAGAAGTTTTCATAACTTTGCTTCAACAATGTCTTTTGTGTCTTCTTTGTAGCATCATTACCACCAAACACTGAGCAAATATCTTCAAATAGTTCCTTAGAAGTTGTGAACTTGATAAATACAATGATCTGGTCTCTAGGAAGAGTCATCAGCAACAAACTTCTAGCCTTAAGATCATTATTCCTTAGTGGTTTTTCAATGCTAGATTCAGGCACATAAACTTTCACAACATCTGTATCACCAACCTCCTGAATAAGAAAGTATTGCTCAATCAGTATCCTCCACATCTCAAACTCATTAAGTTTGAGCTTAGGTAGCCTGGGTGTAGAAGAGTTGGACTGGTTGTTTTCACTCTCCATTGAATTAAGTGAGTAGGTTAAGCTTATTCCTTGGATCTTCTAAAACAAAATATCAGAACCTTCGCTCTGATACCACTTGATGGATCTGGACACACACCTTGTGTCAATGATATGTTGTATAATATTATTAAGCACGCGGAATTTACGTAGTAATACTTAGAAGATGGATTGTATGATTTATTGTAAGTAAACACAAATTAAACACAAAACTTAAGCTCCAATATTATTGATGAATAATACGAGTGATTTTGCTTATCACTAGGGTTACACCTTGAAGCCTTTGTGAGTAATACGTAGATAATTAGACAAGTACCTAAGACAATGACCTAGGACCTCCTTTAATACTAAAAGGAGTCCTTTACAAGATAAGTATAAAGCTAACAATATAGAATATACACGAGATCTTTTCTATACTTATCTAAACACGTTTTCCTATAGCAGTGGTAATAATGTACCAGCAGTGGTAATACGTTTCCACTACTAGTGTAATCCAAGCAGTGTAAACCACAACTATCCGTGGTAACAGATTATTCCCAACAAGATTCCTGTTTCAGGTGGGGTCAAAGTCGAGAGGACATCATTTGGTCAATTCGCCCTAACCTATCATCAAAGATGCCACCACTAGAGAAATCAGGTGCACCGTCATAAGTCCAGTTGTTCTGGGTCCCCTAAGCCGAGTCATTAAGTTCCGCTACATGCTAGATTTATAATAGTGAGTGCCCGGGCGTTAGCAACTTAAAAACTCACCCCCTAATTCTTAAGTTCATCCAAACGGTAGGTGATCAGTTGGTCAAATCGTACAAGTAGAAAGGGTCGTCAGTTGGTCATATCTTACCCTTCCCGTCTCAGTCTACTCACTTAGGGTCAGTTGGTCATATCTCCTAAGCAACTAGCCTCTACCGCCATTCAAACCTACCGAAACAAGGGTAACTACCAATAAACTATGCATGCATACACTAGAAACAATTAATAACGTAAAAGCGTTAATAATAAAAAAATCAAAACTAGGCCAAGACCTAATTTCGACATCTCCATAATACCCTAGTGGAATGACAAATATAATTACCATATAAAACAATAAATAAACAAAGACATAACATCTAATAATTAATTGACTAATAATAAATTATTAATCAATTAAATAGAACACAATAAGAATTAATTCAACAACAATTATATTGAGAATCAATATTATAATAAACAATAATGAAACCAAAATAAAATTATGAGTCAGAAAATAATTACATATCGTGCCAAGGATAAATCTATCGATCCCCTAGTTGAGTACCGGGGCAAAACCCCGAAGGGTTTGCCCCACAAAAAACCTTCGTCTCCTGCTGCCTTTTTCCTTTGCTCGTACAGTAGCCCAAAAGGAATATTATTCCTTCAATTGATATATAAAAGATTAGTATTTATACTAATATATTTAGGGCATCATGCAACTTGGGCCCGGGCTTTTCATAATTACGGCGTAACAAAATTAATAAGTTACGTCATAACTCTTTATATCTTCATATAAAATAGCCGCATTTAATTAATTACAGCGTAATTAAATTATAATTACGCCGTAGCCTTCAAAACATTGCGCCCAAGTAATTAATTACGGCGTAACTAATCCATAGAGTTACGCCGTAAGTCTTCGTCATCTCATACTTATCCAATCCGAAATTGCCTCTACCGCGTAACTAAAATTATGTTACGCCGTAACCTTGAAAATAATAATTACGACGTAACCATAAGAATTGGTTACGCCGTATCCTTCAAAGCTCATATTTACGCCGTAACACAATTAATAAGTTACGGCATAATCTTCTCACTGAATTCAAATGCCCACGTAAATCAATCTTCAGAATATTTTTGGCCTTATATCACATGTTTTCCGCTCCAAAGCCTCATTTATCCTAAAATGCAATTATGAACGAATATGAACTAGTTAAGTACCATATTAATACAAATGAGGCAATAAACACGGGAATTTGATATATAAAAGATCAGGCTAATGTGATGTTATCAAATATCCCCCCACTTGAACTCTACTTGTCCTCAAGTAGACCCTTTAAATAATTCTTAAAAAGATATCTCCCAAGATTAATTTGAAGATATGAGTCTAAAAATCACCTAAGCTAGAAAATTTCAAACCGAGCACCTCACGAAAAGAGAATTGAAATCACACTCTCTCTCATAATTCACGTGTTTATTTTTGGGTGATCACTCAACTGCTCAGTCATGGCGAGTATTCTATCATAGGCTTGGGAAAGATACTAATCTCCACCACTAGAGTCTATAGATGCAACTATTTTAAAAGGTAATAGGTTGACACAACATAGGCTTAATGGGTTATTTTGTCATTACTAACGAGCTACAGCGAATGGGACAAAATCAATGATACATGACCAAATCCATGGCCAAGACACCAGTGATTGCTCGCTTCCTCACCTAAACTCGATTCATGACCAAGGGTAGGATAAGACATGGGAACACATTTAATGGGTGTAAAAAAAAGACACGAAACAAATAGATTCCTAAGTCCACAGTCGCCCCACCACTAGTCGCATTCAATCTCATAGCAAAAATCGATGGTCAAGAGTCAAGGGGTCTTCAATACACGAGTTAATGCATATAAAATGTAGTGTAATGCCTCATAATCTCCATAAACTTAGGAAAATAAATGCATTAACTCGGCCTTCATCATCAATGAAAAAAATGTGCTATATATAAAAAAATTTAAAATTTAGGTAATTTTAGCACATTTTCTACCAAAAAATCATAAAATCAACCATTTCTATCTCCCATCTCCCCACTTGAAATGTACAATGCCCCCATTGTACGAAAATTGATTAAAATTGGAAAGGCGAGATAGAAATGTTCGGGTTTCTAATTTTATCCGTAAGACAAAACGGACAATGTAAAAAATTTCGCCAGCTGAAACAAGGCGAGAATACTCATATCAATACGACACATAAGCTGATTTATATTACGATCAGCTGTTAGATCGATATACTCTGACCAAACTAACTATGTAGCTTGTAAGGGCTTAGCAACCTCGGATAAATCCTAAGTCACTAACAATGAAACACTGAATTTACTTTATTAAGTATGCGGAAACTACTTCAATAAAGCTAAGAAGAATAACTTTAACTTCAACGAGTTATTAATACTTGGAATCCTGCTTGATACACAGATTCACTAACAACCCTAACAACTCTAATATTCTCTCTAAAGTAGTATTCTAAGAACGCATATCTAATGCCAATCTAGGGGTCCTTTTATAGGCATAAGGATAACCCTAGTCGGTTTACAACTCTAATCCTTGTATGAAAAGTAATCTAGACTAAGAATATTCTAGAATAACAAAGCTTTCCATAAACGATATAACAGTTCTTTAGCTTTGCAGTACTTTGATGTTGAGCAGTACTTTGACGTTCACATAAGCAGTACTTTGACCATCTTCAGCAGCACTTTCATATTCTTCAGTACTTTCATATCCCAACAATCCTACCCTAACTTGAATTCTACTTGCTTGATTTCAAGTTTCTTTGTATTTGTATCTTTAACATCTTTGTCTTCAAGGAAAGATTGTGTCTTTATCTTCAGATTTATGTTGTACTTTCTGTGCTTGTATTATCATCATCAAAGTAGTCAGTATAATCAATCCTTTTCAGCAACTATCAGCAATCTCCATCTTTTCAGCTACTCAGCAACATATGGCAAATTGTACATCAGATCATAAGGTTTCAGTCTATTCTCATCACTTCCAGGTGTGTAAACTCCTGTGAGAGGTGAATCATTGAGAATTTAATGGATTTTGATGTCTCGTTACCAAAGCCATTAACTTTGGAGTAGCCAATGTTTAGTTGTGTAAAACCATGGTACATTGATAACCATATGATTTTTAGAAAATCATCAGCTATCAATGGATTTGTTTTGTCTTTACCAAAAGCCGTACCCTTTTGGACTAGTTAGTTCTTGCAACCATGGTGAACTAATTACCATATAAATGGTTTTTCCACAGCCTTTACCACAAGCCATTTTTCTTGTGGGCTAGCCAACTCTTCACTATATCAGATATGGTGAGTTGATTACCATAAAACTTATTGGCAAGTTTTCAACCATCAACGGATTTGAGATATCTTTACCCGAGCCGTTTGCTCATGGATTAGCCAATCCTTTTATTAGACATGGTGGACTGATAACCTTCTATCTCAAAAACCATTTGTTGCTGTTAACTTTTGTTTCAAAATATTTTGCACTTAATAAAAGTTTTCTTATTTTCTATTAAAAAATCGTTTAATGGTTTTGTGCTGCAAGCAGTACTTTGGTTAAAGTATTGTTTGATCAGCAGTACTTTGAATAAAGTACTAATTTTTCAAAAAATTATATATTTAAGAATCATACCAGTATTTATGCTTCATCAACAGCCATAGCTGTCCACCTGATAAACAATTCGATGACCATGAGAGCTGTTTCATTCTCCTCTTCAACTTCCATACCATGATCTAGAATTCTTCTCATAAGATCACTTGTAAGTGGATATCTTCTTTCTGCTAACATATGAATCATGGTTCCATCTTCTAACTCCAAAACATGCACTCCTGATTCTTCAAAGAATCTCCAGCTAGTAATTTCCCAAACTTCTTGGTTTTGCCAGATTGCATCAGTGCTTGTTTCTTCAGTTTCCCAGATGGTTATGAGATCTCCAAGCAAAACTAAACCAATTCCATTTGATGGAATGTGTTAAAAATATTCTTGCACCAGTTGGTATAAATGAAAAAAATCTTCTTTGTTGATGATGTGCAATATATCCCATAGCAAATTAAACACTCTGAAACTCTCATTTCTCTATGGAACATCAGATAATCTCCTTCCTTAGCTTCTACAACTTCAAAAGTATATATCTTTGACTTCTTTTCTGCAACATCTTTGAACTTAGGATGCTAAAAGTCTACAACTCTAAGATAATTTCCCAGCTCATCAATTGTATCTGATCTCAATTCTGTCTTCTTTGATGACTGTTCATCTTCAGTAGTTCTTTTTCTTTTTAAACTTCTTTTTCTTGCATCCTCATTCTGTTTTTCATCATCAAAAGGAATAATCCCAGCAACTTCCTTCTGATATGCTTCTCTAACAGCAACATACAAATCTTTCATCTCTATATATTTAAGTTTGTGCAGACCTGTATAACTTCTTCCCTTTAGATAGGCCATCATAGCATTCCTTTCCTTAGTAATACTAGGTCGTCTTTGTGGTATAACAGCTGGCTTCTTTACTGGTATAGCAGTTTCAACATCATATTCGGCTTGAAACTTCTTAGCAGCTTCTTCATTCTTAGCCACTTCAATAGCTCTTATTTCGGCCAAATTGAGCTTCTTCTTCTTCTTTGTTTCAACCATTTTACCTTTACCTTTTTCTTTAGGATTTAAAGCAGATTGAGAAGCTTGAGGTTGTTGTTCAACAACTCCTGGAATACTAACACCTCTTGGTCTTGATAGATTTTGCAATATTTGAGCAACAGTCTCATCATCACTAGCAGTGTGAACTACTTTGGGTGTGTCAGCTTCCTCTTCTTTTAGGACTGTTGAAGGACCAGCTTCTTCTTCAAAATTTAATGTTCTTGGTGTAATAAGCTCTTGTCTACATGTTCCTTGAAGAGCAGCAATACCTTGATCACCAACACCTTGATCATCAGTACTTTGTGCTCCAGTACTTTGTACTCCAGCACCTTGAGGCTCAGTACTTTGAACTTCAGCTTCTTTAATTTCTTTTTGTGACTCATCAAAAGTATCAGCAACATCTTCATAAGCTTGAGCATCTTCATTCAAATTCTGTTGTTCCAAACTCCTCCCTAATTGGAATGAAGAACGCTTGTGAATCTTCTTGCCCTTTGAAGTCTTCTTAAAATTCCTTCCTCTCTTCTTCTGGGACTTGACCCATAATCTGTGATGTTGAACTAAAGGCCATACAAAGTTCTTCAATCTTCTAAACTTGTTTTTCAACTTCATCAATACTTTTCCATCCTCTTCTTCACAATGGCAAAAACATCAAAAAGACATGATATTGCCTCCCCTCAAACAATGCAAAGGACTATCTAACTAACTAATAAGTCATCCCCTTAATTGTAGCTTAATAGTTAATCATTCCAATACTCACCACCAAATGATTAAATCTTGAAACATCAAATCCTTTTGTGAGTAGATCGGCTACATTGTCATCTGTGTGGACCTTGACAACATTAATGAGCCTATGCTCATAACAATCGCGAATAAAGTGATGCCTAATCTGAATATGCTTTGTCTTGGAATGATAAACTGGATTCTTCACAATGCAAATTGTACTCTCATTGTCAATGTTGATAGGAGTATTCTTAAAGTTGAATCCATAATCCAAGAGTTGATTCTGCATCCATAATACTTGTCCACAACAGCTTGCAACAGCAACATATTCTGCTTCAGTAGATGATGTTGCTGCAATGGTTTGTTTCTTACAATGCCAAGAAACTAATCTTCTTCCAAGATATTGGCATCCTCCAGTGGTTGATCTTCTATCATAATTATCACATGCATAATCACTGTCTGAAAAAGCATCCAAGTGAAAAGGTGAATCCTTTGGATACCACAACCCTAACTTAGGTTGTTGTTTTAGATAACTAAAAATCCTCTTGATAACGTGATAAGGTTTTAAAATGTACCTTTTAGACGGGTCGTTTAAGCCCTTATTTGATCACTTTTGTGTCCGTTATTACTTAATATCGTTCCTTTTCACTTTTTAGGTATCTTGAAGGCAAAATGCTGGAATGACACTTATTCGGATGAAAAGGCGCAAATATATGAAGAAAATGGCCAAAGTTAAGAATCAGACACTCAGGCTGCTAAAACTAAAGAGGACGGCGTCAGGTGTTACCTGCGACGCCGTCGGACCACTTTTGTGACGGCTCAGTAGCCAAATTGCTTATTTACAAGTGACGGCTTCAGGTTTTAAAAGAGTAGGTTGTCACAACTCAGACGGCCTAAATTTGATCCAGACAACGTCAGAGACTGAAGGGGACGATGTCACAAGCATAAGGTGACGCCGTCGCAAGACTAACGTGGCCAAGATGAAACCATAATGACGCCGACCCGAAGGCGTCACAAATCAAAGGGTGACGCCGTCGCATATGTAATCTTATATATAGAATCCGAATTTTTTAGTTTCAGTGTGTAGTCTTTTGGAGTAAAATCATAAACCGAACCAAGGATGTCTTGTACAGTATTTTAGGGTTCCATACCCTATCTTACATCAAGATAAGTGTTTTACTTCATTAATTCAATAGGAGATAATTAGGGTTCAATTTCTTGTGTGTATGCTTGCATGTTTTCCATGTCCGGCTAATTTACTTGTGTGTTTGCTTAGGGAATATGAAACTTAATTATTGAATATTGATTGGTTGTCTCTTATCTTAATTGTTAATGATCTAGCATGGCGATAGGTCATCCGTTGTGTAGTTAATGCTTGATTAATCTTTGTGAACCTTAGCTTATAATATCTAGAGTCATTGTAGGCTAAACCATCCGAAGAGTACCTTAGAGTTAAGTTTATAAATCCTAGAGATTTTGTAGGCGATAACCTTTGGTAGTTTCAAAGAGTTAGGGATAAACGCATACCCTACGACCTTAGACACACAACGCGATTAAGAATAAGACGTGACAATTCAACCATCAATAGGAGATAATTAAGGAGTAATAAAACCTAAGTAAACACATATTTAAATCATTATACGAGCACACAATAATTAGACATAGACTACATACACCACTAGATTAGATAATTAGACGAGTAGAGTAATCGGTAGAAATACCAACCCCCAAATCCAAACCTCGAGATTCGTACCTTTCCATTTCCTAAAAAACATAAAAAGATAAAAAATAATCTTCCTCAACCCCAACCTTAGCGTAGTAACTTCTCACTAGCATTCCTATTCCCCTAGAGAACGATATCAATTCCCGTGGCTTACCCTAATACTACACTACAACGATTAGGTTCACTGCCTAGGGTGTTGAAAAACTTGCTTGACGAAAAGGAAGTTCCTTTGACCTCGAACGATGCGTGTAGCGTTATCAAGTTTTTGGCGCCGCTGCCGGGGAATAGAATAGCTAGTTAGGAGACCACGTCGTTTAGGTTTCTTTACTTGATTCCTATCAAGTAAATTTTTCTCATTTTTTAGCTTTCTCATAGTCTATCCCCCTTCTTCGTGACCTTTGTTAGTAACCCCATCACTTTTCACCATGGAAGGTGATAACCAACCACCATTCATCAACCTAACACCAAATGACCCGCCAAGAGGCCATACTCTTGGTGAATACTCGAGACCAAGCCACCTAGGCTATAGGAACACCATTGAGCTTCCCGACCAAGCCCAAACTACGTCCCTGCGATCCGACACCATCCGGTTGGTGCAAAACGGATGTGCATTCCATTGACTTCGTTCCGAAGATCCTAATCAGCATCTTAAGGATTTCCTTAAAATTGTCGATTCCATCGACCTCGATGCTACTACTCGGGAGACCACGCGTCTGCGTCTCTTCCAATTCTCTCTACGGGACCAAGCTAGTAATTGCCTTAAGCGACTTCCCGCCGGCTCTATCTCAAGTTGGGATGATCTCACCTCTCGCTTCCTTTCTCAATTTTTCCCACCGGGGAGAACCACTAAGCTTAGGAATGATATCTTGATGTTCCAACAATGTCAAGGTGAATCTCTCTACGAAGCATGGACTCGATTCAAGGACCTACTTCATAAAGTCCCTCATCACGGCATTGATCTTTGGCTCCAAGTCTAACTCTTCTATGATCATGTCAACTTCCCCACCAAGCGATCCATTGACCAAGCGGCCAATGGAAAACTTAGTGATCTCACCGCGGAAGAATCATGGGGTATAATAGAGGACCTTGCTCTCTATGACAACGAAAGTTGGAATGACCCCCATGAGTTATCCAAAACCGTTAAGGCAATCTCATTGCCTCCCATTGACTCAAAACCTTCCGACCGTAGGATGCTCGAGCTTGAAGATCAAGTTAAATTCCTAATGAGCTCCTACGAAACTCCTAAGTTTTCACGCGATGTGAACAAAGTTTCTTCCTCGTGTGAGCCGTGTAGTGATCCTCATAACATCCGCACTTGCAGCCGATTCCCCGAACAAGCTTCCGTTGACTACGCTTCCTCGCGTATTAATGGAACGGGAGGAAGATTCCCTACAACACCCGGACCTAGGTCTTTTAATGATGCCCGAGAAGCATGGAAGGGCAAGCCCGACTTCTATTGGGGACAAACCAAAGAATTCACTTCCAATGATTTCTCATGGCCCCCATCTTACGACCCTAACCAACAAAACATTGAAGGGATGTTGCAACACCTAGTCACATCCCAAGAAGCTCAAATAGCTAAGCTCTCGGACCGTTTTAACCAACAACAAGCCGAGATGGATAGAAAGATAGATAACCTCTTAAAAGCCATGACCAATAGTGATAGGAAGGTTAATGCTATCTCAACTCCCGAACCTTCTGGTGTAGAGATTAAGGACCTAAGTAAGTTAGCTAAGCACGTTCAATTCGTCAATACCATCACCTTAGTGAAACCTAATAGAACAAATGAAGAAGCGAACCATGAGACGATACTTGAGGTTAGTGAAACAACGATGAATGAAACAACCGAGGAAGTAGATGAAGTAGACAATGACTATTTCAATAAGTTTCCTACGAAAGAAGAACTATCTCACCACCCTCACTTAGTGCGTGACCTCTGTCACATGTATGTTAGGAAAAGCCCTAAGATCAAGTTTGGGAACCCTTGGAATCTTAACATACCATGTTGTATAGGACACCTTTTCGTGGAAAAGGCCTACATTGACCGCACGTCCCCAATAAACATAATGACTACACCTACTATAATTGGGTAATGAAGAAGCCTATCCTAACTAGGCAAGATCCCGATAATCCTAGGGTTAGTTGCAATTTTATTGGTAGAGTTAAAGGATTGCCCATCTATGTAGGTAGTTTCACATTTCCTACGGATTTCATAATTGTGGATGATATTAGTACGACCATGGATCCTAGCTTGTCCCACGTTATTCTAGGAAAACCTTTCATAGAAAACACCGGGATGACTTATGATCCCTCATTAGGAATAGTGCGATTCATGGATGAGACCGATGACGTAGCTTACCAAATGCCGTTTAAGATTGAGAAGTTTTCATCACTCTCCAATGATAAAAAGGAACTTAAACTATCGGTCTATTATAGGAATGAGGAGGATAAAGAGAAAGGAGTAGATTATGTTATGGCCAAGATTTTCGGTTTCTATAAGGATTGCTTGAACTTAGGACCGGAATATAGAACCGATTGGGGAGAGGACGACCTCTTAGAAAGGTGACGGTAATGAAGCCACGTAGGGGCACGACTACGAGTCTAGCTACAAGACTCATAAATAAAGAAAAGCGCTTCGTGGGAGGCAACCCATGCTTAATTGTTTGCTTGTTTGTGTCATATATCTTTTATTGATTGTTTATTCTCATGTTTAAATTTGTAAAAATGCTTTATTTTGTTTTTAACCTCGTCTTAATTACATATAAAGGTATTTTACATAAGGGATAAGTGTAGGGAGGATTACACACTTTTTCAAAAGAAACGTAAACATGAGAATTTCAATTAATTAAAAGATATACATGTGTGTTTGTTCGAGTCAAATGCTTGTATCGAGTCATAATGGATGTTTTGCAAGAAATTTTTCCAGATTCTAAAGATGTAAATTTTCTAGAATTTTTTCCAGAAAATCGCAGACCAGTTTTTGTCAGGATAACCTGACGGCGTCAGGAAGGAGCAAAAATAACTGATTACTTTTTCTCGTTTTCTGAGCTACTTAGAATTTTTTGGAATTTTCCAGGTCTTAATTTTCCAGAAATTCTGTAAACATCCATTCCACAAGCATTATATCCTAGTTTAGTAGAGTCCTATATATATTATTACCGCCGATTTTACGCGAAGGTTTCGTTTGTTTTCTTCAAGTGTGCAGGTTTAATTTACCAAGAAGAAAATACATAAGATGAGAAGGAGCTTTTCACGCAAACGTTCTTCTTGAAGAAAGATGTAACCACCACTTTACACGGATCCTACCGAGCTAATCAGGAGAGTACTAGTTTCTTTCATCGTGTATTACCTTACATTATCATAACTTTGATACTTTCGGGGAACATTGGGGACAATGTTCTGTTTGAGTGTAGGGAGGGAAAATAAAACGGGAACTTTGAAACTATGCTTATCCTTGATTATTTGCTTTGTCCAATTGCATTTGTGTAATAAACCATGAGAAAATGTCTGTTAGGGTAATTTTGGCACCAAATTTAAAATTTTTCATGACATATAGGAGTGGGCCATTAGTCTTAATAAAGCGTCTCATGGATAGGAAGTTATATGACTAGCACAAAAAAACCCTTTACCACTTAAATTCCACGCAAAATGTGAGGATCGTCCTTAGATTAGTAGGAATTAAAGCATTCATCTTTAATGCTTAGTGTGTGAACCGGTAGTATAATAGATTCTAGAACTTGTTTTGTGATACATCCCGAGATCGCTAGTAAGACTACACTTGTGTAGTTAGGAATAACTAAATGATAAGAGGCATTAGGATAACCCTTGTTTAATACCCGTAATATAATTACTTCTTCCACATCGGTTGAGTAATTCCCCCACACCTTTGCGTTGTACTCATCTTTAGTACACGATACCCCTAGTTTACCCCTCATAGCCTATCCTTTTCGCGGTTCTCGTGATGTTTCGGTTTTCTAGAATATCAATGAAGAGCATTGTTTACACCCCACCCCTAAATGTACACCCAAATCGCCTTAGCCTACCTTGTATGCACTCACTTTTAGTGCATTATTGTTATTACCCTAAACCTTTAGTTCAATTATCTAGTTGCTTGCATAAGTTGCTAAGTCGAGTCATATATTTTGTACACAGTCTTGGGACGATTGGGACTCATGGGAAAAGTTAAAGTTTATGAAATGACGGGGAAGTGAACGTTAAATTCAAATTCCCTTTATTTGCATAATAATGTACTCCAAGTGTTTTGATCTTTTCAGTTCGGGTCATATTAGTGTTAGAGTAATAAAACTCAAGTGTAGGGATGTGCCTATAAATCCCTATCATTTTGATGTTACCGTAGAGGATGGTAGAGTAAAAGTGTATGAAAAAAAAAGTTGAAAAGAATAGACAAAAGAGAAAAAGAAAAAAATAGAGTGAAAAAAAAAACATACGGGCTACCATCCTACATCTATCTTTAATTTATGTTTGTTTGTTTCAGTTATCTAGAGTCTAGAGTGTCGAGTCTTGGCTTAGCAACGCCATTCTTTGCATGCTTGTGACATAAAGATTTTTGACTTGCCACCACTAAATAGTCTATCCCACCAAACCCTTTGTTTCTCTACCGTAAGCCTAACATTACAACCCTTTAAAAGACCTCTTTGATAGTCTTTCCTAGGTGCTTACGCCAAAGTGATTGAGATTTGATCTAGTCTCAAGCCTATGGTAATCTATGTACTAGGACTGGTTAATGAGTGTTTATATTCAATTTCCATCTTGTTATATTTCATATACACCCGAGAGATGTGAGTATCCAAACACCGCATGTGAGGTACTAGTATGTAATTTCCGTACTTGTTATGACTTTTGCGGGGCTTATATGTGTTGTGGATTGTTCTAAACCAATGCTTCATGACCCCTAACTTATAAATTAATTGGCTAAAAGCACATTTGCTTGAGGACAAGCAAATACCAAGTGTAGGGATATTTGATAAGGTTTTAAAATGAACCTTTTTGAGGGGTCGTTTAAGCCCTTATTTGATCACTTTTGTATCCATTATTACTTAATATCGTTCCTTCTCACTTTTTAGGTATCTTGAAGTCAAAATGCTGGAATGACACTTATTCGGACGAAAAGTAGCGAATATACGAAGAAAATGGCCAAAGTCAAGAATCGGGACACTCAGGCTGCTAAAACTGAAGAGAAGGGCATCAGGTGTTATCTGCAACGCCGTCGGACCACTTTTGTGACGGCTCAGTAGCCAAATTGCTTATTTACAAGTGACGGCTTCAGGTTTTAAAAGAGTAGGTCGTCACAACTCAGACGGCCTAGATTTGATCCAGACGACGTCAGAGACTGAAGGGGACGGCGTCAAAAGTATAAGGTGACGCCGTCGCAAGACTAACGTGGCCAAGACGAAACCCTAATGACTTCGACCCGACGGCGTCACAAATCAAAGGGTGACGCCGTCGCATATGTAATCTTATATATAGAATCCAAATTTTTTAGTTTTCATTGTGTAGTCTTTTGGAGTAAAAACCTAAACCGAATCAAGGCTGTCTTGTACAGTATTTTAGGGTTCCATACCCTATCTTACATCAAGATAAGTGTTTTACTTCATTAATTCAATTATGTCTTCAATTACTTGTGTGTATGCTTGCATGTTTCCCGTGTCCGGCTAATTTACCTGTATGTTTGCTTAGGGAATATGAAACTTAATTATTGAATATTGATTGGTTGTCTCTTATCTTTATTGTTAATGATCTAGTATGGCGATAGGTCATCCGTTGTGTACTTAATGCTTGATTAATCTTTGTGAACCTTAGCTTATAATACCTAGAGTCATTGTAGGCTAAACCATCCGAAGAGTACCTTAGAGTTAAGTTTATAAATCCTAGAGATTTTGTAGGAGATAACCTTTGGTAGTTTCAAAGAGTTATGGATAAACGCATACCCTACGACCTTAGACACACAACGCGATTAAGAATAAGAACGTGACAATTCAACCATCAATAGGAGATAATTAAGGAGTAATAAAACCTAAGTAAACACATATTTAAATCATCATACGAGCACACAATAATTAGACATAAACTACATACACCACTAGATTAGATAATTAGACGCGTAGAATAATCAGTAGAAATACCAACCCCCAAATCCAAACCTCGAGATTCGTACCTTTCCATTTCCTAAAAAACATAAAAAGATAAAAAATAATCTTCCTCAACCCCAACCTTAGCGTAGTAACTTCTCACTAGCATTCCTATTCCTCTTGAGAACGATATCAATTCCCGTGGCATACCCTAATACTACACTACAACGATTAGGTTCACTGCCTAGGGTGTTGAAAAACTTGCTCGACGAAAAGGAAGTTCCTTTGACCCCGAACGACGCCTGTAGGGTATACTTCTACACGCGTCGTTCGGAGTCAAAGGAACTTCCTTTTCGTCGAGCAAGTTTTTCAACACCCTAGGTAGTGAACCTAATCATTGTAGTGTAGTATTAGGGTAAGCCACGGGAATTGATATCGTTCTCTAGGGGAAGAGGAATGCTAGTGAGAAGTTACTACGCTAAGGTTGGGGTTGAGGAAGATTATTTTTTATCTTTTTATGTTTTTTAGGAAATAGAAAGGTACGAATCTCGGGGTTTGGATTTGGGGGTTTTGGTATTTCTACCGATTACTCTACTTATCTAATTATATAATCTAGTGGTGTATGTAGTCTATGTCTAATTATTGTGTGCTCGTATGATGATTTAGAGATGTGTTTACTTAGGTTTTATTACTCCTTAATTATCTCCTATTGATGGTTGAATTGTCACGTCCTTATTCTTAATCGTGTTGTGCGTCTAAGGTCGTAGGGTATGCGTTTATCCCTAACTCTTTGAAACTACCAAAGGTTATCGCCTACAAAATCTCTGGGATTTATAAACTTAACGCTAAGGTACTCTTCGGATGGTTTAGCCTACAATGACTCTAGGTACTATAAGCTAAGGTTCAACAAAGATTTAAACAAGCATTAACTACACAACGGATGACCTATCGCAATACTAGATCGTTAACAATTAAGATAAGAGACAACCAATCAATATTCAATAGTTAAGTTTCATATTCCCTAAGCAAACACACAAGTAAATTAGCCGGACATAATAAACATGCAAGCATACACACAAGTAATTGAAGACATAATTGAATTATT
This sequence comes from Chrysanthemum seticuspe, assembly GCA_019973895.1. Lineage (NCBI taxonomy): Eukaryota > Viridiplantae > Streptophyta > Magnoliopsida > Asterales > Asteraceae > Chrysanthemum > Chrysanthemum seticuspe. Next base: position 330,820,671 of record BPTQ01000006.1, read on the forward strand.
GAAGTAAAACACTTATCTTGATGTAAGATAGGGTATGGAACCCTAAAATACTGTACAAGACAACCTTGGTTCGGTTTAGGTTTTTACTCCAAAAGACTACACACTGAAAACTAAAAAATTTGGATTCTATATATAAGATTACAAATGCGACGGCGTCACCCTTTAATTTGTGACGTCGTCGGGTCGCCGTCATTAGGGTTTCGTCTTGGCCACGTTAGTCTTGCGATGGCGTCACCTTATGCTTGTGACGCCGTCCCCTTCAGTCTCTGACGTCATCTGGATCAAATCTAGGCCGTCTGAGTTGCGACGCCCTACTCTTTTAAAACCTGAAGCCGTCACCTGTAAATAAGCAATTTGGCTACTGAGCTGTCACAAAAGCTGTCTGACGGCATCGCAGATAACACCTGACGCCGTCCCTTCAGCTCCAGCAGCCTGAGTGTCTCGATTCTTGACTTTGGCCATTTTCTTTGTATATTCGCGCCTTTTCGTCCGAATAAGTGTCATTCCAGCATTTTGCCTTCAAGATACCTAAAAAGTGAAAAGGAACGATATTAAGTAATAACGAATACAAAAGTGATCAAATAAGGGCTTAAACGACCCCTCAAATAGGTACATTTTAAAACCTTATCACCTTTTGACTGCATTCATATGAGAGACCTTAGGTGAGACTTGATATCTAGCACATAAACAGACAGCAAACATAATATCAGGTCTAGATGCAGTTAAGTACATAAGACAGCCAATCATTGATCTGTAAAGCTTGACTTCAACAGGTTGACCATCTTCATCCTTGCCAAATGAGTTGATAGATTTGATGGGTGTGGTGACTGGCTTCATAGCATCAAAGTTAAACTTCTTAAGAATGACAGTGACATACTTGTCTTGACTAATGAAAATTCCAGCCTTTGATTGTTTAACTTGAAGCCCCAAAAAGAAAGTTAATTCACCCATAGAACTCATTTGAAATTCTTGTTGCATGAGCTTCTCAAACTCTTTCACCATAGACTGTTTTGTAGCTCCAAAGGTAATATCATCTACATAAACTTGAACAAGCATGATATCCTTCTTGTCTCTCTTGATAAACAAAGTCTTATCAATTGTTCCTCTCCTGTAACCATGTTGCAATAAGAAAGTGGAGAGTCTTTCATACCAAGCTCTAGGTGCTTGATGAAGGCCATACAGAGCCTTAACAACTTTGTAGACCTCCTCGGTAATCGTGCCATAAAGAAAGGCACTTTTGACATCCATTTGATAAACGAGAAAGCCCATATATGATGCAAAAGCAAAGAATATTCTAATGGCTTCAATCCTTGCTACAGGAGCAAATACTTCATCATAGTCCACTCCATCTTCTTGTCTATATCCTTGAGCAACTAATCTTGCTTTGTTCTTGATGACATTCCCTCTTTCATCTCTCTTAACTCTGAAAACCCATCTCGTACCAATGACTTTCTTTCCATATGGTAGATCACATAGTACCCAAACTTTTTGAAGTTTGAATTGAAGAAGTTCTTCTTGCATAGCTTCAACCCAGCTCTCTTTAGTTAATGCTTGAGCTACATTCTTGGGTTCTTCTTGAGAGATAAAACAAGTGAATAAACACGTTTGTTGATCCTTATGATTCATCCTATTTTGTTTATACACAAAGCTACGTAAAGCATTATGTGGCTTAGAAAAACCTTTAGCTATGGTTCTTGTGAGCACCCCTGATGTAGAAGGTCCAATGATTTTATCAGTAGGATGATGTTTATGAACTCTTAATGTAGGAGTCTGTGGAACTTCAAGATCATCATCCAAATTTGTGAAATCTGCTCCTTCATTGGAATTTGAAAAAATACCTTCATCTTCAAACTCATCATCAGTGTCTTCTAATCTAGGCATGGTAGGATCATTCAAATCTTCCGAAGTACTGTCAATTGGTGCAACAGTACTTTGATCAAAGTAATATGATCGAAAGTACTGTGAGGGTATTCAGTAGACTTACCCTTTTTCTTTGTTTTTTCATAAGCTCTTCTTTGTTCATCCTCATAAGATTGTGCTATTGTTTCTTGAAAAAGCATCCTATTAAGTTCATCTTGAATAGCTTGATCTTCAGCAGACAAAGTGGATTTTGGTTCATCAGTACTTTTCTCCTTTTCGACAGTTATAAGTTCTTCATCGGGAACAGCATCAGGTCTAATATTGACTCCATGAACAATGTACTGTAAATCTTCTTCTGTGTGAACAGCTTGATTTTCTTCTCTAACAGGAACATAATTCATGGAAGGAGTCAAAACAACAAGATCAAACATCCAATCAGGACCTTTATCTTTTTGATTTTCTTGATCTTCTAAAAATTCAACATGAAGACAATCTTGAACCTTTTTGGTGACCTTGTTGTACACTCTAAATCCTTTACTATTGGTACAATATCCCAATAAGTATCCTTCATCTAACTTGCCATCAAATTTTCCCAAAGCATCAATAGTATTGAGAATAGTCAGAGGACATCCAAAAGGTTTCATAAAACATATGTTAGTTTTGTTTCCCATAAGCAACTCATAAGGTGTCTTCATCTGAGGTTTAGTGACTGATACTCTATTCAAAACATTGCAAGCAGTACTTACAGCTTCAGCCCAAAATTGAATAGGTAGAAGGGAATCTGCAAGCGTTGTTCTGGCTGCTTCTATCAAGGTTCTGTTCTTCCTCTCTTCAACACCATTCTGCTGTGGAGTTCTAGCAATACTAAACTCCCTCTTGATTCCTTTCTTGGCACAAAATTCATCCATAAACTTGTTCTTGAATTTAGTCCCATTGTCACATCTAATACCTCTTACTTTGAGTCTTAATTGGTTTTCAAAGGCTATTATAAGATCAGGAATAGCATCAAAGGTTTCATCTTTAAATCCCAAGAAAAAGACCCAACTAAATCTACTGCAATCATCTGTTACAACTAAGCAGTACTTCTTCTTGTTTAGACTTGTAACAGAAACAGGACCAAACAGATCCATGTGTAGCAACTCCAAAGGATCTCTAATAGTTCTTTCCTCAATCTTCTTGCATGATGCTTTGTGTTGTTTACCCTTCTTGCACGCCAAACATGAGTGATCATTCTTGTATGTTTTGGAAGGTAAACCTCTAACTAAATTTCCTTTAACCAACTTGTTGATATTCTTGAAATTCACATGGCCTAATCTTCTATGCCACAGATGTGCTTCTTCAACTGTTGCCTTTGCTACTAAACATGTTGCTCTGTCAGAAGAGTGAAGACTCTTCATATCCAGACTGTACACATCATTGGTTCTTGGTACTCTCAGTATTACCAAGTTATCATCAATAAGCTTGAACTCAGGGGAAAGAATAAGACATTCTGTGTCAGTGAATAACACAGGGTGCTTCTTGTCACAGATCTGAGAGACTGACAAAAGATTGAACTTGAGCTCCTTCACATAAAGAACATTCTCAAAATCTTTGCTTCTTGCCTTTATGGTTCCTTTGCCAGTAATTCTTCCTCCACTAGGATCATTCCCAAATGCAACTCTTCCTCCAAAATAAGATCTAAAATCTGACAGAATTTCTTTGTCTCCCGTTATACTTCCAAAGAAACCACTATCCACAATTAAATGATCTTTAAGCTCCTCTTCTGGGTTGCCTTGCACAAAGATAAAAGAGTTAGTTAATTTTAGGAACCCAAGCCATTACTGACTTGTGTTCCCTTGTGGAGTGACATACTTAAATTCTTTAAGTATGTAATCTCCACTGTTTTTAAGCACATGATCAATTATCTTTGGTTGTTCCAAAACTTGTGTTAGCCTTAATAGTTTTATTAGAAGTGATGGTCATTCACGATTAGGAACTTTGTAACGTGTGTTAGATATCGTGATAGAATAGTCAACGGGCTCGTGGATTGGACTAAGCAAAATGGGCTTTAGTTTAGTTAAGCTAGCATTGAATAATGGCGTGTAACCCATGTCCAAACCCAAGTCCACGAAAAGCCCAAGCCAAGCCCATAGGAAAGCCTTTTAGGTTTTCATGTCTTGTACTATAAATACCCCTCAAATGGTCATTTGAGGGGTGTGCTTGAAAGTGTGTGTGTGTGTTTTCTTTATTGAATATACAACATCTTGTGTTTATCTTGTCTCACATCATACACGAATTTAACATCAAGTCACCATCTTTCACATCTTATTTCTAAGCTTTGTTTGTGTTTGTTTCACGTGGGTATACTTGTATACGTGTTGGGTTTGCTTGGTTAAGTGATAAGGTTGATAAAACTAAGGTCCTACAATTGGTATCAATCGCCTAACAATGGTTTAGGAGTGTTTGGTTGAAGTTTTTGTTTGTGTAGTATACGCGTAGTTTCGTTCTCAAAGTTTCACGCTTAAAGCTTTAATTTTTGCACTCAAAAATTCAAGATTCTTGTGGTTTAAGGTTTATTTGGTGCTAAAGTTTCAGTTTTTTGCAAAAAGTTCGAAGCTTTACGCGTTTTGGTTAAGTTTTGAGCTCGTTTTTGGTTTATTGGTCATTTCTACTCGTAACTTTTCTAGGCACTTTGGATGAAAAAGGTCAACATTTTTGGGTTATTCGAGTGTTTTTAAGGATTTCTGTGCAAGAGATATTGTTTGAATCATTGGAAATTTTTTACGAGTAGGTCAAAACCCTAGTTCTACTCGTAAGAAAGTCAACTACTCATAAGTTTTCTACTCGTAACTTTTTGGTGAAGAATCTTCGTGCTATAACTGTTACTCAGTGCTTCCCTCACTTGGATAAGTGTGTGGAACACTTCGACTTGTGGATATCTCTTACGCTGTGACAGTGTAAAGGATTTTTGGTTCTTAACCATAGTTTACGCATAAGCTAAAAGCTTACGAGTAACTCTACGCATAACTTCAAAATTACGCGTAAGGTTTACAAGTAACTTTTTGTCTACGCATAAGCTTAAGGTTACGCGTAAGATACTTTCTACTCATAAGGTTTCTACACATAAGAATTCCTACGCTTAAGGTTCCTACGCTTAAGGTTTCTACGCATAAGGTTTCTACGCATAAGCTTCCTACGCCTAAGATCCTACGCATAAGCTTCCTACGCCTAAGGTTCCTACGCTTAAGGTTTCTACGCATAAGGTTTCTACGCATAAGCTTCCTACGCCTAAGATCCTACGCATAAGCCTCGTCTACTCGTAACTCCTGTTTCTACGCCTAAGCTCTCTTTTTGGCGGGAAAACTTGAGTAAAATTTAAATTTTCGAGGAGACTAAACGTTCAATTTTTACGCGAGATTCAAATTTTGGTATAACTTGGAAATTTTTGGTCAAAAATTCAAATTTTTGGGCCTAAATTCAAATTTTTCGGGTCAAATTTTGCGTCAAAATTGTCATAACTCAAATTTTTCATACGACCTTAGAATTGATTTTTATAGTGAATTTCAAATTTTGGGCGAAAATTTTTTAAGAACCGAGTTTACGAGTACGACTTTCAGAATCACCTCAACCGAGCTTAATTATCATCAACCACAACTCCTTTATCGTTGAATCGATCCTACATCAACTTTATCAGATCATACCTTCATCAATGGCTACTCAACAAGACATTCATGCAGCCGGTGCCGAAAACCGACCTCCTATGTTGGCAAAAGGTGGTTATCTTCAATGGACAAGTCGAATGCTCTGTTACATCAAGACCAAACCTAATGGCAAACTCATGATTAAATCCATTCAGGATGGACCCTTCCAGCCTCGACAAGTTAATGTACCTGGAAATCCTGATGCAACACCTCCCACCGCACCATCTTCTCGTCTTCAATACGAATCTGAATACACTGCAGAGGATCAGAAACAAGTCGAAGCAGATGACATGGCAATTCATATTGTCCAACTGGGTTTACCAATAGACATCTTTGCTGCGGTAGACAGTTGTGAAACTGCTTTCGATATGTGGGAGCGTGTTAGAAGGCTTTGTCATGGAACAGAAATTGGTCAACAAGACATGGAGAACAAGTTGCTAACTGAATGGGAAAAGTTTACTTCAACTCCAGGAGAATCCATTGAATCATACTATGGAAGGTTTTGCACTTTGATGAATGAGCTAATCAGAAACAAGCTAGCACCCAGAACTATCGTTCAAAACATCAAGTTCCTGAATAATCTTCCAGAAGAATGGGGACGATATGTGACTATTGTCAACCAAACAAAAGACCTTCATCAGGTGAACTTTGATCAACTGAATGATTTTCTGAAACAAAACCAAGCTGAAGCTAATGAAGTCAGGCAAGAAAAATTAGCAAAGATTCATGATCCATTGGCACTCATTGTTAAGACTCTATCTTCAGTGAATACACAACAACAAGCTTCATCATCTTCCAACAACAACAACTTGCAGCCACAACAACAATTCTATCCAGATCCACAACACCAGGAACAAGAAATCACTGATCTCGAATCTGATCAAGAAGACCCTATGTCCCAAATAATTTCTCTCTTGGGTCAAGTAATCAAAGGTCACTATTCCACACCTACTAACAACAACCAAAGGATATCATCAAACACTCGCAACAGGCAAATTGCACAGCCGGGTGTGAATATGGGTAATCAAGGTCAAATGGTTGGAGTTATTGGGAATCAGCAGGGATATGCTACTGGATTTCGCATGGGTAATCAGGCGGTTCCGAATCAGGGTAATCAGATGAGACAGAATAGAGCAGTGGGTAATCAGAATCGGAATGTTGCAGCTCCAGTCGTTGGGAATCATGGAAATGTGAATCAGGGTAATCAGATTAAGTGTTATAACTGTCAAGGAATGGGTCACATGGCAAGGAATTGTCCTTCTAAGCCGAACAAGAATGATCTTGAGTATCTTCAGAAAACTGTCCTGTTGGTACAAAAGGAACGCGCTGGATTTCAGTTGAGTGCTGAGGAACATGACTTTATGGCTATTATGGATGATTTGGAAGACCTCGAGGAAATTAATGCGAACTGCATCTTCATGGCTAATCTTCAGGAAGCTAAGTATGACACTGAGTCAGACTCACCTCCTGTCTATGACGCCAATACCGTATCTGAGGTACCAATCATTGATCCATGTTATAACAATGTCATATTTGATGTGTTTACTCATGACGAACAACATTCTGTGACGCCAGCACCTACTTATGATACATACCTGGATAATCCGAGTTGTAGCAATACTAACTCTGAAACTCCAGATGTGGATCCTAGTGGAGGCTGTGTGGCACAAAATACTGAGACTGATGAGGAAACACGTGCTTATGTTGAATCATTAATCAATCAATGTGGCATTGAAGCTGAGAAAGTTAGAACGGTCAATCGCGAAGTTAAGGCCGCGAATGTTAAATTGATCGCTGAGCTTGAGAGTTACAAGGAGCATGCCAAAGCCTATGAATTTCATACAAACAAAATGTCCGAATTAGAAATTGGTTATCGAGATTCTGTTTTAAGAGAAAAACAATTGCAACTCAAATACGATACACTTGATGTGAATCTGAATTTGAAAATCAAATCTTTAAACAAGGAAATTTCTGATCTAAATGACCAACTTTCTAAACAAAAAGCACTATTTTCTGATCTTGAAAAAGAAAAGAAACAGTTGATTGCTGATTTTTCAAAACGAGAAGATTCTCTTCTTGATGAAATTCTTGATAAAACGGAAAAAATCAAAACTTTGGACAATTTGCTTCTTACAACGGGTCATTCAGCTAAATCAAACAAGATGCTTTCTAACCAAGTAAATCCACGTTTTCATACTTCACATAAGATGGCACTTGGTAATGACCCTTCTTCGTTTCTCAAGAAAGCTCAGAAATCTCAGAATGTGTTGCACAATGGAAAACCTTTGCATGAACCTATAATTGTGCATGATTCTCTTGAAACGTTGGAACTATCTGAGGAGAGTAGATCTAAAATGAAACAAAAACATCCGGAAATCAAACCGATTGACTATAACAAATGGAACCAAATTAATGTTCTTCCTTTTGTTTCTCAAAAAGGACAATCAACGTTTTCCACCACACAAAGTGTTTCAAACAAAGTGTCAACACCAGTTTCAAAATCAGTTTCAAAACCAGTTGTTGTCTCCAAATCTCTTTCGAACATTGAACAAATGTCTTCAAACAATCCTTTTAACACAAGTGAAGCGCGAAGTATTTTGGAAAATGTGAAAACGAGAATTTCAGATCTTCAAGAGACCGTTAAAACTAAAACCAATATTAGAAACATCTGGTTTAATAGTTTTGATAATGAACAGAAAAAGTTTTTTGAAACTCAAATTGCCCCTCAGCTGAATAACATCAGTGCAAGGGTAATTCATTTTGAACAAGCGTTTTTGAAAGAAACAACTGACTTTGTCAAGGACCATAAATCCCTGGTAAAGCAAGCTAATGAAAGTGTTGAACACATCAAAGTTTTGGAAAAGTTTAATGACTCTCTCTCCGAAGATGTTCTGACTACTGATATTATGTCCATCATTTTGCAAACATATTTTGTTGAAGATCATGAAAGACTCCAGTCTGAGACCTCCGAAATTGTTTCAAAATATGAAAAAGCTCTTATGAAACTTGAAAAAGAAAATATCTCATATTTTAAACAACTTGATCGAAAAACTGAGGAATGCAAGTATGACAAATTGTCGTATGAGCGTGCCTACAATGACATGAAAGCAAAAAATGATCTTTTGAGGGCTCAGCTGGAAAGTCAAAAAGGAAAGGCAGTGGAAACTGTGATTACAAAACCATTGACTGCGGAGAAAGCAAATGTTCTCAAACCGGTTTCAAAACCAAAAATGTCTGTTTCTATGCCTCCTCCAAAAGTCAATGAGAAAAATGTTTCATCAAAACCAGTCACTCCACCTGTCGTGCCTAAACAAAATGTTGATAAAGGGAAAGCGGTTATTGAGAATCCTAAAGTTTTAGCACCTGGCCTTTTTAAGATGAGTACCACTAATGCGTCTGCCTCCACATCTAAAGAGACTAGGATAGCTGAAACCACCTCCCTTCATAAAAATGTGAATCCTAATGCGTGTGCCTCACCTTCTACAGGACTAGAAAGCACCTCTAGGAGCAGCAGACTAAAGCCTAAGAGCAATACAAGGAACAATAGAGTCTCGACTGCCTCTAGGAGTAGTAGCTTGAATAAAGAGAAGAAAGTAGAAGAACACCCTAGGAATTTACAACCTTTGAATAAGAAAGACATTTCATCTGAATGTACTGAATCTGTGAAACTTGCTAAGTCTAATGAATGTGTTGAATCTCTTTGTTTAACTTGCAAGAAATCTTTAAATGTTCAAGATGATTGTGTTTCTAAGAATGTGAATGATAAGCCTGTTAAGAAGAACGTCCCAAAAAGTAATTACGCTAAACGAGTAGGAAGACTAGTTGCAAAACTTAGGCTTTACACTACTGACAGGAACCAACGTGTATACTTTAGGGATGATATTTGGAAACCCACGGGTAGAACTTTCACACTCCAGAATGGTACAATGAGTGATAAACCAGAATCCCCTGTAGAAAACCTCTCTGAGTGTGATAAGGATTTTACCTCTAACCCAAAGGAACCTAAATCAAAACGGTTTCCACAATATTCTTTTTCTGTAACTGGCAGGTTATCGAAATTTGTCTTTGGATCGTCGACTCGGGTTGCTCCAAGCACATGACCGGGAATCTGAAGCTGCTGATCAATTTCGTCTGGAAATTCATGGGAACCGTACGTTTCGGAAATGATCATGTAGCAGCTATCATGGGTTATGGAGATCTACCTTTTGGAAATTATTTGATCACTCGGGTTTACTATGTCGAAGGGTTGGGACACAATTTGTTTTCAGTCGGGCAGTTCTGTGATGCAGATTTAGAGGTTGCTTTTAGGAGAAATGCTTGCTTCGTTAGAAACTTGGATGGCACTGATCTCTTAACTGGGAATCGTGATACAAACTTGTATGCTATCGACATCAATCAAATGGCCTCTTCATCACCAATATGTCTTATGACACGAGCATCTGGAACACAGTCCTGGTTGTGGCACAGACGGTTATCTCATCTCAATTTCGACACCATAAACAAAATTGCCAAAGACAACATCGTCAATGGACTTCCAAAGTTCAAATACACCAAGGATCACTTATGTCCATCATGCGAACAAGGAAAAAGCAAAAGAGCATCATATAAACCCAAATCCGTACCTAGTTCGGAAGCAAAGTTGCATATGTTGCACATGGACTTATGTGGCCCAATGAGAGTTGAAAGCATTAATGGGAAAAAGTATATTCTTGTTATCGTCGATGACTATTCGAGATATACATGGGTTAAGTTTCTAAGATCAAAAGACGAAGCACCAGGCATCATCATCACCTTTCTGAAACGCATTCAAGTACTTCTTCAAACTCCAGTAAGGGTTGTAAGAACAGACAACGGCACAGAATTCACTAATCAGGAGTTAAGAGCTTATTTTGAAGATGTTGGAATTACTCATCAGACATCAGCTGTTAGGACTCCACAGCAGAATGGGGTAGTTGAAAGAAGAAATAGAACTCTTGTGGAAGCTGCTCGCACAATGCTAATTTATTCTAGTGCACCGTTATTTCTCTGGGCTGATGCTGTTGCCACTGCTTGTTTCACTCAGAACCGATCCCTTATCCATCCAAGATTCAATAAAACCCCATATGAAATAGTGAACAACAGAAAACCTGATATTTCTTACTTTCACGTGTTTGGCGCTTTGTGCTATCCTACGAATGACAGAGAAGATCTTGGAAAACTGAAAGCAAAAGGTGATATTGGAATCTTCATTGGATATTCAGATAACTCGAGGGCATTCAGGGTGTATAACAGAAGGCTAAAGAAAATCATGGAGACGATGAATGTGAAGTTTGACGAACTTTCACAAATGGCTTCTGAGAGACTCGCTCTAGAACCCGCTCTAAACCGACAGACTTCTGGACACATCAGTTCAGGACTCGTACCTCAAAGAGCTCAATCAACTTCGTTTGAAAATCCTAAAGAACAAGAATGGGAGAATTTCTTCGAGTTAATGTTCGATGAATACTATGGTGGAACTTCGACAAATGCATCAAACCATCATTCCGCTGCACCCGCTCAAAATCATCCTCCACCACCAACAGAAGATGCATCTACAACGGTCGAAACCAATGCACCAACTCCATCAACATCATCTACATCTACTCAAGTTAATGCACCCGTTCTACCAACAGTTGATGAGCAAAACCAAAACCATAACGATGCAACGTTAGATGAAGACTTATTTGAAAACCCGTTTGCTACGGAATCAGCTGAATCTTCTTCAAGCTTACGAGAACCATCTAACTCGCATACGTATAACCAACGGTATCCTTCTACTCTGAAGTGGACAAAAGACCACCCAATTGAACAAGTTATTGGTGAACCTTCAAGGCCAATTCGGACGAGACGCCAACTTGCCACCGATTGCGACTTGTGCATTTACCTTTGCTCAATTAGCAATATCGAACCAAAGAACATTCGCGAGGCAATGGCAGATCCCGCATGGATAGAAGCAATGCAGGAGGAACTTCTTCAATACCGTCTACATGACTCGTGGGAAAAGGTTCCAAGACCAATTGACGTTCGCGTCATCGATCTCAAATGGTTATGGAAGAACAAACGGGATGAAGAGATGACTGTTATTCGCAACAAAGCTCGTCTTGTGGCCAAAGGATACAGACAGGAAGAGGGAATAGACTTTGAAGAGTCATTCGCGCCGGTAGCTAGACTTGAAGCAGTCAGGATATTCTTGGCCTATGCAGCTCACAAAAACATCACGGTTTATCAGATGGACATTAAGACCGCGTTCTTGAATGGAACTCTGAAAGAAGAAGTGTACGTAAGTCAGCCAGAAGGCTTCATAGACATGGAACATCCAGACTACGTCTACAAACTCAAAAAGGCAATCTATGGTTTAAAACAAGCTCCGAGAGCGTGGTATGACGAACTGTCCTCTTTCCTGATCCAAAACAATTTCACCAAAGGAACAGTTGATCCTACCTTGTTTACACAAAAATGCAAAAACGACATTTTGATTGTTCAGATTTATGTGGACGACATCATCTTTGGGTCCACTAATCTGAAACTTTCAAAACAGTTTGAAAATATCATGAAAAGCAAATTTGAAATGTCCATGATGGGGGAACTAAAATTCTTTCTTGGTTTACAAATACATCAGTCCCCTCGTGGAATTTTTATAAATCAAGCTAAATACACATCTGAGATTTTGAAAAATCATGGTATGGACAATTGTGATTCGGTCGGAACACCAATGGTAACTTCACCAAAAATTGGAGCCGATTTGTTTGGGAAACCTATTGATCCGAAGAAATATCGGAGCATGATTGGTTCTCTCATGTACCTCACTGCTAGTCGACCAGATATTCATTTTGCTGTTTACTTATTAGCACGGTTTCAGGCTAAGCCTACCGAACTGCACCTCAAAGAGGTTAAACGGATCTTTCGGTACCTGAAGACATCCATTCACATGGGACTTTGGTATCCGAAGGAATCCGGATTTGATCTAATTGCCTTTTCAGATGCGGACCACGCAGGTGACCAAGTTACAGCAAAAAGTACATCTGGAGGAGCACAATTTTTGGGTGAAAAGCTAGTAAGCTGGTCTTCAAAGAAACAAGATTGCACTGCACTATCAACCGCTGAAGCTGAGTATGTGTCTCTATCTGCGTGTTGTGCTCAAGTTCTATGGATGAGAACACAACTCACAGATTATGGCTTTACTTTCGATAAAATACCTATGTATTGTGACTCGAAAAGTGCCATAGCCATATCATGCAATCCTGTTCATCACTCAAAGACTAAGCATATCCGCGTCCACTACCATTTCATCAAAGAGTACGTCGAAAATGGTACTATTGAATTATTCTTCGTGAAGACTGATTACCAACTCGCCGATCTATTAACTAAAGCCCTTCCAAAAGAAAGGTTTGAGTATTTAGTTCGACGAATTGGAATGCGAAGCCTAACCCCTGAGGAGTTAGAACGTCTTCTCGAATCTGATTGAAAATGATTTTTCCAAAAAGCTTCGCTGTAAATATTTTTGAAAAACAAAATACAAAATTTGAAAAACCAACAAAAGCAAAATATAAAAATATAAAATCTTTCAAAAATACAAAAACAATATAAAATCAAAAATCTAAAAATATTCTTCTACGACATGTCTCTTGTATAATCAATATTCTGTACGTATCTAGAAATGTCATTCAACAATGATACGGGCATGTACAGATGCTTGAGCGAGAGTTCTTTATTTTGTTTTCTAAAACATGTCGTTTCTCAAAATTTCTTCAATAAAATGGCTTTCGTATACATCAGTACGAAACCCGGACCGAAATGATGACTTTTGATTATTTTCAAATCAAAACTCGTGCTTTGATCGAAAAATGAGGTGTACGCTTCAGTGCACTACATTTAAAATGGTGAGAAATCATCATCATCTTGAGCACCTTTTCAAGATTGTTCAAAAAAAGATTTTCAAAATCTTTCAAATATTTTGTGCTCAAGATAACTCCCTCTAAAACCCTTTAATTGATTATGCTTTATTGAAGGGGGAGTATAAAACAAAAATGTTCCAAATTCATGCTTAAATCAAATCCGTGTGTCTCCCCAAAAGTTTCTAAATTGTTGTTTAATCCGTTGATATAAAAAATATCACGAATATGCTATTTTTGAGGGGGAGGAGACGTGATTAAAATGTGATCAATATCGTTGTTTGAATCTCATAATGAGCTCGACTCAGTCGGAACCAATGAATTGACGACGAATCATGTACCATCTCGAGAAACTTTCTATGACTTGACCAGGACGGGTAATAATTTCAAGCTAGTTCTCTAGTGATGTAAACGTGTCTCGAATCGGTCTAGTTCATTTAAAGTCGATCAATTCAAAAAGTGCGAACTCTACCCTCTATGTGCAGATTTCTGTCAAAACTTATGAGCACATGTGAAGGGGGAGTGTTTCTGAAAATATAAAACTCACAGAGTGTTGCAAACATGTTTTCTATCATAAACACTCTGAGATATTTTCAAAGAAAATGGTTTTATGGCAACAATAGGACAGTCATGGAGTTATAAGGTGTCTAAGAACAGGAAACTCGTCCTATGATCCGCCAGAGCCGGAGGGATCTACCCAAGGACAATACCCATAGTTAGTATTAGAAGTCCTCAGGTATGATTGAAAAAAGGAGTAAAGTGAGAAAGGAGAAAGAAGGGGTTGAAGAATTAAAAAGAAATGTAATGAGAAAGGGTGAAAAGAAATAGCCCTCCATATTCAACCTTAGGGCAGAAACCGGGTTCAACTCATCTGCTACTGGTTGTCACTAGATGACACTGGTATTGAAGACCAAGACGTCATGGACCCAGTGACGCACTGCACTAAACCTTCTAGCCACTCAATTCCTCTCAAAAGGGATTTGTTTCATTCTCACTGGGAACCCTACATAATCTATTGACTTTCTCTTAGAGATAGTTGGTATTGAAGAAGGAGACCCTCTCCCTAGTCTCCGCTCAGGAAAACCAAAATGCACTTATTGAGTCTAGAGCCACGAGATTCATCAAAAGATCTCATAGGAACACTTGACATGACATCGCTTGTTGTTCATCAATAAGGACACAAGTGATATATTATAGAGTCCTACGCAAATCTTAGCAATTTGCCAGAACATTTATGAGAAGTTTCACGTCTGTGATCTTCAGTGATTGAATGGAAACTCCTGCCAGGGTCAACATCAAGCAGCCCTGACAGCAGGTCACTTCGGTAATTCTTCGTGGATTACGCTTAGTGTGTCTCAAACGGTCTACAGTCGTGGGGTGATGCTTCGGTGTACCTCAGCGACTCATCTGAATTGTAGGTGTATTTCGGTACATCGCGTTATCTCACTTGTGGGACTCCAGTTCAGGAACGGCCTCTGTGAGAATTAGAGACGTGTTTTCACACTATGCTGTTAACACCCTCGAAATTCAAACTTGTAAGTGCCGGAATCCGCTTATTACTAACAATGTTTTATGTTTTCTTCTTATGGAAGCTCCGGAGCGGATGGATCGTGCAGACTCGCCACATGCTCATACCAACAACACATGAAAGTTCTCATCATAATCAAAGGAGATGATTCTTCGTCAAAGTCAAAGAATCTACAAAGTTTAAAGACTCGAGAACTACATCATTGGTAACCAAAAGAAAAATAGAAGTGTGAGCATGGTGGATAAAGAAATGGAGAATGACGTGGAGACACCTAACCAACAAAGTTGACAACGGCAGACAACCACATTATCTGATCACAAAGCATGAAGGAACAAAGAATCAAGACTATTCAATATCTACACACAAAGTTCTTGCTCAAGAAAAGTAGAGACCTAATCAAGTGGAGCATCATTTGAATGACCACCCCTTAGGGGGAGATTGTTAGCCTTAATAGTTTTATTAGAAGTGATGGTCATTCACGATTAGGAACTTTGTAACGTGTGTTAGATATCGTGATAGAATAGTCAACGGGCTCGTGGATTGGACTAAGCTAAATGGGCTTTAGTTTAGTTAAGCTAGCATTGAATAATGGCGTGTAACCCATGTCCAAACCCAAGTCCACGAAAAGCCCAAGCCAAGCCCATAGGAAAGCCTTTTAGGTTTTCATGTCTTGTACTATAAATACCCCTCAAATGGTCATTTGAGGGGTGTGCTTGAAAGTGTGTGTGTGTGTTTTCTTTATTGAATATACAACATCTTGTGTTTATCTTGTCTCACATCATACACGAATTTAACATCAAGTCACCATCTTTCACATCTTATTTCTAAGCTTTGTTTGTGTTTGTTTCACGTGGGTATACTTGTATACGTGTTGGGTTTGCTTGGTTAAGTGATAAGGTTGATAAAACTAAGGTCCTACAACTTGTGTTGCTTTTTCAACAAAATTCTCTTTTTCATCAAAATTCTCTTTATTATTTCCAACAAAAATCTCTGTTTCACTCTTATTTGTTGAAAGTACTGTTTGTTCCCGATCAGTACTTTCTTTCTTAACCCAGCTGGTTTTAACTTTTTGTGTGGGTTTCTTTGATCTAGATACTCTTTTTGAGGTGTAACGCCTTCTAGATTGATAGTAATTTGATCTCCTAGGGCTTCCATTCCAAAAAGTGCTATCAGTACCTTGATTAGGTGAAAACCTAGCAGTACTTTGAGAAGGTAGTGCTTGAGAAACTTTTGGCTTATCAGTACCTTGAAAGGTGTTTGAAGGTACTGATGGTTTTGAAAAAGATTTTCTCTGGTGAGGGTACCTATATTCTTTTGAGAAATTGTTGTGGTTAACCCTATGTGAATTATTCCAAACTGGTTTTGTCTCACTTGGCTTATGGTTGGTAGATCTGGTCTTTGGGAATTTGCTTAGATACTCAGAGTGAAAGTGACAGTCCTTAATCAAATGATCAGGACTATAACAAACAAAACACAATTTTTGACCCATACTCCAAAAATTTCTTTCTTTACTTCTATGACCAAACCTAACCTGACTTTTTGGTGAATGATGAACATTATTTTGACCAAAATTATCCCAAAAAGGTTTAGCAGTATTTTGAAAAGGTTTTCTTGAAGGTACTGCTGAACGTCTAGCAGTACTTTGAGAAGAAGGTACTGCTTGACTCTTAACATTATCATCCTTAGGTTTCTCAACTGTTTCTTTTGGGGTTTCAGAACTAGATGGACCTAAATTAGATTGACTAGTAAGCTTTTTCCTAAACTCTAAATTGTCTACTCCAAAACAAGAAACATCTTTCCTAGTTGGTTGAAAACTACCAGTTGGTGGAGGAACTGCATGATAACCCTTGTCTTTCTTAAATTCAGGAGGTGTTTGACTAATTGATTCCTCATTACTAGATGTGTTTTCTACATAGTTAATGAGTTCATCATCACTAGTTGTTATATCCTCAGAATCAAGTTGTTCCTGATCAGTAGGTGGGTTCTCTTCTGTGCTACTAAAATCCATACCAAAACCTAGGCCAATTTTAATGTGTGCTCTTTTCTATTTTTCAACAAAACTAACATGTGAAAGGCCAGATTTTCCCCAAGCAGCAAATTTTTCTAACAAATCATCCCTTTCCTTAGTCAGCTTTTCAATTTCAGAAATCTTACATCTTAACTTCCATTCACTTAATTTTAATTGATAATCCGGTTGTTCATTATATTCAAGAGTTATTATTTTGGCTTCCATTGACTCTAAGGTTATTTGATAACCAGCTACCTCAGACCTAGCCCTTCTATAATTATCTCTTTCAGTTACATAATCCTTAAGCACTTTTTGATAAAAATCATGACACTTAGAGCATACCTCAGAGATAGGGGGTGAACTTGGTGAAGTGGCTACCATAGCGAGCAAAACAGGTTCTTTTTCACTTTCCATGCTCCAATCAAAGCTTCCTAGACCATCTCTAGATTCCATAGCAGCAAATCCTGGTTCCTCATCAAAAGCTATGCTCCAGTCAAACTCTTCCACTGCGACCATACAGTAGGTTACTTATTTATCATCACATTCAGCACTTCAGTCAACCTCTGATAGATTTTCTTGAGCAACCAAGGCTTTTGTTTCAGTAATAGGAATTTCCTTTAGTTCAAGCTTGGGTTTCTCAATCATTCTATTTGCCTGATATTTAGCAAACTTGCATTCCCTTGCAAAGTGTCTAGTTCTTTGACAATTAAAGCATTCAATCTTGGACTTGTCAAATGATGTACCCTGTTTAGGTTTAAAGTCAATGCCTCTCCCTGTTTTCTTCATAAACTTCTTGATCCTAGCAATGATCATAGCAACTTGCCACCTTATATCAATTTCTTCAAGAGCATCTTCTTCAATTTGTGACAAATCTTCTTCATAAGTAACAGGTAAAGTGGCTTGTTGAGCGAAGAAGGAACATACAACTTCATCAGAGTGGATGATGTTTGTAGGAGGTGATGTAGGAGTAGGATAAACAACAGTACTTTGAGCAACAGTACTTTGAGTAGGATAAGCAGTACTTTTAGTAGAAGTACTGCCTCTCTTTTCAGAAGACACAAAAGCAATACTGTGAGATTTTGAACTAGTTTGGCCATTCATCTCATGCTCATACACCTTTAAGTTATTGTAAAGATCATCAAATTCCATAACGTCCAAACCAGGTTGTCCTTTGATCATAGTAGCAATCACATGCCATGTGGATGCAAAACTTCTTAAGAACTTCAGGTTTGCATCTTCAACAGATACCTCTGCTTTGTATAACTCTAGCATACTAAGGAGATTTTGGAATCTGTCATAGGCAACATCAAGACCTTCTCTTTCACCAACAGTGAATGTTTCAAACTGTTGCTTCAACAGATTTGTATGCATCTTCTTGGAAGCATCATTACCTCCAAATCTTGTCTTGAGAGCAGCCCATAGTTGTTTTGCATCCTTAGCATCATGGAACTTGAGTAGGTGACCATCAGGAATAGCAGACAATAGTATGTTGAGAGCCTTTTCTTGATTTCTTATTGTAGCTGCTGGTAAGACAGCCTTAGGTGGTTTAGGTTGTCTAGGAACTTCTACAGGTTCTGCAACAACTTCATTACCATTGATAATTACATTCCACAGTGCATGGTCTGGAATAGCAATGTACTGCCTCATCTTCATGCTCCAGAGATCATATTCTCCCTTCTTGATAATAGGAATTCTGAGTGAGGTATTGGATGGGGGTGGTGCAGCTTCAGTCGACATCTTTAGGGTTTGTTGTTAAATCGGTTTTAAGGGTTTATTCTTAATCAGAGTTTCCACACAAGCTCTGATACCACTTGTTGGATCGATATACTCTGACCAAACTAACTATGTAGCTTGTAAGGGTTTAGCAAGCTTGGATAAATCCTAAATCACTAAAAATGAAACACTGAATTTACTTTATTAAGTATGCGGAAACTACTTCAATAAAGCTAAGAAGAATAACTTTAACTTCAACGATTTTATTAATACTTGGAATCCTGCTTGATACACAGATTCACTAACAACCCTAACAACTCTAATATTCTCTCTAAAGTCGTATTCTAAGAACGTACATCTAATGCCAATCTAGGGGTCCTTTTATAGGCATAATGATAACCCTAGTCGGTTTACAACTCTAATCCTTGTACGACAAGTAATCTAAACTAAGAATATTCTAGAATAACAAAGCTTTCCATAAACGATATAACAGTTCTTTAGCTTTGCAGTACTTTGATGTTGAGCAGTACTTTGACGTTCACATAAGCAGTACTTTGACCATCTTCAGCAACACTTTCATATTCTTCAGTACTTTCATATCCCAACATCAGCTATAAACAAACTAACAAACTCTTGCTTGCATTCTCATTTTTTTTTTTTTTGATGCAAGACAAGGTATACATGAATAAAAAAGATAAAAACAATACGAACAAATAAAGCATCCCCCACTTGAGATCAACTATCATTTAAACCCGAACTTTTTCCACAACCTTTTATTCAAAACCCGCGACTTTCACTAGTGGAACCAAAATTAACCAACAGCGCCCGGACCATGGACATAAGGAAACTACATGGTAGGCTAGGCGATGGGTGTAACAAAAGAGTAATATTGGCTGAACAAAATGAAAGGAAATGCTCTGAAGGGTGTATCTAGGGGTATCTTGCACTAATGATGAGTGCACCAAAAAGGGT
Organism: Chrysanthemum seticuspe; assembly: GCA_019973895.1. NCBI lineage: Eukaryota > Viridiplantae > Streptophyta > Magnoliopsida > Asterales > Asteraceae > Chrysanthemum > Chrysanthemum seticuspe. The sequence continues at coordinate 330,840,342 of BPTQ01000006.1, forward strand.
TTAACAGGGGGATTGACTAATCGATGTGAAAAGTCAATATACACAATACATATATGGGCTATTTGGGTTTAATCCTAAAATTGCCTAAAATTGCCTTAAATCCTAAAGTCTACTACAGCTACCGGCACACTCATTTTTATGGTATTATGTATAAGGGGAAAACAGAAAGGCTTATCCTCACACAATGGAAATATAGGGTAAGTGTGCTCAGTCTAGATTAATCCAGTTAAGTAATGAAAAACATGTCAAAATTTAATTAATGAAACACTTTTCATCAAAAACTAAAAAATAAAGGCAAGTAAAAACAAGTGGGTGTCTATGTCTAATCCCTTCCCCCCACTTGGGTCATAGTTAAGCATATAAATGAAAAATAAGAAGGGTTAGAATTGAAACGGAAAACTCCCCTGGAATTGCTCGGTATGAATAATAATCCATGTCCAAAAACATGCTCCAATTGTGCCTCCACGAGCAACATCTATCTTCTTATCAACTCTCCTTGCAATCACCATGTCACTCAACTAGGACGGATAAAAAGTGTTCTCTTGCAGCCAATCATAGCTCCATAATTCATCAATCTGTATTGCTGCAAGAAAAACTAATACCAAAAAGCATAATTCGGGATAAAAAGAAAAAATAGCACGAAATGTAAAAATAAAAACAAAATAAAATCTAACTCATTTTCGTAGGAATCACGGTTGCATTTAGCGCATGAAACAAGCCTTTTAAACCCCTCGGTGTCCCGAGTGGACGAGTGAAGTCTCGTGAGGATTTACAGGGAACACACCCACAAAGTTCATTTAATTACTAATACAAGGTTATGACAATGTTTTGAAACTGTTTTTATTAAAAATTTTTATATCAGAGGATAGTTACGGCGTAACTGGATCGGCCCAGTTACGGCGTAGGTGAGTTGACTTAAGAAAAATGTTTACCAGGAAGGGGTTACGGCGTAACTGGATCGGCCCAGTTACGGCGTAATAAGAAAGCCCGAGAAAGAAAATACCTGGAACAAGGGATTTACGGCGTAACTAGATCGGCCTAGTTACGTCGTAGTTTTGTAGAAGTGGGCAGATGGCCTTACTGATAGCCAGTTACGACGTAAATGGAACGGCCCATTACGCCGTAATTTCATTCTGATGTTGTTGTGCCCTAGGTGTCAACTTCTTCCTACGTTTCAAGAGGAGTTATCAGAACTCCTATCATCTATCTTTGGTCTTTATACCTGCAAACGAGATAAACAAAACATGCCAAACCAACTACAAAACCTAAAAACCACAAAAATATCCAAAAAGGTCTATGAAATAAAAAAAAAAGAAAACTAAATCTAGGATAGGGACGGGTAGTCTCCCGACGAGCACTTTTCTTTAACTCCATTGAGTCTTTAAGTTAGACTCCTGCAACAGCCATCAATCAGACGTCTCCAATCATGTCCATTGCTCAACTAATCTCGGCTTATGATCTTGTCGAGTTTCCCTCCACTTGTTCTTCTTGCTCAACCTACACACTATCACAACCTCGTGCATTAAATGTGTAAAAATAATAAACAGGAGCAACAAGTGAGATATAACACATTATTCATAATTTTAAGATGCCTCAGACTTGGTTACGGCGTAAGTCCTATTAATAACTACGCCGTAACTTCAGTCTGAAAGAAACCTGATAATATATAAGAATAGATTACGCCGTAAACATGGCCAAGGTTACGTCGTAATCTTAAGACATAAGACATAATTGCAGAATAATATTAATCAAACAACCAAAAATACGAAGTCCGTTCCCCGACAGCGGCGCCAAAACCTTGATGCAAGTTTTACTAACCAGGTTTTACATTTATAGTAACTCGTCTACCTATGGCCTACCTAATGCACTAATGGGCAGTGTACCCGGTCGCATGTAGTGAGGGAATGGTAAGACTGAGGTCTTCCCAAGAACGGTTGATTCCTAACTGTCTAATTAATTAAATTAGTCAAATAAATAAGTTTTAATGAAAGGATTGATAATATTTAAGGAGTCACGTGATCAATTGGGCTGGTTCTCTGGTAAACAAGCTAATGGGAACGATAGTGATGCAATTCTTAAACCGAGATGTTCTACAAGTGGCAACAGTCGATAAACTCCTTTGGTCAATTCGCCTACCCTAGGGTTCTTAGAATCCTCACCAAGATGAACAGGTCACCCAGGATCATTCGGCAATCTAATAGCAGTTATTAAGAGCCGGGGTTTACTATCGCAATATATGGGTTCTAAAAGTCACTAGATTCCTGTTTTAGGTGGGGTCAAAGTCGAGAGGACAGCATTTGGTCAATTCGCCTTAACCTATCAGCAAAGATGCCACCACTGGACAAATCAAGCGCACCGTCATAAGTCCAGTTGTTCCTTGTCCCTTAAGCCGAGTTATTAAGTTCCGCTACATGCTAGATTTGTAATAGTGAGTGCCCGGGCGTTAGCAACTTAAACACTCACCCCCTAATTCTTAAGTTCATCCAAACGGTAGGTGATCAGTTGGTCAAATCGCACAAGTAGAAAGGGTCGTCAGTTGGTCATATCTTACCCTTCCCGTCTCAGTCTACTCACTTAGGGTCAGTTGGTCATATCTCCTAAGCAACTAGCCTCTACCGCCATTCAAAACTACCGAAACAAGGGTAGCTACCAATAAACTATGCATGCATACACTAGAAACAATTAATAACGCAAAAGCATTAATAATAAAAGAATCAAAACTAGGCCAAGACCTAATTTCCACATCTCCATAATACCCTAGTGGAATGACAAATATAATTATCATATAAAACAATAAATAAACAAAGACATTGACTGATAATAAATTATTAATCAATTAAATAAAACACGATAATAATTAATTCGCCAACAATTATATTGAGAATCAAGATTATAATAAACAATAATGAAACCAAAATAATATTATGAGTCAGAAAATAATTACATATCGTGCCAAGGATAAAGCTATCGATCCCCTAGTTGAGTACCACAAAAAACCTTCGTCTCCTGCTGCCTTTTTCCTTTGCTCGTACAGTAGCCCAAAAGGAATATTATTCCTTCAAATATATCTCATTCTAATGTAAAAGATTAGTATTTATACTAATATATTTAGGGCATCATGCAACTTGGGCCCGGGCTTTTAATAATTACGGTGTAACTAAATTAATAAGTTACGTCGTAACTCTTTGTAGCTTCATATAAAATAGCCGCATTTAATTAATTACGGCATAATTAAATTATAATTACGCCGTAGCCTTCAAAACTTTGCGCCCAAGTAATTAATTACGGCGTAACTAATCCATAGAGTTATGCGGTAAGTCTTCGTCATCTCATACTTATCCAATCCGAAATTGCCTCTACGGCGTAACTAAATTTATGTTACGCCGTAACCTTCAAAATAATAATTACGACATAACCATAAGAATTGGTTACGCCGTATCCTTCAAAGCTCATATTTACGCCGTAACACAATTAATAAGTTATGGCGTAATCTTCTCACTAAATTCAAAGGCCCACGTAAATCAATCTTCAGAATACTTTTGGCCTTATATCACATCTTTTCCGCTCCAACGCCTCATTTATCCTGAAATGCAATTATGAACGAATATGAACTAATTAAGTATCATATTAATACAAATGAGGGCATAAACACGTCAATATGATATATCTATATATAAGATCAGGCTAATTTGATGTTATCAATGACTCTGGTCGAGGTGATGGTTGGGGCGTTGGTTGATGTCAGGGCTCAGGAATATCATGATCCTCACCACCGGTATATGTGAAATGATCACCGGTTTTCTGCTGGGGTGGTGTGGATTCCATGTCCCGTGGTTGCTCAGATGGTGGTTGTTGGGTAGCTTGTTGTATGGGGGTGGTGGTTGTTCTAGCAGGTGGTGGTGGCATGGATGATGATTGACCGGTCTTCTTTGGTCTTTTATCTTTTGGATCTTCATCCTTGTCATCATCATCTCTAGGCATCTTGTTTTGCGTCGCATCTTCTTTGCAAGTTGTTTTGAGTTGTCGTTCCAAAAGTAGATCATATACCTTTACGTCATCTGGAGTGAAAGATGGTGCTCGAGTAGCCATTTTTTTTACCAATTCTGGAATTAACTCATCTTCAGGGACTAGGGGCTTGACAGGTCTTGTTTGCATGACCACCGGTGTAGTAGTAATGACCTGCTAAACCATTTTCTTAACCATAGGATAGAATTCATTCTTGAACATCTCTCTAGTGACACCAGAAACGGTGTCAAGGAGAAATTTGTGAGTGTAGTTCCTGATTTGCTCATTCATTTCACCTTGAACGTCCCTAGAGAGAAATTCCTGAATCTATGCTCTTTCGCCTTGAAATGTGTCCATCTGTTTTGAAAGATCGATGACCACGTCGACCAATGTGTTCATTCGAGATTGAAGAAGATTTTGTTTTTGTTTTCGTGAATGATACACAGCTTTCTGGATCTTTGCTTTGGTACGAGATGCCCACGTGTCGGCTTTCTTCTTGACTGATTTTGAAGTTGATTTTGTTGTTTCTTCGGTTGGTGGTGGTGATGAGTGTAATGATGATTCTGTTTTGGATGTGTCAAGAGGTGTTTCCAAAGATTGTTGAGGTTTATGTGCGGGATTTTCAACTATGTAGTTGTCAGCTTCCTCTTTTAACCTTTGTTCCTCAACTCTATCAGCTTCTTCTTTGGCCTTGGCTGTTTAAGCTTCGGCCCTCTTTATTTTCATCTCTTCAGCAACTTCCAAAACATCTTTATCAGTGACTCTTTCATTTTTATCATGATCGTCTTCTCCATAATCGATCATCTGCTCATCATCCTCTTGTTGTTGCTCATCTACTGGTTTCTCTTCCTGAATGGTAGGTTTGGTGATGTCACTTGTCTCTTTACCGGGTTGAATTAACCGGATCAGTAACGGGTGTAGAAGAAAGTGGTTCACCACCGCTGGAACCACCTGGCCTTTCGGGTTGATTAACCGAGAAGGAAGCAACAACTTTTTCCATCCTTTGTTGCTTAAGAGTTTTCTTAAGTAATTTCTCTTCAGATTTTAGATCATACTCCCAATTTGAGTCTTCTTGTTCTTTCTGTTCAAGAGGTTTCTTCCCTTAATCAACTTTATCGCCTTTATCAGAAGATTCGTAAGCATCAATATCTTGATCAAGTTGCTCATAAGTAGGACTTTCAGGCTTGTCCTCTTTCTTGTTCTTGATAGTTGAGTCGTCAGCACGAGCCTCACTGTAGACAACAAGCTCATCTGACTCTGTTGCTAAATTGTCATCATCATGTAGTGATGTTTGCACGGGTTCAGGTTCAGGTTTGACGATGTTGGTGAGAATTTTCCTCCTGATATTTCTGCTTACTTTCTTAGACTTAGTCTTTGTTGTGCTAGCAGAACTTCCAGATTTCTTGGCCCTTGTCTTAACCGCTGGAGTAGTTTTCTCATTCATGAAACCAACTTTCCTAGCAATCAATGCTTCCCTATAGAGTCTGTAAGATGGAAGATCTTTGATTATGTCAGTCGACAGGCATGTAGGGAGTTTTACTCCTTGTTTGCGAGTGAATGAGCCTTTGAATCTGACTGCATTGAGGGTAGGTTCATCAAGCATAGTATGCTTGTTTGGGTCATTCTATCTCTTTGTGATGCTTTCCGAGAAGGTAGTGAATTAGCATTTTTGTGTAGCGAATGAAAGGAACCATTGAACCAGGTTTCCTGGGATGCTGTATCATGTCTTCCAAAATGAGGCTTGCAAAGTCTATGTGAAGTACATGGACCATTCCCTAGAAGATTTGTAAGTACATCAGCTTCGGGTGTTCATGACCGCTATCTCTCCCTGAAACTGACTTGGCGATCATTAGATAGAGAGTTCTCTACGGTTGCGGGATGTTCTTGACGTCGACTCTAGAATGTGTAGCAATGACCCCAGATTCTTTGTCATACCTGATATTGACCAAGAAATCCATTACTTCTGTCTCAGTAGGAGTCCTTGTGTATTCAGCAGGAGAAATGGCTGGAAGAAGAAGAACGGTGCGAAGATCAGCAACCCTGACAGTGACTTCCTGAGTGTCAAGGCTCACTTTTACAGCATCTTGTCCATCAATCTTCTCCATTGTGTGCCAGAACTTATGGATGTAAAATTCAGGTGTTGTGGCTGAGTTGGTGAGCATGAGGTTGAAAGGATGTTGTCGAAGAATGTCCACTGCAACTCTGCATGACGATTATGAGCAGGTGAAGTTGTGGAAGTCGACACGCAAGTTGTTCTTGCCAATTTTTTTTCATAGTCAGCAGGGAATGCGTTTGCCATGGTGAGTTCAGCTGGGGCATTGATGTTTTCTTGATTTGCAGCCATTTTGTGATCTGAAAGTTATTAGACATCGAAACAGACATATGAAAACACATTGTGTTAGTTTAAGTCTGATTGATTTTCTAACATTTTGTTTGATGAAATCATGTTAATGTTGTTACACGTAAGAATTTCCTTAAGCGTAAGGTTGAACAGCTTTTGTCTGACTTTACGATTAAGCAACCTGTTAATCACAAACATAGAAACTTGATTACAATTCATACCAAACATCATTTAGAACACAAAATAGGCTTAAGATTACATCAGTTAAACACATAAACATTTAGGCATAAGATTGCTAAAACCCTAAACCCTTAGTTTATAAACACTTTATAATAATTTCTTGAACACATAATCACATTAGATATCACAGAATAGAAAAGCCCTAATTGGTACGCATAAACCCTAAATTTCAAACTCGTTCAATTGATGATCCTGGGTGAGTTATGAAGATTGAAATATGTTTAATAATCACTAAGAAACGTTTTAACACAACTTATTCAATCCTAACACCTTTAGGTGTAAACCCCTAATTCGTTCATATGAACGCTTTGAACAAAATCATTTTGGGTAAGTTTGAACCGTTGGATCAACAAGATTTTTGAAACCAATGTTTGTAATAATAATCAAAATAGTTTGGCACTTATAGATTTCAGAAAACATAAACGGATTTGATGAGTGATTCTTATGCGTAGATCTTGGTGGTTGAGAGTAGTAAATGCTTAGAAGTAAAGCATTGAATGTGGCCAAATTTTGTTTTTGTTAAAATTAGTTTTCAAAAGTTACACATTCAGCTCTTTAACCTTAAAGAGGTTCCAACCAAGATCCTTTAACTCCCATTTTGGTTAAGCAACACACATTTAGGCAAGAAACTTGACGATACTCCCCCTCGACTTTTGAAATAATAAATTTTATAAGCATTTGAGTCCGAGGAGGGTATTTTTCATGATAAAATAACCAACACTTTATAAGAAACAACGTAAATTAGGTGACATGCAAGTACAAGGTTTTATGAAACGGAAAAATATTTACTTTATCCCCCTCAACACTTGTTTGGTAAAAATGGTAAAATGTTTGAGAGAACACGGTGTTGATGGAAGTTTTGTACTTGCAATGTTTGTTTTTGTTTTTCATAAATTTTGAACTGAAATTATTTTTGAATTTTATAAGATTTTGTATTTTGTTTTTGAAATATATTTACAAAAGAGGTTTTGGTGTTTGAAATTTCAAGTGAGTTTTAAAAATTCATCCAGTTCTTCTAGGGTCAAACACCTCATACTAATTCGGTGAACCCGGTCAGTAAATCTTGCGGGAGGCAAGGCTTTAGTGAGAAGGTCCGCCAATTGATGTTCTGTACCTACAAAGTATACTCCAACTGTACCCTTTTCCACGTGCTCTTTAATGAAATGATATCGAAGATCGATGTGCTTTAACTTAGAATGTTGAACAGTGGTACACGAGATCGCAATAACACTTCTGTTGTCGCAGTACACCGAAATATTTTCGAATACATAACCATAATCCTTGAGTTGTGTTCTCATCCAAATGACTTGAGCACAACACGCAGACATGGCTACATATTCGGCTTCAGTTGATGACAACGATGTACAAACCTGCTTCTTCGATTTCCATGACACTAATTTATCACCAAGGAATTGTAAACCTCCAGAAGTACTTTTCCGTGAATCTAAGCTACCTGCGTGATCAGCGTCTAAAAAAGCTATTAGTTCAAAACCAGAATCCTTTGGATACCAGATCCCCAAGTTAATGGTTCCGTTGACGTATCGGAGGATTCTTTTAGCCTCTGTGCGGTGTTTTTCATTTGGTCTAGACTGATAACGGGAGCAAAGGTAAATGATGCAGGTTTTACTGACCAGATTTTAATATTATAAATTCTCGTTATACCTATGGTCTACCATAATGCACTAACGAGCAGTGTACCCGATCATGTGTAGTGTTGTATTTGGTAAAACCGAGGTCGTCTCAAGAGCTATGAGTGCGGATTTTAACTAAGTCTAGGTGTCACAGTTTTTAAGGTTTGAAATGATTAATTAATAACTAAAGACAAGAAAATAAGAAAAGCAAGCAAAGGCGAGGCTTGTGATCAATAGAGGAGAAATGTGCTAACCTAGTTAATCTTCCTATCATGTTAAGTTCACATTTAATTACTTCCAATTGCTTCAAGTGAGGTGATAGTCGCTAGGACAACATTTGGTCAGTTCGTCCTAACCTATCCGCAAAGGTTTCCACCGGAGATGTCTGGTGATCCGTCGAAAGTCCAGTTGTTTTTAGTCCCCAAAGCCAAGTCATTAAGTTCCGCTACATGCAAGATTCATAACAATGAGTGCCCGGGCGCTAGCATCTTAAACACTCATCCCTAACTTCTTAAGTTCATCCAAACGGTAGGTGATCAGTTGGTTAAATCGCACAAGCGAAGAAGGGTCGTCAGATGGTCAATTCTTACCCTTCCCACTCAGTCTACCTACTTCGGGTGAGTTGGTCATATCTCCTAAGTAACTAGCCACTACCGCCATTCAAAACTACCGAAACAAGGGTAACTACCAACAAACTATGCATGCATACACTAGAAACAATTATGCGAAAGCAATGTAAACATTAACAAAACAATTAAGGAATCATAACTAGGCTAGCACCAGAGGTGCTTAGCCAAACATGTAGTAAATTAATCCAACAATAATGAATAAAAGATGAATAGAGTGAAACATAATGTTTGATACAAATTACTTGATGTAAAGCTAATAATAATGATGATTGCAAGATAATTCTTCTTTGTTAAATGGCGTTGGACTGCTGGAAATTGCCCTCGAGTGGTGCCCTAATCGACCCCTAGGAGAGGGGTGAAGAGAGATACTAAAAAATGCAGATTTAGGGTTGTATATATAGACCGCGACATAGTTACGGTGTAACCTTAAAGGCTAATTACGTCGTAATTAATGATGGATCAAATAAATTCGTCTTTCGAACAATTATGTCGTAAGTAAAATGTTTAGTTACGCCGTAACTAAAGTTAGGCCGTAACCAAATATGAAATAGTTAACTTCGTTCTTTTTCATGTCATACTCATTTGTTGAAACTTTAATACTCTTGTGTAAGCTTTTAGCCCCTCATCGCTCTTGTTACTTTTATAACAAGTCCTTGTACTTAATAAACTTCGAATTAACTTGTCACATTCAGCCCTTGGACTTCAACTCCTTCGCGCCCAAGTAATTAATTACGGCATAACTAAATCATTATGTTACGCCATAATCCTTCGTATGCACATACTTATCCACTCCGAAATTATCTCTATGGCGTAACTAAATTTCCAAGTTACTCCGTAACCTTCACAAAAAATAATTACGGCGTAACCGTAAGAGATGGTTACGTTGTATCCTTCAAAGCATCATAATTACGCCGTAACATTATTAAGTAGTTACGGTGTAATCTTCTCACAAAATGCTCAAGCCCTTGTAATGTGAGTTACGGCGTAGTCAAAAGTACCACTTACGCCTTAATCTATCTTCAGAACATATTTTTAGCACAAGTTGGTATTTTCTCGCATCATTTCTGCTCCAATACCTCATTTATCCTGAAATACAAATATGAATGAATTAAGTACCATATTATTACAAATGAAGCTATAAACACGGAAATTTGATATATAAAATATCAGGCTAATTTGATGTTATCAAATATCCCCCAACTTGAATTCTACTTGTCCTCAAGTTGACCCTTTAAATAATTCTTAAAAAGATATCTCCCAAGATTAATTGGAAGATATGAGTTTAAAAATCACCTAATCTAGAAAATTCCAAACCGAGCACCTTACGAAAAGGGAATTGAAATCATACTCTCTCTCAAAATTCACGTGTTTATTTTTGGGTGATCACTCAACTGCTCAGTCATGGCAAGTATTCTATCATAAGCATGGCGAAGATACTAATATCCACCACTAGATTCTATGGATGCCACTATTCTAAAAGGCAATGGGTTTACACAACATGAAGGCTTATGGGGTTATTTTGTCATTACTAACGAGCTACGGCGAAGGGGACAAAGCCAATGATACATGACCAAATCCATGGCCACCAATGATTGCTCGCTTCCTCACCTAAACTCGATTTATGACTAAGGGTAGGATAAGACATGGGAACACATTTAATGGGTGTAAAAAAAAAGACATGAAACAAATAGATTCCTAAGTCCATAGTCACCCCACCACTAGTCGCATTCAATCCCATAGCAAAAATCGAGGGTCAAGAGTCAAGGGGTCTTCAATACACGAGTTAATGCATATAAAATATTGCGAAGTAGATTAAAATTTGAAAGGCGAGATAGAAATGTACGGGTTTCTAATCTTATCCGTAAGACAAAACGGATTTGTAAAAAATTGCGCCAGATGAACAAGGCGAGAATACTCAACACAATACGACACATAAGCTGATTTATATTACCAGCTATAAATAAACTAACAAACTCTTGCTTGCATTCTCATCATTTTTTTTTATGCAAGACAAGATATACATGAATAAAAATAAAAACAATACGAACATATAAAGCATCCCCCCACTTGAGATCAACTATCATCTAAACCCGATCTTCTTCTAAAACCCTTTATTCAAAACCTGCGACTTTCACTAGTGGAACCAAAATTAACCAACAGCGCCTGGACCATGGACATAAGGAAACTACAGGGTAGGCTAGGCGATAGGTGTAACGAAACAAACATATATTGGGTGAACAAAATGAAAGGAATGGCTCAGACGGGTGTACTAGGGGTATCTTGCACTAATGATGAGTGCAACAAAAAGGGTTAAACAGGGGAATTGACTAATCGATGTGAAAAGTCAACGTACACAATACATATATGGGCTATTTGGATTTAATCCTAAAATTGCCTTATATCCTAGTTGCACCGATCACACCAAATTACCTCAGTGTAATGTTCTTGATAATGGTCTCGAAAAGATATGCAAGGCCAAGTTCTAAAGTCTACTACAACCACCGGCACACACATTTTTATGGAATTATGTATAAAGGGAAAACGGAAAAGCTTATCCCCACACAATGCAAATATAGGTTAGGTGTGCTCAGTCTAGATTAATCCAGTTAAGTAATGAAAAACATGTCAAAATTTTATTAATGAAACACATTTCACCAAAAACTAGAAAAATAAAGGCAAGTAAAATCAAGCGGGTGTCTATATCTAATCCCTTCCCCCTACTTGGGTCATACTAAGCATATAATTGAAAGATAAGAAGGGTTAGAATTGAAACAGAAAACTCCCCTGGATTTGCAAGGCATGATCGAAGACACACGAGTAAACGTGTCCCGCTTTGAGATCTATGAGCAAACTTTAATAACCTGAATTCACTTAAGACAACCAAATGCATCATACTAGAAAAACAAGTATTAAAAGAAAATGAAAAACCTAACTCACTTTCGTAGGAATCATGGTTGCATTTAGCAGATGCAATAAGCCTTTTAAACCACTTGGTGTCCCAAGTGGACGAGTGTAGTCACGTGAGGGCTTACAAGGAACATACCCACAAAGTTCATCTAATACTAATACATGGTTAATGTGCTAATATAGGAAATATTTAAACTAAATGATAATTATGTCTTAACCCCAATAAAGGAGTTACGCAGTAATTATGGCAAACCTGGAAATTTGCTACTGGAGAATAGCTACGGCGTAACCATAGAATAGGATTACGCTGTAATGGTTATGCCTTGGAGAGAATCCCTACTGAGGGTATGTTACGGCGTAACCCTGAGGATGAGTTACGGCGTAACTGTTGGACAGAACAGGTCCCCGTTTGAGTCACTTGTGAATTCCTTTCCAATTCCTACAAAAATGTTAAAAACACAAAACCCAACTATACTAATAAAATGGAAAAGAAAATATAGGCATGGGGTGCCTCCCACGAAGCGCTTGTTTTTGTTCGAGTCACGAGCTTGACTCCACCCTTATTTACTACGTAAAAGGGTGTTCATTCCCTCACTTGAAATCAAGTGTGAGTGAAAATAGCAATAAACACCATGAGGGTGTGAATTTGCTAAGAGATGGGGAAATGATGAATTATAATCATACCTTAAAGGATATGTCATTTCCCTCCTTACCTTACCTGTTTTAGCTGATGGCATTGATGATTGGTTCACCTCATGATGTGGATGGTTAATCAGCTTAATTGTTACATATATTTCCTCGTCAACCACTGATGTGTCCAAGATCTTATCTTCTAATTCCCTTGCAAGCTCATCCAAAACTGGGTCGGTAGTTAGTGCTACAAAACACTCGTCAGTAGGTGTGATATGTGATGTCAAGGGTTGCATTACCAGCTCTGGGATAGGTTCATGATGCATGGGAGGTGTTAGAATTTTCCAAAGCCTTTCAACATCCTCAATCGTGATATCCCACGTGTCATATAAATTCCATTCATCACATTCCTCCTTGACTTCTTATTCCTTCTTGGTAGTGTCGACATTGACATTATTTGTATCCTGATCACAAACACTAGCAAAAATATTAGTAATAGGAGAAATAGGAAAGTTAAGAAGGTCCTTACTTTCAAGGTTCACATCCCCTAATTCTTCATTAATAGACTCATCATGAGTCTCCTCTTGTTTCATGCGTTGAAGGTTTTCAGCTCCAATTCTGAACTAATCATCCAACTCTCTTTCAATCATCAACTCTCTATCTTCAGGTTCAGGATCAGGAGTGTTATATGAATAATCACTAAAATTGGATGTGAAACTGTGAGTGTGATTATTCCAGATGTTCTTCTTTCGACATCGGTTGGCTGTATATAATTCATATTCATGAATGGTCATGTTAACCATGTCCAATTCATCATACTCTTGAGGAGATACATAATCACCATATGTATATGGTTGAGAAGATTGAAAGAAATGCTCTAGGGAAGGCGATCTCGTAGAATTACTCCAAGATTGACTATTCCTCAAACCTTTTCTATCCTTTTCGCGCTCGTACTCCCAGTATTCTTCCAATGTCATATTATCAAAATCTGGCTCCATTTCCATGATTACCTGAAATGCACTCAAGAAGCAAAGTAAATAGTAGAATAGGAGAAAGAAAAGAAAAACTTAAATTAAAATCCTAAAATAGCTCCCGGGCAGCGGTGCTAAAAACTTGATGCAGGTTTTACTGACCAGGTTTTAATATTTATAAATTTTCGTTATACCTATGGTCTACCCTAATGCACTAACGAACAGTGTACCCGGTCGTGTGTAGTGTAGTATTCGATAAAACCGAGGTTGTTAGGATCGAAAAACTTATGATTTATGTGGTTTTGGGAGGTCGGGGTTGGTGGAAGAAGATTAAAAGATTCATCTTTTAGATAGAGAAAGTAGAGAGAGGGAGGAGAAACAAAGGATAACCTTTATTAATGAAACAAACACTACACTAACAAAATGCTTAACCTCACCCCTTATGGAGAGTCATGAGGGGTATTTATAGCTCAACTAACAATTACTTTGTCACTTAAACGATACTAGTCCCTATGGGCAAGGTATACTACTCATCTAGTCCAATTCACGTAAGTGATGTTATCTTTATAAAAAAGCGAGGCTAACAATCTCCCTCCATGATATCGTCACAAGTGAATGGTTACAATGAGACCTATAAATACAAAACAAAGTAAATTACAATGGTAATGAACAATGTTGACTTTGTTGAAGTGTAGAGTCTCTGTAGTCTAGATACTGAGGCAAACTTGAAGTTCCCTCTTCCGACGATCTCGACATTTGATCTTTGGCGCTAACGGCACAAATCCTTGTAGCTCTGAACTTCAACTGTAATGGTCTAGTTAGGTTATTACTCCCTCCTAACTAGTGAGCCGACAACTCTCTTCCAACATGCAGCGGAGAAAGTAGACTTTTGATTGTAGCACAATGGTTTTCGTTCTGGGAACATCATAACAACATAACTCACTTAGTATTGCATCCTAGTTGGTAAAAAGCCCTGATGTACACACACTACTTTTCCTTCTTCGGTCTTAAGCACAATTCCCTTTGTCAATCCAATTATAGAAGATGAAACACCAACTTCTCCCTCCCGATGGTCGCGAGCTATCGGAATCATCATAATGTTGTGTACATACTGTATTACCTTTTTCTTGATGCAATATTAAACCTTGTCTTGTTTAAGCAAATTTCCGTAAGAATATGTCGCAAAAATATACACTCAATACGTTGCTCTCAAACCAACCTGAAAACGAACCTCATTTGATTCACCGGCTAATAGTAATGACCACATATGGAGATAACCCGATACGACTGACTTGAAAAGGAAATAAACATCCCAACTTTGTGACTTACTGCTTGTTCTATATTCTTGAACAATCCACAATGCCGTGTGACACTGAGCACCACAACGTAACTCCTTAAAGTGATGGTTATACACTGTGAGCACTACAACATAACTCCTTACATCAGTTATAACCAGATTGTCAATTTCATAATCACATAAAGTGACATTTATGCCCCAACAAGTTATCTTGAGACTTGCAATCAACCAACAAACTTCTCAAAGATGAAGAAGCTCACCCATGAAATGCCACTTCAATTTAAAATCAATAATACCGTACAAAAACCCCGCGATCATATTTTTCAAATTTTTGCTCAAGCCATGAATTTGTATCCTCCGTGAAATATTACCATACCAAAAATATCACTCTTAATCGACTAATATCAAAGATGTGTATCCAATATTTTTATATCCAAAGGAAAAGAAACATTCGGATAACAATTTGTGATTTCATTATAACGTCCATTCAATATTAGTGTTAATAACTAAAGCCCATCAGATTCGTTGATACATCAGCCCATAGCAAATTTCAGCCCACAAATGGATGTAAAAGCCACTACGTGGATTAAAGCCCATCACAAAAAGTGTATAACCGGTATAAAAAATGAAATATAACCCCAATCAGTCTTTCAATTGCTAACCATAAACATACTTGTGATAACAAATACGCCTACCACAAAACATTTTTCTCCCAACCATCGTGATGCATCCTCGATCACACTCTCAATCTCATTTCAAATCTCGTATCCCTCGTCATTCGAATCACAAACACAAGCAAACCGACACCCCTATCATTGTCAATTCTAGGTGAATATTCTTCCATGAATGAAGAATAGTTAATCTCTTTTCGGCTTTAAGATCTCGGGTAGGATTTTTTCTTGTTTTTGCAATTCGTTTGAGGTTGAGGAACGAAACAGGAAAACAATTTTTAACATTCTTCTTTTAAATCTTATTCTAACATAGTTTCGGATATTAATTAGAAGCAAAGCTTCAATAGGATCTGTGAGGATAATAGTTTCAATTAAAACAATCTTTAAAAGATTGCAAAAAAGATTGAAACTAATCTGAGATTGTGAATGTTATACTTTTTGAGTCTTGATTGATTGAGAGTTGGGGAGTGATAGAGAGGGTTAATTGTTGAGTCTAGATGTAGGATTTAATTGTTTCAGATCTGTTAAACTTTCTTTAACTGAAAACCATGGACGAAGGATGTATTGAAACTGAGGTCTTGATGTGGTACATTGAATTTGGTATAGTGGTCTTGGTCTTTTAACTAGTTTACGCATCAGTATGCTTTATTCTTTTCTTACTCGTAAAAATTTTCTTACGCGTAACCCTTTTCGTATCCCTTATGCGTAAGCTTTGTTTCTTATGCGTAGAACAGGCATACGTGTAAGCATAGTCTTATGCCTAGAAAAAACATAAGCGTAAATTGCCTTATGCGTAGCTTTTGCTTAGGCGTAAGAATTTTCTTACTCGTAAGCTCTTACGCGTAAGAATGTCCATAGGCGTAGAAAACTAGGGTTTTGACCCTTTGACCATTTTTCTAACGAGATTCCGACCAAGAAATCCATTCAGCTTCATAAAAAACCCAGAAAAAGCATAAAAATGCTTCATATTGCCCAGTTTGACCACACGAATCTGACGGTTTGACCACATGTTTTCATGATTTGGTACCAAATAAGTCATAAAAATAGATACAAACAAAACTGTTTGGAAATGTTGAGGATACAAGATAGATTTTTGTTAACATGGTAAAGCAAGAGACTTTTTAGACCAAAAAGGATACTATACTTGTGTGAAAACTATTAACAACAAAGATAGGAAAAAAAATTTCTGACCAATAAAAATAGGATAAAAACAGTTTAAACACAATTCAAACCACGATAAATCATCAAAACACAATAACCATGGCTCTATACCACTTGTTAGGATCGAAAATCTATAGATTTATGTGGTTTCGGGAGGTCGGGATTGGTGAAAGAAGATGAATATCTTCATCTCTCTTAGAGAGAGAAATTAGTGAGAGGGAGGAGAAATAAATGAAACTTGAATAAAATGAAAACACTACAATACACCTAATGATTCACCTCACCCCTCATGGAGAGTCATGAGGGGTATTTATAGGCTCAACTAACAATTACTTTGTCACTTAAAAGATACTAGTCCCTATGGGCAAATTATACTACGCATCTAGTCCAATTCACGTAAGTGACGTTATCTTTATAAAAAAGCGAGGCTAACAGAGGTCGTCCCAAGAGCTATGAGTGCGGATTTTAACTACGTCTAGGTGTCACAGTTTTTAAGGTTTGAAATGATTAATTAATAACTAAAGACAAGAAAATAAGAAAAGCAAGTAAAGGCGAGGGTTGTGATCAATAAAGGAGAAATGTGCTACCTAAGTTAATCTTTCTATCATGTTAAGTTCACGTTTAATTACTTCCAATTTCTTCAAGTGGGGTGAAAGTCGCTAGGACAACATTTGGTCAGTTCGTCGTAACCTATCAGCAAAGGTTTCCACCGGAGATGTCAGGTGACCCGTCGAAAGTCCAGTTGTTTTTAGTCTCCTAAGCCAAGTCATTAAGTTCCGCTACATGAAAGATTCATAACAATGAGTGCCCGGGCGCTAGCATCTTAAACACTCATCCCTAACTTCTTAAGTTCAACCAAACGGTAGGTGATCAATTGATCAAATCGCACAAGCGAAGAAGGGTCGTCAGTTGTTCAATTCTTACCCTTCCCACTCAGTCTACCTACTTAGGGTCAGTTGGTCATATCTCTTAAGTAACTAGCCACTACCGCCATTCAAAACTACCAAAACAAGGGTAACTACCAAAAAACTATGCATGCATACACTAGAAAAAATTATGCGGAAGCAATGCAAACATTAACAAAAAATTTAAGGAATCATAACTAGGCTAGCACCAGAGGTGCTTAGCCAAACTTATAGTAAATTAATCCAACAATAATGAATAAAACATGAATAGAATTAAACATAATGTTTGATACAAATTACTTGATGTACAGCTAATAATGATGATGATTACAAGAGAATTCTTCTTTGGAAAATGGATTTGGACTGCTAGAAATTGCCCTAGAGTGGTTCCCAAATCGACGCCTAGGAGAGGGGTGAAGAGAGATACTAAAAAATGCAGATTTAGAGCTGTATTTATAGGCCGCGACATGGTTACGGCGTAACCATAAAGGCTAATTACGCCGTAATTAATGACGGCGCAAATAAATTCATCTTTCGAACAATTACGTCGTAACTAAAATATTTAGTTACGCCGTAACTAAAGTTACGCCGTAACTAAATATGAAATAGTTAACTTCGTACTTTTTCATGTCATACTCATTTTTTGAAACTTTAATACTCTTGTGTACGCTTTTAGCCCCTCATCGCTCTTGTTACTTTTATAACAAGTTCTTATACTTAATAAACTTTGAATTAACTTGTCACATTCAGCCCTTGGACTTCAACTCCTTCGCGTCCAAGTAATTATGTTGATCCCAGTTGAGCAAATGATCTAATATAGAAGCTGACTTAAACAATATAACTTGTTAAACATTACACGGAATTTAATGTTTAACCTTAACAAGAATAACAGTAATTATCACTAAACACCTGAATATATTATTATACGAATACTCTGAATAGTATTAGGGTTTTACAACCTTGAAGTGTATCGACTCTTAGATATATCTAATACGTATATCTAACTCTAACCTAGGACCTCCTTTTATAGGCTAAGGAGTCCTATACAATCTACATTATGTATTCTACAAGATAAGTACACTTTCCATACAATACGACCTACTCAAGATATTCTAGAATATTACAATTCAAATCGACCTACAATACTAGCAGTGCTTTGATACATTAGTCATGGTTCCAGTCTTCTACTAGCAGTTGTTTCCTCCTTCTAGCCATGGTTTCATCAATGCTGGTAGTGGTTCCATACTTAGTGTCATTCCTGTTATCAGAACCAAAAACCCAACAATCCTCCCCTAAACTTGATATTTTCTATCAAAATCATGAAGTTTCTTTTAGGCCCACAATGTCTTCATTCGGAGGATGTATCTAAACCCCCAGCAGCCTCCTCTTTCTCCTTATCAAATCCTGACTCTTCATCAGCAGCCTTAGATCTATTTGCCATTCTTTTCTATCGTCCTTAAGGCTTAGCTTTTATGGCTAGAGGACTTTGCAGATCAGCAATCTTCTCAATCTTCAAAAACAACTGGTCAATCATTGGATTTGTAGGTTTAGTCCCCTGTGGTGCAAGCTTGGCTTCCAACATCTTCCTTGCTACATTCTTGGACAGTGGATAGTCTTTATCAATGAACATGAATATCTTCTCCAGTGTAGTCTGAACAGCATGTAATCTACAAGGCTGATATAACATCCATTCTAAAACTTCACAATCTTTCCAAAATTGATCTTTTGGATTGGGTTGAAACATGTTCTTCACAGCTGTCCACACAAACCTTGCTAAAGTTCAAGTTTGTCCAAACTTACCATATCTGAACTCCATGATCTTCCACAGTTTTTCCAAATCAACCTTAGACATAGAGAACAATAAACATCCAAAATTGAAGTATTGATCTTTCCATTCATCTTCTCCATTAATCTCAATAACTTCTCTTTCAGATGTTGTTACAATCTGCTAATCTACAATAGGATGTATAGATCTTACTGGTGTAGGATTAATAGGTTCTTCTGGTTGATCACACACCATAAGAAACTATTTCACTCTTTCTTCCTTATCCATCTCATCATTCAACTTTTGTTTCTTGGAACTAGACTCCTCCTGCATAGCTTCTCTTCTTTTCTGTCTGTTCCTTATCATCTCTTCTTCTCTTTCAGAATTCATAGGAATGAATTCAAGTCTTCTTTTTTAATTAGTGTAATGCTCCTCAATCTCATCATATGAACAATTCTTCAAATTTACAGCAATTTTCACTTCCATATGCTTGAGAAACTTCATCATTTCATTCCTTTTCTATTTCTTTGTAGGAGGTTTGTTCTTCTTTGCTTGATACTCTTTAAATGCTCTTTCAGGTTTCATTTTTCTCATCTTCTCAGCCAAAACCTTTGACCTTGTGTCAATATCCAATTGACCCCATTCAAAATCTGTCCACTCTGTCTTAATACTCTCAAAAGCTTGACAGAATCTTTTTTCATTATTCCATTCTTCTATCAGTTTTAGAGAAGCTTCTTCATTTTCTTGCCTTTCTTTTCTTCAGAAATCACTTCAGCATTATACACATCTTGTAGCCTCTTAGAAATTTCTTCATCATGTGCAATTTGTTCTTCCCTAATGTCAAACTCTATCTCCTCTTCTTCTGGTTCTGCTATTCCTTTACCTTTTCCAATATCAGGCTGAGGAGCCACAACTCTTTGCACTGGCTCATCAATCTTTAAGCTTTTAGAAAAGGTTTAGGTCCTGTTGGTTTAAGTATAGTAGGAACAGATACATTGATGGATTCAAGGATTGGTAGGGATTGTTTTAGGTTTAGCAATGTACGAGCAACCTCCTTATCAGCTTCCTTTGACTTTGGTGGTGGTGTAACAGTGGTTGTGATTACAGTGGCAGTGGTTGTGATTGCAGTGGGTGTATCTGAAGTAACAGTGGATAGAATTACCTCAGAAGTAGTTGCAGCAGTGGTTTCTTCTGTACTAGTAGTGGATGCAGCAACATTGGCAGTGGTTGTTGCCTGCATCACTTCTTCCTCTTTTTCTTCAATTGCTATCAAGGATTCTTCAATCACTGCTTCGTTTCCCTCCTTGTCAGTCACCATATAATCATTACCATTATCTCCACTATCCAACTCCAAATCCAAATCCTCCAAATTCAAATCCTCCCCTGAATCTGTGCCTTTACTCCTCCTCTGTTTGGATGCATCCTCCAAACTATGATCTCCTGAGGAGCTTACCTTCTTTCCCACCTTTTGAACTCTTCTGAATGCATGAATCCCTGGCCTCCTTTGTCTCTCCAAAACAGATACCCTGTGCTTCAACCTCCTTATAGTTCCAGCCTGGGAGGTAGCCAAAGTCTGAAGACCAGTGATTTTTGACTCCATATTGATACATTTTTTCGTCAATTCCTTTAAAAGTTCAATTATATCCTCACCACTTCGACCTGTGTGACCTGGTCTGAGAGGTGGATCCTTGGAAGTGTCACCTTATACAAACTCATTACCCGTCAATTCATTTTGTGGTCCCAAACTACCCTCATCACTTCGAGCTGTGTAACCTGCTTCGAGAGGTGAATCATGGGGTGAAGTAAACATGGCATCAGACCTAGCCTGAACATCCATGTCCTCCATATTATCCAGGTGGCTGGGGATTCCTCTACATGTGTTGAGCTCAAGAGAACTCTCCACATTAGGAGTTGCCAGTGGTTGGGTCTTACTTATGTTTTCACTGACCTGCTCAGCATCTAAGCCTGAAGCAGTAGTGAAAGCCCTTCCAATTATGTCACCTTCACCACCTGTGACAGCCTCATTACCTACACCACTAACACCAGCCTGAGGTAGCTTGGTGCCCTTCTTCCTCCTTCTGGCAACTAAGATCCTTTGGGGTTCAGTTGGTGAGGGTAAGGGTTCAGCAGTGGGTTCGGATGTATTCACATTGGTAGGGATGTGGTAGCAGTGGGATTCTCATCAGTGGGTTCAGTAGGGTTTTGGGTAGGTTGTGGATTCTCCTCTTCTATAAGTTCAGGCAGGTTAAGCATGTGAGGAAACAAAGGTGTAATAGTCCCTGAAAAATTTAGACTCTTCTTCTTCATATGAGCAAATACCTTAGGGACCATATGTAGCACTTCATACTTTCTCTTATGAGGAATGGGTTCTTGTATCTGACTCTCTACTAATAACTGAACAAACCTATGATGTAGGTAGTATTTTCCCTGTTCCTTAATGTTCTTCTGAAAACCCTCAAAAATCATTCTAGACCAATTGAAAGCTCTTTCTTGAGAGAGACAGATGATAGTAGTTTTAATCTTAGAGGGAAACTTATCAAAACCATTTATCTTATTGCTTACACACATGAGCAAGGTATGAATTAAGAACTTCCATTGGGGAGAGAACATACCTTTGTGAAACTTTATACGTTACCCTCTTCTCTCATATCCCATTCTCTCTAAACCTTCAAAAATTTCATCATTCGACATGTTAACAACACCTTCAGCATCCTGAAGCTTCAAAACACTTCTAATCACCTCCTCTTTGACTAGAATCTCCTGCTCATCAACAATAGCCCGAATGACTTCTTTTCCATCCTTTTCTTTTATCTCAGCAGTCCACCAAAATTGATGAATATAGGTTTTAAGGATGATGGGTTCTACAGTTAAGGCATAGTAAATGGAACTATGTTTGATGAAATCAATCGTGTCGTGAAAGCCTTCAGAATGGTTGTTCTTGACAAGGTATGCTACTAGGTTGTGGGTTGTGGAATATTCAGTTGCCATTGTGAGTCGTAAGTAAATGAGATGTGGGATTGGTGAAAATAAGAGTTGGAAGTGGTTAAGGTTTGTGTTTAGCGCCAATTGAGAGTGTTTGAATTGCCAATTTAATGATCGTCAGTGATTTGGGGATTAAATACGTTATCATCAGGATGTTGCAGAATAGCCCCTGTAGTTTCCACATTCATCAAAACTGCACTAGCAGTGGATTGACCACAACTAGCAGTGGATAGATTAAACAAGCAGTGGAAACATCACTGACTTTCCAATCCTTTGACCAAGACTTCCGCTGCAAAATCGTTGTCAAAAATAGTGTGATCATGCATTGATTTGAAGGATTACAAACTTACACTAATTTTTTTTGTTTAATTATTTTTTTCTTTTTTTAATCAGCTACTCCTAAAGCTCCAAAAACTCCATAATGTACAAAATCTCCTTCAAACCTGCATGTCACAAACACAAACCAAACACTACAAACTTTGTTAAGGTTAGCAGGATTTTAAGAATAACTAGAAGTGGTTACAAAATTTGTGCTAGTCGTGATTTCAAGCTACAAGTGCTTTCAACTTACTAAGCATCTAGTCAAACAGTCAACCTTAGTTATTCACCTGTTTACCAATAAGCTTATAGTCAAACACTTCATTAACTCCTCAACAACTCACACCTTCCAAGCATTTAAACACTGATATCCTCTTTATGCTTATTTAAGAACCTTATACCCACATACCACACATATCACTTACTTTTCCCAAAAATCTTTCTCTCTCAAAACCAAAAGACCATCAAAATGAGTAACTCAAGAAATCCCATTGAGATCTCCTTTGATTCTTCAAAAGGTCCATCTTCCAACAATGAAGGGGAAAACTATTTTCCCCCAAGGAACACATCAATCACATACATGAGTACAAACACTGCTCCTGTTGGACCTTCTTCTTTACAACCAGTATCCCAAGAAGCTCTCATTAAGGGTTCAAGTTCTGAACTGATCTCAATGCCCAATTATGTGTCACCTTATGAGGACACAGATGATGAAGCTTCCTCCAGAGTGTTGATTGTTGCTCCCCTTGCAGAGATTCCACCTCCAGAACCACTCTCAGCTCCACCTATTCAAGCACTACTTGCAGCTCCAGTATAGCCATCTGGTCCTTCCTCATTAGTACCTCAGAGAAGGACACAAGTGCTTGCTCTTCCCAACTCAAGGGTTTGGGCTATTGTTAGAGGAAGAGGAAAGCAGAGGATGCCAGACTGGGGAAGGGGATCAAGGAACTAGGTGTTGGTAGTAGTAGTCTTTGTATAGTCTTTTGTTGTTGTCTTGTGATGGTTTAATCCTTTCTTCTGCTATGATGATGTATATGAAAGTGATGGTTGTACCACTGCATCTATATATGCAGTTTATAATATGAATAAACTTTCCATCTTTCCTTTAAATTTCTACAAACTGTGTGTGAGTATTCCTTGATCTGCAAAATGGTTAGTGGGAACAAAAATAACAAGCAGTGGATATAAGTAAACTAGCAGTACTAAGATCTACCAATAGCAGTACATTCCTTTTACAAACTTTTACAAAACAAATTTTGAGACTTAGAGATTTATCATACCTATACTAACTACAAGATATTGAAACCTCCCCACATCAAAAGCTTTAGTGAGTAGATCAGCAACATTGAAGTCAGTATGTATTTTAACCATTTGAATTAACCTTTTCTCATTACAATCTCTAATAAAGTGATGCCTTATCTAAATATGTTTAGTTCTAGAATGCAAAATTGGATTTTTAATGATGCATATTGTACTGTTATTGTCAATATAAATCTTAGTATGCATGAAATTGTACCCAAAGTCCAACAATTGGTTCTGAATCTAAAGCACTTGACCACAGCAACTAGCAGCAGCCACATTGTTGGGATATAAAGTACTGAAGAAAGTCAAAGTGCTGAAGAAAGTCAAAGTACTACTTGTGTCAAAGTACTGCAAAGGCTAAAGGACTGCTATATCGTTTATGGAATGTTATGTAATTCTAGAATATTCTTAGCTTAGAATTAGTATTACTTGTCGTACAAGGATTGTAATTGTAAACCGACTAGGGCACTCCTTATGCCTATAAAAGGGCCCCTAGATTGGCATTAGAGATACGCAACATTAGAGAATATTAGAGATACGACTTACATGCAAGTACATTATTAAAGTTATTAGGGTTGTTAGTGAATCTGTATATTAAGCAAGTTCAAAGTTTTAATATAATCGTTGAAGTTTAAAGTTATTCTTCTTAGCTTTATTGAAGTAGTTTCCACATACTTAATAGAGTAATATCAGTGTTTCATTGTTAGTAATTTAGGATTTATCCAGGTTGTTAAACCCTTACAAGCTACATAGTTAGTTTGGTCAAAGTATATCGATCCAACAAGTGGTATCAGAGCTTGTTTGGAAACTCTGATTAAGAAGAAACCCTTAAAAACTGATTAAACTACAAACTCTAAAAGATGTCGACTGAAGCTGCACCACTCCCATCCATCACCTCACTCAAAATTCCTATCATCAAGAAGGGAGAATATGATCTCTGGAGCATGAAGATGAGGCAGTACATTGCAATTACAGACCATGTATTATGGGATGTGATTGTCAATGGTAATGACGTTCTTCAAGAACCTGTAGAAGTTCCTGGACAACCTAAACCACCTAACCCTACCTTGCCAACAGCTACAAAAAGAAATCAAGAAAAGGCTCTCAACATACTGCTGTCTGCTATTCCTGATGGTCACCTGCTAAAGTTTCATGATGCTAAGGATGCAAAAAAACTATGGGCTGCTATCAAGACAAGATTTGGAGGTAATGATGCTTCCAAGAAGATGCATAGAAATCTGTTGAAGCAACAATTTGAAACATTCACTGTTGGTGAAAGAGAAGGTCTTGATGCTACCTATGATAGATTCCAAAATCTCCTTAGTATGCTAGAGTTATATAAAGCAAAGGTATCTGTTGAAGATGCTAATATAAAGTTCTTAAGAAGTTTGCCATCCGTATGGCATGTGATTGCTACTATGATTAGAGGACAACCTGGTTTGGACTCTATGGACTTTGATGATCTCTACAACCATTTAAAGGTATATGAGCATGAGATGAATGGCCAAACAAGTTCAAAATCTCACAGCATTGCTTTTGTGTCTTCTGAAAATAGAAGCAGTACTTCCACTAAAAGTACTGCTTATCCTGATCAAAGTACTGTTGGTGATAAACAGCATATTTACACAACCATGACTACCCCTACCTCATCACCAACAAACACCATCAACTCTAATGAAGTTGTATGTTCCTTCTTCGCTCAACAAGCCACTTTACGTGTTACTTATGAAGAAGATTTGTCACAAATTGAAGAGGATGCTCTAGAAGAAATTGACATAAGATGGCAAGTCGCCATGATCACAGCAAGGATCAAGAAGTTCATGAAGAAAACAGGAAGAGGCATTGACTTTAAACACTGATTGAATGCTTTAATTGTCAAAGGCCTGGACACTTTGTAAGAGAATGCATGTTTGCTAAATATTAGGCAAATAGAATGATTGAAAAACCCAAGCTTGAACTAAAGGAAATTCCTATTACTTAAACAAACTGAAAAGCTTTGGTTGCTCAAGAAAATCTATCAGAGGTTGACTGGAGTGCTGAATTTGATGATGAACCAGTAACCTACTCAATGGTTGCAATGGAAGAATTTGATTGGAGCACAGCTTTTGATGAGGAACCAGGATTTGCTGCTTTGGAATCAAGAGATGGTATTGGAAGCTTTGATTGGAGCATGGAAAGTGAAGAAGAATCTGTTCTGCTTGCTATGGTAGCTACTTCACCAAGCTCACCCACTATCTCTGAGGTATGTTCTAAATGTAATGATTTTTATCAAAAAGTGCTTAAAGATTATGTGACTGAAAGAGATAATTGTAGAAGGGCTAGGTATGAGGTAGCTGGTTATCAAATAACTTTAGAGTCAATGGAAGCCAAAATAATCACTCATGAAAATAATGAAATGGCTTGGGCAGAAAAATATGAGCAACAAGATTATCAATTAAAATTGAGTGAATGGAAGTTAGGATGTAAGGTTTTTGAACTTGAAAAGATGACTAAAGAAAGGGATGAATTGTTAGAAAAACTGGCTAGTTGGAAAGAATCTGGTCTTTCACATGTTAGTTTTGTTTAAAACAAAGAAGAGCACACATTAAAACTGGCCTAGGTCTTGGTGTAGAGTATAGCAATACAGAGGAGAACCCACCTAGTGATAAGGAACAAATTGATTCAGAGGAGATAACCACTAGTGATGATGAACTCATTAGCTCAGAAGAAAACACATCTAGTAATGAGGAATCAATTAGTCAAACACCTCCTGAATTTAAGAAAGACAAGGGTTATAATGCAGTTCCTCTACCAACTGGTAGTTTTCAACCACTTAGGACAGATGTTTCTTGTTTTGGAGTAGACAATTTAGAGTTTAGGAAAAAGCTTACTGGTCAATCTAACTCAGGACCATCTAGTTTTGAATCCCCAAAAGAAACAGTTGAGAAACCTAAGGATGATAATGTTAAGAGTTCAGCAGTACCTTCATCTCAAAGTACTGCTAGACATTCAGCAGTAACTTCAAGAAAAACTTTTCAAAATACTGCTAAATCTTTTTGGGATAGTTTTGGTCAAAATAGCCTTCATCATTCACCAAAAAGCCAGGATAGTTTTGGTCATAGAACTAAAGGAAGAAATTTTGGGAGTATGGGTAAAAAATTATGCTTTGTGTGTTGTAGTGGTGATCATTTGATTAAGGACTGTGACTTTCACTCAGAATATTTAAGCAACTTCCCAAAGACTTCATCTACCAACCATAAGCCAAGGGTGAATACACCAGTTTGGAATCATTTACATAGGGTAAACCATAGTAATTTCTCAAAAGACTATAAGTAACCTCACCAGAAAAGACCTTTTTCCAAAACACCAGTACCCTCAAGCAACACTTTTCAAGGTACTGGTAAGACAAAGTTGTTGCACATGGATCTGTTTGGACATGTTTCTGTTGCAAGCTTAAACAAGAAGAAGTACTGCTTAGTTGTAACAGATGATTGTAGTAGATTTAGTTGGGTCTTTTTCTTGGGATTTAAAGATGAAACCTTTGATGCTATTCATGATCTTATAATATCCCTTGAAAATCAATTGAAACTCAAAGTCAAATCTATTAGATGTGATAATGGGACTAAATTCAAAAACAAGTTTATGGATGAATTTTGTGCCAAGAAAGGGATTAAGAGGGAGTTTAGCATTGCTAGAACTCCACAGCAAAATGGTGTTGCAGAGAGGAAGAACAGAACATTGATAGAAGCAGCCAGAACAATGCTTGCAGATTCTTTATTACCTATTCAATTTTGGGATGAAGTTGTAAGTACTGCTTGTTATGTTTTAAATAGAGTATCAGTCACTAAACCTCAGATGAAGACACCTTATGAGTTGCTTATGGGTAACAAACCCAACATTCGTTTTATGAAACCTTTTGGCTGTCCTCTGACTATTCTCAATACTATTGATACTCTGGGAAAATTTGATGGCAAGTCAGATGAAGGATACTTATTGGGATACTATACCAATAGCAAAGGATTTAGAGTGTACAATAAGGTTACCAAAAAGGTTCAAGATTGTCTTCATGTTGAATTTTTAGAAGATCAAGAAAATCAAAAAGGTAAAGGTCCTTATTGGATGTTTGATCTTGATGTTTTGACTCCTTCTATGAACTATGTTCCTGTCAGAGAAGAAAATCAAGTTGTTCACAAAGAAGAATATTTACAGTACATTGTTCATGGTGTCAATATTAGATATGATGTTGTTCCTGATGATGAACCTATATCTATTAAGAAAGAGAAAAGTACTGATGAACCAAAATCCACATTGTTTGATGAAGATCAAGCTCTCCAAGATGAGCCTAATAGGATGCTTTTTCAAAAAACAATAGCATAATATTATGATGATGATCAAAGAATAGCTTATGAAGTAGCAAAGAAAAAGGGTAAGTCTACAGATTACTCTCATAGTACTTTGGATTAAAGTACTGCTGCACCAATTGACAGTACTTTTGATGATTTAAATGATCCTAACATGCCTGGATTAGAAGACACTGATGATGAGTTAGATGATGAAGGTATTTTCTCAAATTCCAATGTAGAACCTGATTTTACAAATTTGGGTGATGATCTTGAAGTTCCATAGACTCCTACATTAAGAGTTCATAAAGATCATCCTGCTGGTCAAATCATTGGACCTTCTACTTCTGGAGTGCTCACAAGAACCAAAGCTAAAGGTTTCTCTAAGCCACATAATGCTTTACTTAGCTTTGTGTATAAACAAAACAGGCTGAATCATAAGGATCAACAAACATGCTTATTCACTTGCTTTATCTCTCAAGAAGAACCCAAGACTGTAGCTCAAGCATTAACTAAAGAGATTTAGGTTGAAGCCATGCAAGAAGAACTTCTTCAATTCAAACTTCAAGATGTTTGGGTACTATGTGATTTACCAAATGGAAAGAAAGTCATTGGTACAAGATGGATTTTCAGAGTCAAGAGAGATGAAAGAGGCAATGTCATCAAGAACAAAGCAAGATTGGTTGCACAAGGCTATAGACAAGAAGAAGGAGTAGACTATGATGAAGTATTTTCTCCTGTAGCAAGGATTGAATCCATTAGATTATTCCTTGCTTTTGCATCTTATATGGGCTTTCCTATTTATCAGATGGATGTCAAGAGTGTCTTTCTTTAGGCTAAATTACAAAGGAAGTCTATGTAAAACAACCTCCTGGTTTTGAGGATCCTGCATATCCAAACAAAGTCTACAAAGTTATTAAGGCTCTGTATGGCCTTCATCAAGCCCCTAGAGCTTGGTATGAGAGACTCTCCACTTTTCTATTACAACATGGTTACAAAAGAGGAGCAATTGATAAGACTTTGTTTATCAAGAGAGACAAAAAGGATATCATGCTTGTTCAAGTATATGTGGATGATATTATCTTTGGAGCTACAAAACAGTCAATGGTGAAAGAATTTGAACAACTCATGCAACAAGAATTTCAAATGAGTTCCATGGGTGAATTAACTTTCTTTTTGGGGCTTCAAGTTAAACAATCAAAGGCTGGAATCTTCATTAGTCAAGATAAGTATATCACTGACATTCTTAAGAAGTTTACCTTCAATGCTATCAAGCCAGTCACCACACCCATTAAAGCTATAAACTCATTAGGAAAGGATGAAGATGGACACGCTATAGATGTCAAGCTTTACAGATCAATGATTGGTTGTCTTATGTACTTAACTGCATCTAAACCTGATATCATGTTTGCTGTCTGTTTATGTGCAAGATATCAAGTGTCACCTAAGGTCTCTCATATGAATGCAGTCAAGAGGATTTTTAGTTATCTAAAACAACAACCTAAGTTAGGGTTGTGGTATTCTAAGGATTCATCTTTTCACTTGGAAGCTTTTTCAGACAGTGATTATGAAGGTGATAATTATGATAGAAGATCAACCACTGGAGGATGCCAATATCTTGGAAGAAGATTAGTTTCTTGGAAATGTAAGAAACAAACCATTGCAGCAACATCATCCACTGAAGCAGAATATATTGCTGCTGCAAGCTGTTGTGGACAAGTACTGTGGATGCAGAATCAACTCTTGGATTATGGGTTCAATTTTAAGAATACTCCTTTCTACATTGACAATGAGAGTACAATTTTCATTGTGAAAAATCCTGTTTATCACTCCAAGACTAAGCATATTCAGATTAGGCATCACTTTATTCGAGATTGTTATGAGCATAGGCTCATTAATGTTGTCAAGGTCCACACAGATGATAATGTAGCTGATCTACTCACAAAGGGATTTGATGCTTCAAGATTCAATCATTTAGTGGTGAGTATTGGTATGATTAACTATTAAGCTACACTTAAGGGGAGGACTTATTAGTTAGTTAGTTAGTCCTATGCCTTGTTTAAGGGGAGGCTATACAATACTTTTTGAAGTTTTTGCTATTGTGAAGAAGAGGATGGAAAGTACTGCTTTGAGGTTTTCTGAAAGTACTGCTCTGAAAGTACTGCTTTGGAAGTACTGCTTACGTGGAAAGCACTGTAGTCTTGTCAACGTACTGTTCCAACAGTCAAAATAAAGGGTAAAATTCAAACAACGGTAACTTTATTAATTGGGGTTTGATTTTTTTTAAATCTTACCTATAAATAACTACCCTCCTATTTTTACTCACCCCTTTATTCTTGTCCATCCATCTCTCACTTTTCTCATCATATTCACCTTTGCCATTTCATCAATTCTTATATCTTTATGTTGAATTCAAGCAAGTAGAATTCAGTAAATAAGCAATGGCTAATCGTAACACTGTTAGTAAGCACAACATGGTTGCTAATTTAGACAAGACACCATCCAATGTCGCTTTTCATGACATAATTGATTTCCTAACTGGATCTTCCATCAATTATGCTCTATTGGTCGAACCTGACATCGTTGAACCCTGGATTCAACAATTTTGGGCAACTGCTAGATCTCATATGCAAGATGATGAATCCTTTATCCAGGCTAAAGTTGCTGGAAAGATAGTTAGAATCACTGAAGCCACAATTAGGGAAGATTTATTGTTTGCTGATGAAGAAGGGGCTATTCGTTTGACAAACAAGTGCTTTGGGATACATTAAGAGATATAGGGTATGAAGGGTCTCTCACTGAAACAACTTTTAAGAAGCCCTTATTTAGTCCACACTAGAAGTATCTCGTTCATATTTTGCTTCATTGCTTAAGTCCCAAGAGTACTTCATGGGAACAATTTGGATCAAATATCGCCTCTGCATTAGTGGGATTAACTACCAATCAACCTTTCAACTTCTCAAGAATGATTCTGGATGGTATGCTATCTCACATCTCCAATGGTTCACCATTCCTAATGTACCCTCGATTTGTTCAAGTCTTCTTGAACAAACAGCTTAAGGATGTTCCTAAACCTTCTAGCTTGCTACCTGTTGTAGTACTTCCACCAAAGGTATTTACTTTCATGGCTAGAAAAAGTGACAAGTTTTTCTGGGAAGGATACACCATTAACTGCTCACATGATGGAGGTAGTACAAGCTGTTAGAGATGAAGCTGCTTCCAGTGAAGATCATGAGCTTTCAGTTTCAAAGGAAAGTACTGCATCTCTGCAAGATACTGTCCATGCTGATTCAGAACAAGCTATCAACCCACCACCATCTCCTAATGATTATACTTCCACAGATGGGTCTCAAACATCTGGGGGAGATGAGGGAGATATGGCTTCTGAGGGATCCGTTCTGGATAATTATGCTTTGACAAGGGAACTATTGCGGTTGAAGAAAGATTATGAAGCTTAAGCTGCACAACTTATGAAGTTGAACAACAAGTTTAGAAGATTGAGGAAATTTGTCTGGCCATTAGGTCAACATCACAGATTGTGGGTCAAATCTCAGCAGAAGAAAGGAAAGAAATTTAAGAAGGTTTCTAAAGGCGAGAAGCTTCACAAGCATCCTTCATTCCAATTAGGGAGGAATTTGGAGCAAGAGAATTTGAATGAAGATGCTCAACCTTATGAAGATGCTGACACTTTCGATGATTCACATAAAGAAGCTGAGAAAATTGATCAAACTGAGCCTCAAGGTACTGAGCCTCAAAGTACTGGTGTTCAAAGTACTGGCGATCAAGGTGTTGATTCTCAAGGTGCTGGTGATCAAGGTACTGCTTTTCAAGGAACGTTTAGGCAAGAGCTTATAACACCAAGGACCTTAAATTTTGAAGAAGAAGCTGGTCCTTCAATAGTCTTACATGAAGAAGAAACTGGTACATCTAAAGTAGAACATACTGCTAGTGATAATGAGACCATTGCTAAGATAATGCTGAATATGTCAAGACCAAGAGGTGTTAGCATTCCTGGAGTTGAACAACCTCAACCTACTCAATCGTCTCAACCTACTCAAGAGATAGATCCAAAAGATAAAGGAAAAGGTAAAATGGTAGAGACAAAGTAGAAGAAGAAACTTACTTTAGTATAATTAAGAGCTATTGAGGTAGCTAAAAATGAAGAAGCTGCTAGAAAGTTACAAGCGGAATTAGATGCTGAAAATGTTCTACCAGAAAAGTCAGCGGTTATACCAAGAAGACCTCAGAGTATTGCTAAAGAAAGAAATACAATGATGGCTTATCTTAAGGGTAGAGGATATACTGGTTTACGTAAGTTGAAGTATATAGAGATGAAAGATTTGTATGATGCTGTTAGAGAAGCTTATCAAAAGGAACTGGAAGGTATTATTCCTTTTGATGATGAAAATCAGAATGAGGATGCAAGAAAAAGAAGTTTAAAAAGAAAGAGAACAACTGATGATGAACATCTATCAAAGAAGATACAATTGAGAACAGATACAGTTGATGAGCTGAGGAATTATCTAAGAGTTTTTATTTTGAGCATCCTAAGTCTAAAGATGTTGCAGTAAAGAAGTCTAAGATTTCTACATTTGAAGTTGTAGAATCAAAGGAAGGAGACTATCTTATGTTCCATAGAGAAGATGAAAGTTTTAGAGTATTTAATTTGTTATGGGATATACTGCATATAATAGATAGAGAAGATCTGTTTCATCTGTATCAACTAGTGCAAGATTATTTTGAGGATATTCCATCAACTGGAGTTGGCTTAGTCTTGCTAGGAGATCCTATAACTATCTGGAAGACAAAAGAAACAAGCACTGATGCAATCTGGAACAACCAAGAAGTTTGGGAGATTACTAGCTGGAGATTCTTTGAAGAATCAGGAGTAGGGGTGCTCATCGGTCGAAAACCGGACCGGACCGACGAAAACCGGACCGGACCGAGACCGAATCCGGCAAAAACTCCGGACCGAGACCGAGACCGAATGAGGTCGGTCCGGTCCGGTCCGGTCCGGTCTCGGTCGGTTTTGTCGGTCGGTCCGGTTCACAAGGCTAAATTTCGGGTTTTGGTCGGTTTTGGGTCCGGACTGGACCGGACCGAGACTGAATTCGGCAAAAACCCTAGACCGAGACCGGACCGCCGGTCCATCGGTCCGGTCGGTTTCGGTTCGGTCCGGTCGGTTTTGTCGGTCGGTCCGGTCCATCCGGTCCGTTTGAGCAGCCTTAATCAGGAGTGCATGTTTTGGAGTTAGAAGATGGGACCATGATTCACATGCTAGCAGAAAGAAGATATCAACTGACAAGAGATCTTATGATCAGAATGCTAGATCATGGTATGGAGGTTGAGCAGGAGAATGAAACAGCTCTTATGGTGATTGAGTTGTTCATCAAATGGACAAAGTTAGCAGATGATGATGCATAATTACTGATATGGTTTTTATAATATAAATCTTTTGAAAAATTAGTACTTTATTCAAAGTACTGCTGGACAAACAGTACTTTATCAAAAGTACTGCTTGCAGCTTAAAACCAGTAAAAGTCTTTTAATGAAAATAAATAAGCAATTTTTGTGAAGTGCAAAATACTTTTTGAAGCACAAGATAACATCAACAAATTGTTTGGAGAGTAACATGTGATGGTAATCAACTCACCATGTTTTATAAACAAGAAAGAGTTTGACTCATCATGAGGGTATGGCTCTAATGTGATTATCAAATCCGTTTTTAGTTGACAATTTACTAAAAATTGTACGGTTTTCAACTCACCATATCTGCAATAGTGAAGAGTTGGCTAGCCTACAAAAAAATGGCTTGTGGTAAAGGTTGTGGAAAACCATTTATATGGTAATTAGTTCACCATGGTTGTAAGAACTAACTAGTCCAAAAGCAAACGGCTATTGGTAAAGACTTAACAAATCCGTTGATAGCTGATGATTTGCTAAAAATCATATGGTTATCAATGTACCAAGGTTTTACACAACTAAACATTGGCTACTCCAGAGTTAATGGCTTTGGTAAAGAGACATCAAAATCCATTAAATTTTCAATGATTCACCTCTCACAGGAGTTAACACACCTGGAGGTGATGGGAATAGTCTGAAACTTTATGATTTGATGTACAATTTGCCATATGTTACTGAGAAGCTGAAAAGATGAAGGTTGCTAATAATGATTGCTAAAAAGGATTGCTTATAAAGACTACTTTGATAATAATAATACAAGCATAGAGAGTACAAGACAAATCTGAAGATAAAGATACAATCTTTCCTTAAAGACAAAGATGTTAAAAATAAAGATACAAAGGAACTTGAAATCAAGCAAGTAGAATTAAAGTTAGGGGAGGATTGTTGGGATATAAAGTACTGAAGAAAGTCAAAGTGCTGAAGAAAGTCAAAGTTGTGCTTAATGAAAGTCAAAGTACTTCTTGTGTCAAAGTACTGCAAACGCTAAAGGACTGCTATATCGTTTATGGAATGTTATGTAATTCTAGAATATTCTTAGTTTAGAATTAGTATTACTTGTCGTACAAGGATTGTAATTGTAAACCGACTAGGGTACTCCTTATGCCTATAAAAGGACCCCTAGATTGGCATTAGAGATACGCAGCATTAGAGAATATTAGAGATACGACTTACATGCAAGTACGATATTAGAGTTATTAGGGTTGTTAGTGAATCTGTATATTAAGCAGGTTTAAAGTTTTAATATAATCGTTGAAGTTTAAAGTTATTCTTCTTAGCTTTATTGAAGTAGTTTCCGCATACTTAATAGAGTAATATCAGTGTTTCATTGTTAGTAATTTAGGATTTATCCAAGGTTGCTAAACCCTTACAAGATATATAGTTAGTTTGGTCAGAGTATATTGATCCAACACACATACTCAGCTTCAGTGGTAGAATTGGCCACAATAGTTTGCTTCTTACACTGCAATGAGATTAGCCTGCTTCCCAAGAACTGACACCCTCAAGTAGTAGACTTTCTATCCAAACTAGCCCCAGCATAATCGCTGTCTGTATAGGCCACCAAATCAAAAGTTGAATCCTTAGAATACCAAAGGCCCAATTTAGGATGACCCTTAAGGTATCTAAAGATCCTCTTCACAACATTCATGTGTGATGTATTGGGTGTCACTTGAAATCTTGCACACACACATACTGAGAACATTATGTCTGGCCTAGAAGCAGTGAGATACATCAAAGATCCAATCATGGATCTATACAGCTTCACATTAACTCTGGGACTTCCATCATCAGGTAATAGTAGTTTCTGTGTTTCCATGGGTGTACTGGCACTCTTGACATCCTGAAAACCAAACTTCTTTAAAATATATGCTACATACTTGTCTTGACTGATGAAGATACCATTAGTCCTCTGTTGAATCTGTAGCCCCAAAAAGAAAGTGAATTCACCCACAGAAATCATCTGAAACTTATCATGCATAAGTTTCTCAAAGTCTGTGCATAGCCCCTTATTTGTTGAGCGAAAGATGATGTCATCTACATAAACTTGAACCAGCAATATATCATCCTTGTGCTTCCTTATGAACATTGTCTTGTCAATCAGTCCCCTCTTGAATCCATTGTCCATCAAATAGGTAGATAGGCACTCATACCATGCCCTAGGAGCTTGATGCAACCCATACATAGCCTTCTTCACCCTGTAGACCTTATCAGGATGATTTGGATCTTCAAAACCAGGAGGTTGGCAAACATAAACCTCCTCATTAATAGTACCATACAAAAAGGCACTCTTTACATCCATTTGATACACCACAAAGTTTTTTGAATGAAGCATATGCCAAAAACAATCTTATGGCTCCTATTCTGGAAACAGGTGCAAATACTTTATCATAATCCAAGCCTTCAGTTTGTGTGTATCCTTGAGCAACCAACCTTGATTTATTTCTGACCACAATTCCCCTTTCATCCCTTTTGTTTCTGAATACCCATTTAGTTCCAATAGCCTTCTTGCCATTAGGTAAATCTACTAATGTCCACACCTTTTGAAGTTTGAATTGTAACAGTTCCTCTTTCATTGATTCAATCCAACCCTTTTCTCCTAATGCTTCTTCAACTCTCTTAGGCTCCTTCTGTGACAAAAAGCAGGCAAACAAGCAATTTTGCAGGTCTAAATGACTGTTTCTTTTGTGAAGAGACCTTGCAAAGAAACCTTGTTCAGGAACGGTTTTAAGTGTCTTGCTCCTTGTTTGCACTGGGGTATTCAAATCTCCAAGTATTTGCTCTTTGGGATGATTTTTGTGAACTCTTGTAGTGGGAACCGGACTTTCAGTAATGACAGTATCCAAATTTGAAATATCAACCTCCTTGAAATAGTCATCCAAGTTTTCATCATTTGTAGGAGTATCAATTTCTTCCAAGTCTGGAATATTAGGATCATGTGGATATTTATCATTACCAAATAGTGGCTTGGCAAGGAGTCGAAAGAAAGTAGTGCTATCTGAACTTACAGCAGGGGTTTCACTTGAACTGGCAATGGTAGAGTTTGGCCTAGGAGTGCTTTCAGCAACTTTCTTCTGCTACTCAATTTCTTCTACTTCAGCAACTTTCTTCTGCTTCTCAATTTCTTCTACTGACACTTAGTTATCTTTAGACAACTCTTCCTTATCTTGATGATGATCACCCTTGCTTCCTGAATCCAAAGCATCATCCTCTGAGGGACCCTTCTTTTCAATGATGGGTGAGACAGGACCAGCTTTCCACTTCTCAATCAAATAGAATTCTTTTCGAGAATCAGCTTCCTTAGAATTTGTTCCTGAATCATAATTCTTTTGTGTACCTGCATCAACATTAGTGGATGTACCTGTAAGGATTGGCTCATAATTCATAGATTTGGTTAACATATAAATATTAAACAGCCAATCTGCTCCTTTAGTCTCAACACTATGAGTCTCTTCACTAAACTTAACATGTAAGTTCTCTTCTACTTTTTTAGTCCTCCTATTGTATACTCTAAAGGCTTTACTACTGAAAGAATAGCCAATAAAGTATCCCTCATCTGCCTTTTCCTCAAACTTGCCTAGGTGGTCTATGGTATTCAAAATAGTAACAGGACACCCAGAAATCTATCATAGGCTTCCTACCATGTAACATCTAATAGGGGGTCTTGTTATGAGGCTTCACTACCTTACTTCTATTCTGCACATAACATGCAATTCCTACAGCTTCAGCCCAAAAGGTAGTTGGTAACTTATATTCAGATAACATTGTTCTTGCAGCCTCAGTTAATGTCCTATTTTTCCTCTCAGCTACACCATTTTGCTGAGGAGTCTTAGCAACACTAAACTGTCTTTCAATACCCTTATCCACATAAAACTGATTCATGACATCATTTTTAAACTCAGTTCCATTATCACATCTGATTTCTTTGACCTTATAGTTCACTCTATTTTCTACCTTAGCTATGAAAATCTTAAGGATCTTACTAGTTTCACTCTTAGATGCAAGAAAGTAAACCCAAGAAAATCTGCTATAATCATCAGTGATAACTAGGCAATACTGCTTATGATTCAAACTCTTAACAAATGTAGCGCCAAATAAGTCCATATGTAACATAAACAATGGTTGAGTAATGGTGTTCACAGTCTAGGTCTTACAAGAGGCTCTATGTTGTTTACCTTTTTGACAAGCTACACAAAGATCTTTACTTTCAAAAACCTTAGAAGGTAGACCTCAAACTAAGTTCCCCTTCACCAATTTATTGATTGTATTTGTTGGGTCTATTATAGATTTGATGATACAAAATAAGAAGAATGAAACATAAAGGACTTAAAGTGACAAGAAGGAAACTACAAAAAGATGGAGGATTTGGAAGATTCTAGAAGATATGCTTAAAAGAATATTTAGTTTCCTAATTGTATTGTTTCCTAATTATATTATGATTCCTCTTGTAAACCCTAGATGTCTCTAGTATATAAAGAGACATAGGGTCATTAGTTTTAGCACATACGTACAAGATGTAGACGTCTAAAGGTGTGTGTGTGTGGGAACCTAGGCGTAGGGATTGGGAAAACGCCTAAGGGTTTAGTGGTTTAGTTAGTTAGTGTTAAAGATCAAGTCTTTGATCTTTATTATTGTTTAGTTAGTTTATGATAATGAAAAACCTTGTTCATTATAACGTTAATTCTTATTGAATATTCTGCTTTCGTTATTATGTGTTCCTAGATATAATATTAGACCTCGTCTAAGAGTTACAACGAATTTATCAAGTGGTATCAGAGCCTGGGGCTCGTGATATCTAGGATTACAAGGTTTTATGTGTCAAAGAATGATGAAAAAGACAAAAAATTCGGAGCTAAAATTTTCGTATTTTTATACAGCACTGTTTTGAAACGGCGATAACTTTTTCGTTAACCGTTGGATCGGGACGAAATTTTAGGTGGACGTTCTCTATATACTAATCTAACTTTCCACCGGAGGGATTTTCAATCTGAGCTTTTATGCAAAAGATATTAACTGTCGAAGTTGGCTGCTGAAGGGTTTTTCATAAAGTTGAATTTTATGGTTTTGAGTTGATTGAAATTGTGAAGGATAATACGTGGGTAGAGATGAATCTGATTGGGTACAAAATCATAATGGGACGGTGACCTTATTTTCTTTGAATGATATATTATACATGCTATATCATGGATGTTATTTTAATAGTGATTTTGCAACTATGGTCACTATATTAATTTTCGATAGAGTTGTACGAAAGTACTGGTGATAAAAAGATTTTGATTGGTACTTCTATTTAAAATATTCGGTGGTGAATATTAATTCTCACAAAGTGCACGTGGGTTTTTAATTTAATCAAAACGATTTCGCAAGATGTCGCTATCTGGTAGAACCTCTCATCTGTTCAAGATCACGTTATATCTATCTTTGTTTGTTATTAGATCACGTGAATTTACAAGGTATTTTTGGGACGATGGAAATTGATTCAAGTTATCACATGGGATTGGCTTTTGATGGACTGATGGCACATTGTTTTGGACGTTGACCTCAAAGAGGTAATCACGTGGGATTGGTTGTCATTATTATATTTGGATGAAAAGCTGCCGTTGCTTTTAATGTGTGAAGATTAATGATATTACTTGCACATGGGATCAAAGATGAGAGTTATTGATGGTATATTTTTCAAAGTACTGCTCCCACAAGGTACTGTTCGAGTTCTTATTAAGGTACTGCAGATTTAAATTTTAAAGTACTGCTCGACCATAGAAGGTACTGCTACTCAAGTTTCGAAAGTACTGCTGATGTTGCACGTTTAGATGAAAGTACTGTTTATGAAAGTACTGCTCCTTCTCAAAGTACTGTTAAATTGAAAGTACTGCTTCTCATATGGTTTTTGATTTAAGGGGAAGTCGAGCGTGATAATGGTTATGGATTTTTAGATGACACACACACAGGTTATTGTTCACACACACAAGGAGTTTGGTGATTTGTTCTTAAAAGGATTTAAAAAAAGCTCGTTTTGGAGATTTATTGAAGAATTGATTACGAAGAGGATTATTTATCACTTATTTGAAGGTGAAGTGGAATTGCTTGATTTGTGTTCTTATCATCTAGCTTGTTGAATCTAGCAATGTGTGATTTTTCTTATGATGCTCTATGCACACATTGACTATCACTTGAAGGAGTTACATTGTAGTGCTCAGTGTCTCATACTAGTTGAAGATTCTTTTCAAGGGATTGCGGTCTACTTATATTTGGTGATTCGTATAAGTATGGAGTTCCGTGGATAGTACAGATTTAAGACACAAGTTTGGGAAATTTTACTTTTTCATCAACTTCGTTATATTTGGTTTTCTTCACAAGTGATCATTACATGGAGCTTACAGATTTGAAGAATCAAGAAGATGGTTAACGTATGGGTTTTAGGGGAAGCTTATTGTTAAATGTTTAACCATCTACATGCATCACTCAAGAGGAAGTGTTTGATTTTTACTACTGTTGATCATTATTACTACTGCTAGTTGGAGTTTTCTACTGTTTTGGATCCATTTTTCTTATGGTGCGTAATGGTGGGCGATTTGAAGCATTGGAAGTCTTAGATTGGAAGTATGATATTGGTTTGTGGTGGTCAAGATCATTATTTGCATACGTTCCCTATTTAGATAATAACAAAAAGGGGAAGAGATGTTTGAGTGACATGTTTAAGTCAAGGGGAAGATTGTTTCATTCATGGTGAGATTTAATTATCTCAACTTCTGCTACTTCGTCTAGGGAAGTTCGTACAAGATCGTGTTTGTTTTGTCATCATCAAATAGGGGAAGATTGTTGGGTCTATTATAGATTTGATGATACAAAATAAGAAGAATGAAACATAAAGGACTTAAAGTGACAAGAAGGAAACTACAAAAAGATGGAGGATTTGGAAGATTCTAGAAGATATGCTTAAAAGAATATTTAGTTTCCTAATTGTATTGTTTCCTAATTATATTATGATTCCTCTTGTAAACCCTAGATGTCTCTAGTATATAAAGAGACATAGGGTCATTAGTTTTAGCACATACGTACAAGATGTAGACGTCTAAAGGTGTGTGTGTGTGGGAACCTAGGCGTAGGGATTGGGAAAACGCCTAAGGGTTTAGTGGTTTAGTTAGTTAGTGTTAAAGATCAAGTCTTTGATCTTTATTATTGTTTAGTTAGTTTATGATAATGAAAAACCTTGTTCATTATAACGTTAATTCTTATTGAATATTCCGCTTTCGTTATTATGTGTTCCTAGATATAATATTAGACCTCGTCTAAGAGTTACAACGATTTTATCAGTATTGAAGTTTAGGTGACCTAGCCTTCTATGCCATAATTTTGACTCATCTACTGATGCCTTAGCAAACAAACATGTTAGCGATCTATTAGGAATGACATCTTTAAAACAAAACAATATATGGTATCCTTCCTAGGAACCCTAAGCTGCACATACTTATCATCAGGCATTTTAAAATCTGGAGATAACACCACACATTCAGTTTCCCCAAAAAGTACCGAATTCTTTTTATCACACATTTGGGAAACACTGAATAAATTGTACTTCAGTCCCTGTACCAGATAAACCTTCTCAAAGTCCAGCTTCCCTGTTCTTATTGTTCCTCTACCAAGAATCTTTCCTCCCTTTGGATCATTGCGAAATGCCACATGTAACACCCCCAAAATATCGCAGCGGAAGATTGTGTCATTGGGGTGCTACATCATAATACAAAGTACAAGTTATAGAAAACGACCTCTAACTGAGATGTTTTGAAAAGTTACCATTCGATTAATGAAATCAGAGTTACAAACAATGAGGTCCCAAAGTATAATATATAAATGTTTACAAAATGTTTCGAATGGTAAATACGAATGCATAAAGTCTTCAAAATATGTCGTGCGACTCTATGCTTCAAACTCTAGCTATCGCCTTAAGACCTAAGATAAACATGCTAAAAAGTGTCAACAAAAAGGTTGGTGAGTTCATAGAGTTTGTTTTGAATAAGTTTAAAAGCCTTTAAAGAATTTTCACACAGCAAAGGCATTGTAAATCAACTCAGTTCCAAGTTCTGCCCATACAAAACTTGCAACCTGTGTGTTTACAACCCACTGCTAAAATATAGTATGTCAATCATGTATGCATGTATCATAGTAGTAAAAAGTATAAATGTCACCACAAGGGTCTTCCAACAACTTAATTTGGGATGTATCTAATTTAATAGCCTTCCAACAACTTAATTTGGAGCCACTAAATTAATGATCGTCCAACAACTTAATTTGGAGCCACTGAATTGCACGTACTAGGAGCCTCTTCCCAAAGATTAATGGTCATCCAACAACTTAATTTGGAGCCACTAAGTTAATGGTCATCCAACAACTTAATTTGGAGCCACTAAGTTGAATAATGCAATTAAGTATAATGCACTCAAGAATAACGCAAATAAGTTAAACACAATCATGTATAACGCAATCAAGTACAACGCAATCATGTATAATGCAATCAAGTATAATGCAATCAAGTATAATGTTTTGAGTATTTGTAAAAGTAAAAGAAAATAGTTGAGCATGTATCTCCCCCAAAGAGTTTGTAAAACAACTATTAAAAGAGTAGGGGCTATGACTCACGGTAATCAGTAAAAGTTTAGAGTACTTATAAAAGTAAATGAAAATAGTTGAGCATGTATCTCCCCCAAAGAGTTTGTAAAACAATTAAGTAATAGAAAGTGGGGCTATGAAACTCACCTTAATAATGATATCACAACGTATAACGGAGTCGATGGATAAGCCTGGAAGTCTCTACGTATAACCTAGAATATGATATCAACTCTTAGGTTCGGAATAATGCCTAAGAAAATATGAACGAGCCTATATATGCCATTATATTGATCATGACGTAGTATTTGTATGTTTGTTTATAGAAATGGTTTTTGTTTGTATATCTCGTACTACCGTTCGGGCCATCATAATTCAGAGGTCATGCAGTAAACATTCGAGGAGCTAAGACACTTTAAATCGTAAATCCAGCAACTCGTCGATCCGTTTACCCAAATGAACCCCTCACATGAAGTTCCCTAGTTGAATAACTTAATTTGGAGCCACTAAGTTAATGGTCATCCAAAAACTTAATTTGGAGCCACTAAGTTGAATAACGCAATTAAGTATAATGCACTCAAGAATAACGCAAATACGTTAAACACAATCATGTATAACGCAATCAAGAACAATGCAATCATGTATAATGAAATCAAGTATAATGTTTTGAGTATTTGTAAAAGTAAAAGAAAATATTTGAGCATGTATTTCCCCCAAAGAGTTTGTAAAACAAGTATTAAAAGAGTAGGGGCTATGACTCACGGTAATC